>BTRK01000006.1:8900636-9279182 GCA_036245805.1 Pristionchus mayeri
GTGAAAACTTCCCACGCTTGCGCGTCGTCAACTCGTGTGTTAAAACGAGTCATTTCGCGGAAACGTAGGTTGGTCAGCATCTGGGGTACACTGCTATTTCGTCTTTTATCTCTCTGCATCACGTCTGAATAGCTGTATCTCAGGCGGCCAATCAGGCTGTCCCTGTACTAGGCACGCCGGCCAGAGATCGTCCTTTGATTATGCCAACTCTCGCGCCTATGAGACAGATGAGAGAGCGTTCAGAACGAAGAAGAGAGGCATTGCATACGACGCCTTGCCTGTACTCTAGCTGATCAGAACAATAGGTCAATTAGCTAAAGATCACTCGAGTAGGACGCCTCGCATTCCCATTTGCGCTCATGTTCTCTCCAATTAGGCAAAGTGAGAATCGAAGTTACGAATATCACGAATTTCTGCATATGTATTCGCACATTTACTTGTTGCGATAAAGATATATATATATCAGGCGGCCTAAAAGGTTGTTCATATACTCTGCTGGTATGTCAGCATTCGCAATGCACTCATTTTTTTTCCGATTAGGCATCGCTAAATAAAGTTTACAATTCGATGACTCGACCCCCGGGCCCTCGCGAGTCTCCATAGATGCAGGCCCTCTGGTCACCTTCTCCTCTTCTCTCCCTCTTCTTCGCTTTATTATATTCTTCTCTTCCCCTCTTCTTCTTGCTTGCTCGCTTGAAGGGAGAGAGGAGAGAAACGACGCAGTTGTCTTTCGGTCATCCCCTCCCTCATTCCCACCTCCCCTCCTCTCTCCTCCGCTCTGCCTCTCCCCTCCCCTCCCCTCCGCCTCTCCTCCCGCTTTACACCGCGGAGAGGCCTCTCTCTCTCCGCTCCCTCCGATGCATGCATGTGCTCCCAGTCGTTGAGAGGCAGGAGGGAGCGGAGAGCCGCAAAAGAGGCGCGAGAGAGCGGGGAGATTGAGGCTCTCTCTCTTCAGCGCTGGCTCGAGAAAATGTGATGCCCTCCCCCCTCGCAAACCACTGCTTCCTCCCTATCCTCCTACACTTTTCGTGTGAAATGAGAAGGAGAAAGCCCCCTGACGCTCCTCTTCGGTCCCTGCCCAAGACCACCCCACATTCTGTGGTTCCCTTATCTGTGTTCGCTTCGGTTGGCTCCTCCTCGCTTTTCGTATCCATCTTCATCTCTTCTTTTCTTTATTCGTTCGCTGTTTTCGTCCGTCCATCCTCCTCCTCCTCCTCCTTCCATCTCCCTCTCCCGTTCAGTGTCCAAAGCAGGGCCTGGTCTCCCTCCCGTCTTCCAGCTTACTCGTCTATTCTTTCTTCTTCTTCTTCGTCTTCTCCTTCGTCGTTGCTGGTCTCGACCCCACAACAAAAAACAAAGTCATCAAGAGGGAGAGAGAGAGAGAGAGAGAGAGAGAGAGAGAGAGAGAGAGACGGGCGGAGGAGGGGTCTCTCAACCCAGACGTGAGCCCGCTGTGCGCTGCGCTGCGTGTTCCTTCTCTTCCTCTCCTCTTCGTCTTCGTCTTTCCGCCCGAGATCCTCCTACTTTACTTTACTACTTGCTTGCCGGCGACGATCGAGCCTGCTCTATGGCTTCGGCAGAATTGTACTTGCATTGCGTTGAAAATCGACTCTATTCAATGAACAGACCTCCATAGACACAGCGGACTCTAGGTCGGATGAGCACCAGGGGTGTGCAAAAAGTTTCCCGTTTCCCCGTGCTCTCTCACCGCTCAGACAGAGCGAGAGAGCGTGTGAAACGAGGAGAGCGCGCGCCGATTTGGCATCACTATCACCACCAAAGTACAACGTTTTGCAGAATTTTTGCCTCGGAGTTCACACACTATTTGGACTTCTCATTCTATACAGAATATATGGAGAGCATTTGCAGCGAGGAAGTGGCATCATCATTATTTTGCACCATCGCTCAGCGTCCCGCGATATATTGCCTCCCTTGACCACCACCAATCTCGAATATTGGTGCGCGTATTTTTGGCAGACCTCGTTTTCATTATGACAGCTGTGGTCATTGGCGCAAATTGTGACTAAATAATCGCTAAGTGTTTCTCTCCGGAACTGACGTTAATACACTAGCAGCACCATACACCGAGAAGATTAGGAATACGATCTCTGTATACTGCTGTGATGCCTATCGGCGGCAGCAGATTACTGACAGTCGTCGACGGGCTCTTTCAGCCTCTCCCCCTCTCCCGACTCCGTCTCGCTCCCGTTCGAATTCAATTCCGCCCAGCCCTGTGCACAGTTCTATATCCCCTCTAGTCCCTCCTCCTCTTCTTTGCTTCGTCGTTGCATGTAGTCTCCATCCTACTAAGCCCCATTCTTGATGCGCTTCCAAGCCGTTCATACATTGGCTCGATTCTATTCCATATAGTTCGAGAAACGATACCACGGTATCTTGACTCTGTCCGCTCTCAACGTACCCGTCATATCCTTTTCCCCGCTCTTCGTGCTCCTACAATCTCCAATCGATCTGCCCTAGAGCCCTGAATTAGGTTGCAAGACACGGTTCTGTAGCCTCTCATCCCCTCGATTTTGCTTCGTCATTCCATCTTGCCCTGCTCCCCTTCTTGATGCGCTTCCAATCTCTACCCGTTCCCATTTGCTCTCCAGGCCTCAATTCGATAGCAGTAATCGTCTGACTCTCTCCATTTCCCGTGCTCTCTCGCTTTCTCTAACCTCCGAGGGAGTGCGCAAAATGATTAGTCATTGCAAGCGGCGGTTCTGTATCCCACTCCCTCGATTTTGCTTCGTGGTTGCACATTCCTTTCCCCCCACTCGTTTTCTCCCCCTTGCTCTCCCCTTTCGCGGGGATGCAATCGTCTGCGTCTCTTCGTTTCGCACGCTCTCTCGTCGCTCTAACAGAGTAGAGAGCGCTGGTGGAATGGGGCGAGAGCGAGACCACGGCTCATGCAATCGTATATCGTGGGGACGCGTCCTCGTCCTCTCGTCCTTCCACTCTCGCATCGCCCATCCTTCTTCCTCGCTCTCTCCTCCACTTTTCTGGGATATTGAAACCACCTATCATGTGAAACTGCGCACACTCCGGGCGGAAAACAAGCAGTGCAAGGAATATCAAAAAAATTGAAGAAGTAAAAGATGAGGAAACCAGGTAGAACCAGCCTAGACACCAATGCATTGCATTATTTGAAATCAGCTGTCTGGATCTAATTACATACTTATTGAAGACAGCAGGCGCTTCAAAGATAGCTTCAGACATATTATGGCATTGTTATATGTTTGCTTGGTTCCGATATTTTCTGATGAGTCGAGGAAAAAAGGGTGGAAAGTTGTGGTCTGGGCATCTTTCTTGTGTTCGACATTCGGGTCGACGTCTATTCATCACCCGCCTAATGATGAGATAGTGTGTAGAACGAAGAGAGCGTGTTATCGTTTCTCTGGCTCTACTGGGCATTTCTTCCGCGGACGCTCACTCGTTGTTCATTAGGGGAGCGAGCCTCTCGCCCCATGTGGTCGTCGACGTCCCTCTTCTCCCTTCTTTTCCCCCTTCTCCGCTTGGACACTTCCCGTCCTCCTCCTCTCCTCTCGTCCCCAACTCCCCCCCTCCCCTCCTCTCCCTCCTTCTCTCGACGTGGACTACGTCTCTTTCAACGTGGACGACGAGCGGAGAGGGACAATCATCCCTTTTCCCCTTCTCTCTCCCTCGCCTCTTCAGCCCCGTCTTCTGGCCATTGTTGACACACTGCGACCCTCCAGGCAGCAGCCCCCCCCCCGGACCCCTACCATAACCCCCGAGAAGAGGGGCGGAACCAGAAAGCGGGAGAACCAGAGCGGGGGCTACCATAGTCTGGGTTGCGACGAGAAAATGGGGGGGGGCATTCAAACGACGATGAAATTCAGAAGACGAAGAGTGATGTGTCACTATGCAATGTGCAGTGATGTACCGTTGTTTAGTGGTGATTCAAGGCAATTTGCAGTGATAACATCAGGCCACCCGCATCGCACACGTATTTTCTCAAATCTTGCTGTCAATTAGGAAATCGGCTTAACGCGTTCTCGATGGGTAGGAGGGAGAAGAGAGTATGGGAAAAGAGAGATCCTGAATGTTTTTTGCTTGCTGCAATACGTGACTTTGGCTGTAGCTTCAGACCGAGTGAGGGGATGAAGGGAAATCAGGAGTGAATCTTGGAAAAAGTGAGGATTTGTCTCCAGTAGAACCATCCCCGAAAGATGCGTATGGTGTAGATCCGTTTCTGCGAGAATAAATTGGGTGCTTTTCGTTTTCGAAAATTGGTTCCGGGCAGTTTTCCGGTGAATGGTTGAGAATAGCTAACATTATCTACAGTGTCTTTCTGCGGCTCTTACATAAATCTTGATTGATCGACTGGACAGTTTTTCTTCCTGAATGCACGCGTGAGCATGCCTCGTTCAAGATCGCTGATTCCTTTACCGTATACTGCGTCCTTGGGGTTAGATCTCCAGCGAGTGCGTGATTCGCTTCCACTCTACCCTTGGTTCGCAATTCGGGTAATCGCCTTCGTCATTTCCAACACTTTTCGGCAGGTGAAGTAGCGAAAGATTGCGCAAAATGAAGAAACTGTAGCTCGAATTTCGATCACTAGTTTCGAGCGACCGCGGTGCTTTCCTTCTAGGGTTGCTATTTGCATGTCTTTTGGGGCATTTTCGGAGCTCATGGGCTATGTATCGCACTGGAAACATACCTGAAAATAAGCCTAAATTACCTGAAAATTTAAACCCTATCCCCTTTTAACCGAACTGTATCACTCTCCCCGGCTGTCAGCATACTCGCTCATTCTCTTCATCGTACACTCCCGCGATGTATGCGGACAGGCGGATGGAGCAGATCATCCGCACTAACTGTTCCTCCATCTCTCTCCTCCTCCTCTCTCATCTCCCTCCCCTGCCCAAACCGGACACCCGGCATAGGTAATCCGTGGTGAGTGTGTGGCAGCAGTAGGGGAGGGAGAGAGGGAGAAAGGCTGGTGATCGGCTCTGAAAGGGAAAGGAGGAAGGGAGAGAGTCGGACGCAGTTGCGTAACTCGTTTTCCCTTTCTGTATCATCGCGAGCATATTCCTAGCCGCCAGACATACGAAAGCAACGAGCTAGCATACTAACAGCCGGCGGAGCATAAATACTACCAGACAACACTATCGTTACAGCGCTCTGTCTCTAGTCTCGCAGCGGCCTTTGCCCTACTTGACACTCGAAATTTTTAGTGCAGCACTCAAAAGCATGAAGTTAACGGAACGAACACTTGAGCAATTAGCCTATATCGGGCGTATTACTTCCTTAATGAAGCGAGGATATTTTCGAAGAGTGTTGTCCAGATAGGCTTCAGTGTGGATACATGTCTCGACCACTCAGTCTATTTTCGATTCATCTTCAACTTCTGTTTTCTAAAGACAAAATATTATATATTAGCGCAATCTTTCGCGTTCCATGGCCGTTCTCCAGACGATTAGCTCCATTTCATCAACACTTTGGCCCTCTCTGATCTCATCATTGGCTCTCTCTTCTCGCTTCTTCAACAACTTCTCGGCATGTTTCTAGTGCACCCAACTTAGCCACAGTAGACCACCGTAGCCCAAGGCTGAGGAGATGCTGGGTAGTTGTTGTACTCTTCCATGACTCTCTCCCTCCTCCTTCCTCCTCCCTTCCCTCCTCCTCCCCTCCTCCCGGCCGATCCCGCGGGGAGGGGAGAGAAACAACAGCTGGCATAGTGCATCCTCTTCGTTAGCTGCTGCGTGATTGCTTCGGGGGGCTGTCGTCAAGTCAGTGGTGTGTGTGTGTGTCAGTTGTTGTCTTCTTCCCCGCTCTGGTCAGTTGTCCCTTCCCTCACTCTTTCGCTATACTTTCGTATACTTTCTATCGCGTATCCCTCCATCTCGACGCATTTCCCACCTCCCGATCGATTTACCTATACGTACATCAATCATCGTTGTGTTTCTGCCCCGCGATCAGCTGCCGAGGAACTACTAGTGTTATCCCATTGGACGAGTTCCGTTCCTATTTTTGTATTGGCCTAATGTGGGCTGCATAGCTGTAAAGCGTTTCTGTATACAGAACCTTTTCGAAAAACAACACAACTTGTCCAATAAGTGCACTCTAATTACTACTAGGGATGGCTTGGCAAGGAATGGCATTCCTCATTTTTCATGCTCTATAATCGGTCTGATCCTCGACAGTTTAGCCATAGAGTAAGTCCTAAGCCATACCTAGTTACTACTATTCTACCTCCATACGTTTGCGTGTATCGTGTCACCAGACTGATCGCCGTAGTTATTACTAGTCCAATCCCCATTCATTTACGCACATCGTAGTTGCGTGTTTTGATCCTCGCACTCTTCTATCTTGGTCATTTCGCTCCTCCCTCTCGCGATATACTTTCGTATACTTTCTATTTCAGGCCCCGCTTCGCCTCTCTCCATCCTCTTCCCAGGCGCGAGAGTCCAGTAGTCCCCATAGATGGAGAGGGGGGGGGGGGGGGAGAGGTAGCGCAGACTCTTTTGCCCTCCTCCCTCCTCTTCCTTCTCCACTTTCCACGCTCTCCTCTCCCTTTCGTACTACTATCTGCCTGCTGATCCTTTCTCTCCCCTCTCCCTTTTCCCTTCCTTCCTTCTCTCTTTTCCCTACTGATTGACCGCGGCGGAATTTCATCCCATCATCTGACTCGAACCCTTCCTCTCTTTGTTGGCCGAAGAAAACCCCGTGGACAACGTGATTTTCAGCCTTTATCGATTGACAATCGATGTCCAGTAGGTCACTGTCGCCCACTTCTGGCTGTCTGCTGCTATAGTCCGTCTTTCTCTCTCTATCTCCCAGCAAGCCTTCGACATATTCTCTCTCTCTTCCCTTCCTCCTTCTCCTCTCTCCGTAAGTGCACCCAGTGGCTAGTCGTTTTCCCCTCCCCCTCTTCCCCTTTCCTTTCCTCCTCCTTCTTCCCTCGACGACCACGACCCCACATTATAACGCCCCGGCTTCCGTTCCCTCTCGCCCCTGTGGTCGCAGCCGGAGCCGGATAGTGGGAACTGAGAACGCTGGCTCGGGAACAAATATTTTCCATTTCTAGAGTGAATGCTGTCACTTTCAACATTTTGTTCAACTTTGTCAGTATATGGCTTAGAACCTCCACGGCCAGTGTCTAGAACCGCACAGTCGTAAATTTTTAATTGCCTAAATTTCGATGAATTTCACTGGCAATTGGATATGGCCTGAAACGTGTGGTTTCGAGAACGTACGTCGGTATTACCTACTTGTAACTTCCCTGTTCGTGTGCGTGGTATGCAAATACGTCCCCACGTAATCTCCTCGATCATTGGTTATCCGCCGTGTTGTTCGCAATGGAAAACCGATGATCTTTGACACTTGATTATCACCTCCCACGTTCACTTCAATGGCCTCTCTCTCTCTCTAGCTCTCTCCCTTCGGTTTCCTCAGCCTTTTCACTAAGTCTTCAACTGAACAGCATGAGGATCTCCGAGAATCCACCTATTTTTCCTCGTCCGCCCGGCGTGTTTGACGTCTCATCTTTGCCCTCCGCCACCTGGTCACAAGATCCACTGTTGATTACTCTGCCCCACGGTCGATTCGATTCGATCGGTCAGCCACCCATCCCTCACTACCTCATTCCCCCCTACCTACTCCCCTCCTTCCACGTCTCCCCTCCTCTCGTAACACTCTACGTACATCTGTATGTGTGTGTGTGCTGTGTGTGACATGTTTTTTGTTGTGTTCCTCGTATACTTGGGAGTTGGAGGGAGAGAGGGGCATCGCGCGCAATTCAAGGTCTCTCTCCACCCTACTTTCGCCTCTTACTTTGGTCACTCGAGTAGGGGAAAGGAGGAGTAACCTCAAGTTTGACGAGAGAAAGTGGCCACGAGATTTCTCTTTTAGATGCATCGTTGTTGTGACTTTCTCTCTGCTCCTCTGCCTTTCTGTTGGAACGAGCAAGCAAACCGCTCGCCCCCTCCTCTCCCTCCCCCCTTCCTTTCCCTTTCGACCATTTCACTGCTGCCATTCACTGGATCAACCAGATCCACTCTCACTTTCCTTCCTCTCTCCCCCTCCCAACAACTTTCTACTATCCCCTCCTCCAAGTAGACCGGTTGCGCGTTGCGTAACGTCCATTTATCCCCTCCTCTCACTCTCTTCTTCCTGTGTTGCCCTCATCCACTTATCATACTGTAGATCGTAGATCTGGCTACGGTAGGGTAGATCAGCTACGGTAAGGTAGATCAAACTACGGTAGGGTAGATCAGCGGGGAGGAGGAAGGGACAGTGTGTGTGATGATGTGTCATCAGGAGAGAGGGGGGCTCCACGCAATCGCGTCCGTCTCCTTCTTTCTTTTCGTTTTCTCTTTCATTCCTAGCCACTCCTCGCTCTCCCTCTCCCCTGATATCGCCCCGTATCAGTCAGCAACCACGTAACAATGTATCAGTCCCCTGTGTCTCCCTCCTCTTCTCAACGAGATTCGAACACATGTTCTCCCACCGCTATCAGCAGGGAGTGACATAAATCAGTGGGCCCTATTTTTAGATTCTACCAGGAGGACGAGATCAAGGATCAACAAAGTTTAAGGCGGTCACGGTCTCTTTAGCCCCCCGCCTAAGGTCAGCCGGGCACTAAAAGCGAAGCCAATGTCCACTCCTCCTGATCCTAATCTCACGAATTGGAACGAGAAAGTGAAAGGGACAAGGTTGCGTAATGGGAGCGGAGAGATAGAGTGAGGAGGAGAGAGGGGAAATGCCACCGGAGGGGCTCTCAAAAGAAAGGGAAGAGGAGAGGAGAAAGGAAGGGAGGATATCTTAGCCGGTTCTGCTCCCACTGTCCCTCTTAGCCCCCCTGCGCCGATTTGCAATCGCGCCCCGCGCGACCCTTCTCCTTTCTCTCCTCCTGCCATTCACTTTCATCCACCCCCCCTCCGGTGCCATTCACTTTCGACCGGCTTTCCTCCCCTGTCCAGCACCCTTTGCTACAGTACGCTTGCTTACCGATCCTGCAACTGATACAGTATCCTAGAAGCGCCTACAGTATCCCTATCGCATCCGGGAAATCCAGGCGGCTCCTCGGCTCTCTGTCCTTATAGTCTGCAGTTGTGTCTCCTTCCCCCCTCTCTCCCCCTCCTCCTCCTCTCCCTCTCGCTCGCTCTCGCTCACAACACAACGCTAGCATATACAACGAGGAGCGAGTGAGGCGAGTGAGTCGCGATGGGCGAGGGGAATCCTTCCTCCTTTCGACGATAGAGCATCCGAAAGGAAGAGACGGGGATAGACGGGGGATATCAGCCGCACACAACATAGCGACTACTGATTCCAGTCTGTGCCTACCGTAGTACTCGTAGCTCTGTTCTTCGTCTACTTCTTTCGCTTTCATCCGCCCACCTTTGATCCCTTCCCCCCATCGCTTTCACTACTCCAACTTGTGACCGGTTTGCCATCCGCCCTTTCCCCCTCCTCCCACTCCTCCTCCAGGCAGGAGGAGAAAGTGACTACTTGCCACACGCACTCTCGCCCCAACTTTCACTCGGCGGACTTCAACTTGACCGGCGAGAGTGAGAATAGTGCTATGGCGTCTCGAGAATCTCCTCAGATTGCGCGCACTCTCACCCATCTGACCTGCTAGAGAACATAGATTGACTCGAGTGTGGACTTTCTCGAACCTAGTGCGCTCCGTGCGGAACAACAGATCGAGTACTGCTGGCGCTGGAGAGTGACCAACTCATTACGGGAGAGCGTCGGACCGTCTAGAGATCGCAGTGGAGAGGTAGTATCGAGATAGGACGAGAGGACGCAGTTCCACTCCCTCTCCCCCTCTCGCTCTCCTACTCCGATCGTTATGCTACCGAAGAGGCGAGCGATCGCGGTAGCAATAACCTGCTACTTTTAAGATTCCTATCGTTGTTCCTCCCCGTGTGTCCATCATCCCCTGCAAGAGTGACTAAGGCGCGCCGCCAGCAGTGTCTCGACAGCCGTTCTCATGAAAGCCTAAATGAGCCATAACCGACACTGTATCCGGCGATTCTCCTGCACCATGTCGCTATTCTGACTGGTCCATGTATCGCTCGTCTTGTCGTTCGTGCATTCTGTCGTTTCTCTATACAGGAATCACTTGATCGCGTTGCATACCATTCGGTATACCCCCGGCGTTGTGTCTTTCTCAGTACGGAAAGCACAGTAATCACACGCCCTTTGCAAGATGTCTCCATGAATGCATCATACGCGAATGTCACTGCGATTATTGCGACACTATTCAGTCTGATCCCTTGTGTTGTCCCTCTGATTCGCGGGATTCCATCGCTTCCCTATTCGGGCAGCACAGTTATCACAAGCCAATCTCTGGAGGAGGAAGTGTTTCTGATATCGCTTCCTCGTCCCTTGCCTCTCTTTGTCATCCCCTTCTTCGCTCTCTCTCTTCTGCACCATCGATGGCATGATCAAACACTTCTGTAGACGGCGCGAGTGCGCCAGAGGGAATGGCAGAAGGGGGAGGATCTTCCTCCTTTGGAACCCGCTAGAGCCGCGACCGAAGCCGGCTTTCAGAATCTCTTAGATGGCTTTCGTTCTACTTCTCGCGCCCCTACTTGCCGTTTACGTTTTTCCTCAAGTTTCGATCAAGGAATCAACAGAATCTCACGCGAAGTCCTAACTCTCGTGAAATTTGATCCGCTTGCCCGCATCATTAGCGTATAGCTCGCTTGGTCTTTTGGCTAACTCTGCCTGCCAGCCTCACCTCTTATGCAATATCCAGTTGAATCAGCGCGACAATTAGTATGGGCACACGCACACTAGCTCTCCCTTTCGATATGCCCTCGACCCAAACCGGACTCATCCTCCTCTCTCTCCCTCGCTTCCTACTTCCACTTTCATCCCTGCCCTCCTCCCTCCTTTCACTCTTCTTCTCCCTTTTTTGGCACCACCCCACAACTCTCATTACTGGACAATTACGGGCACTTTCACTATTCGTGTGGCGATCGAATGCGTAGTCCGGCGCACACTGTATCGCCCGAATCATGACCGTGCTCTATCCTAGTATACTGTAGCAGATCCTGATCCCCTGATCCCCTAATCCCCTGATCCCGATTCCTGATCACTACGCGCTCCTCTCGCTCCTCCTAATGGTGATATTAGAGAGCGCGCACGCTCCAGTAGCACTCACCCGCCTCCTTAGTAGTGTTCCCTCTAGTTGCTCCAGGGGCACTAGAGAGCACGCTCATCGAAGAGACCTAATAGTGTTGTCCGCCTCTACCCCACGTTACCTCCTGTTACTCATCGACGCTAGAGAGTACGTTGATCCGAGAGACGTCCCGCCTCCAGACCACCCCGCCTGCCAGCTTCCTCGTCGGTGACCTCATCGCAGGGACGCCCGAGGCGAGGGAGAGCGGGACTATCCCTCCTCTATTTGCCCGATGCTCTCCTCCGTGAGTCTCTTCCGCCCTGGAGGAGGGAGAGGGAAGGGGGGAGGGAGGGGGAGAGGACGATGCGGAAGTGGAAGAAGAGGTGAACTCGTGCGATCAAGAGACGCGCTATTGCCTCATTTCTTCTCTCTGATGCACCGCTATTTTTTCGCCGGTCATCATAATGACCACGTGCCGCGCTGGTACCCGCTCTGGTTCCAGCCACGTTTGGTTCTCTGGTACTGTCAGTTCCAGCGATGTGCACTCTTGACTGGCGCGAATTTCGAAACCCTTCGTCTCGTCGTCTGATCTTCTGAAACCTGCCAATCAATAGCGCGCGCCATCGATTCAGCGTAGATCATAATTGCTGGCCTCTGCGTGCGCTCTGTCGCGATACTCCGGGATTCTCTCTCACTCCTCCTCCTTCTCTTTTTGCTTGCTTGCTATTGCGTCCGCGTCCTTCTCCTCTCTCCTTTCCTCCTCTCCTCTTCTCCCCTCGGGGCGGCGAAGGGAGGAAGAGGAGATACAGGTGTGCATGCATATTCATTTTTCGCCCGCTGCTGCTTCGCTGCTTCCTCATTTTCATTTTTGTCCTGCTCCCCTCCTGCTCTTTTATCAGTTTGCCTGGCTAGTCCTTTCATTTTTTTGTTGCATAGCATTGCACAGTATCAGATGTTCTGATACCGAAAGTTTACTCTTTACAGCGCCTATCAGTGCACTTGGTCATTTCGAGCTCCGGCATTGAAGTCCGTCATTGACTTCAAGATAGTTCTAAAATGGAAACTAATACGCCCTACCATCCCTCTGTGCAGCCCTTTTTTGCATCCTATCAGCTGCTTGGTTCTGATTTCGCCACATACTTCGTTGCAATGCCTATCAGGAGGCGAGATAGCGCGTGAAATGAGGAGAGAACGTTGCCTAACGCTTGGGCACTCTCCCTGGCCTTACTCATCCTCTGAATCCTCCTTCCTTCCTTTGTTCCCGCTCGCTCGCTTCCACCCATCCATTTTCTTATCACCTTTCTTCTCCGCGCCGCGCGACCATTGTCCCTTTTCTCTTTCTCCCCAATCATCACGTCACATCACCTTCAGGAGACAATTGAGAAGACCATTGCGAATCCCTTCCCTTTTCCCTTTCTTTGTCGTTGTGTCGTCGTTTAAATTCCTCCTTCCCTCCTCCCTCTCTCGCATTCAGCATCGTCATTCCTTCCATATGTTTGCTATCCATTCCGACGATGTCCCTCTTCTCCATCCTCCTTCCTCCTCCTCTCCCTCTCCCTCTCTCTCCCTCCAGAATCTGCTCGTCCATTACTGCCTCTTGACCCCGACGACAAACTCTCGCCCTTACCGTATGCCACATCGCCATCCAAACGTCCCCCCTCTTCTACCCCCATTCAACTTTTCGTTTGCTTGCCAGCAACGCACACTCACACAGTTTCTCTCTCTCTCCTATCTTCTGCCAACCAACTATCTCTCTCTCGACGACGTCCCCCAATACTCCCAGCCACTTTCTACTGAGTACACACGTTGAATGCGCCTCTCGAATTCCGATCAGACCGCTCATGACCGCTATTTCATCATTGCCCAGTCGCGATTTGATCTTGATCTTTGATCTTTATCGGAACCATTTGTAGATATCATAAGACTGCACACATGAGCGGCGCATGCTCAGTCGCCAGCCGGTCGCGGACACGCAAGAAGCCCGGCGCGTCGTCATCGTCAGCATCCGGAGGGTCGCGCGAGGGTCGCGGCGACTCGGCCGCGCCTGACGCGGACGAATCCGCTTCTGGAGCGGAAGCGGCCGCAGCCACCACCCGGGGCAACAACAACAACATCGACGGATCGAGCGGTACGTCGGGGGTGGATTTGATGGTGACCTCTAGAGCCGCGCGGCCTCGACGGTGACTCACACGCGCTTGCCATTGACTCGTCGGCCCAAACCTTGACTCAAGTGGGCACATGAGTGGACGTTCACACAGAGATCGCTAGCTTACTGTACCCCTGATTCAGGCTCGACCCCGATGGCCTCCTCAGACTCGGGAATCGACAGCTCAGCAGAGGTAATTACTGATTATTTTTGGGTTTCTGGTCAATTTAGGCCAAAATATGCGAATTGTAGGCGAAAATAGGATAAGTTTAGGTCAAAATAACCCATTGTTTTAGGTGGAAATGGGCGAGATCAAGAGCGGCTCGCCGGCGTCTCGGGAGAGCTCGTCGCCCTCGGAGAACGGCGTGGACTCGATCGTGTGCGGCGAGTGCCACGCACACTTCCCGCTGTCCATGTTCACATCGTTCATACAGCACAAGGTACGGGAAAACTGCCGAGAATCATACTGAATCAATCTGGGTTGATCTAGGGTTGACTGAATAAGAGAATAGTGGAGCATAAGGAAATCAGAAGTGCAGTATGGTAGGAGCTACAGTAATCCTACAGTAACCCTCTGCAGGTGCACGGTTGCGACTCGAAGGCGTCTCCATCGCTCGAGTGCGAGGACGACTCGCGACCACTCAGTCGGCAGTCGCGCCGTCGTCATTTCTCCGCGAGCCTCTCGCATCTGAGGTAGACCACCATTGATCTTTGCTCTCTTGCTATAGTGATCACCATTCTTTCCGCTCTATGTGGATCAAGGTTGATATTTGATCTATAGCTTCAGTGATCAGCATTTTTTTCACGCCATCCTTCTGCGTGATTGTGTGCAGTACGCGTGAAGCAAAGATGATCGCTTATTCCAGGACGAGATCCGCATCGGCCGCCTACCACCCCTCCTTCCATCACAACGCGACGACGGACACAAATGACCTACGTGAGTTAGCGTAATCTGATTATCTCTGTGATTTCTGACCAAAATTCTCAGTCGAATTTGTGTACGTTACTTTTGAGTTTCACTGCATCTTCAAATTCTCGTAGAGTTTACTTTTACTGATCGTTTGTTCGTTGCGGGTACATTCAAAAAATCAATAATTACTATGCTCTACCAGTTGATATAGCAGGGTTTTCGCGTGAGCCCAATCTCAACAATGGGATGTACCTTTGCCATTTCCTCTACCAGTAGCACCCGCGCTCGTTCCATTTTGCTTCACTTCCCCCTCTCTTATGTTTGAACTGCCATCGGTTTTCTTCGCCTATTTGCTTCACGCGCTCGCCCGGGTCACAAGCTGGGGTCAGTCTGGCGAGCCCCGCCCCTTATACCGTACTACTCCTCTTCTGGGTCACCTCTCTCTCTCCAAACCATCGACGACGTACGTAGAGGCAACGCAACGGGCGCGCGTATGTGTCCTCCGTTTGCCATCTACCTATGTTGACTCAGAGTGTGAGCGAGGAATTGGAAAGAGAGGGAGAAAGGGGGAAGAAAAACGCGAAGCAATGCAGTAGAAAGTATGTCAAAGAGGGCAGGGGGGACACTCAGCTTAGCCGCTGCGCGTGATCTCAAAGTGGAGGTCAGAGAAGACGAGATAGTGCGCTAATCGAGGAGAGTGCAGCTCGGTTTGGCAATAATGACTGTCTGACCGGGGCGAAAGTGTCGGATTTAGGGCAAAGATGAGCGAAAGTGCCGGAGAAAGTAGGGGCAATTCCTGGACTCTCTCCAGTTCCCGTGCTCTCTCGCCGGTCAGAGAAAGCGAGATAGCATAGGGAATGGAGAGGGTCAGAAAAGGGCAGCCGGGCAGACCGGTCCTACTTCTTACCATAGTCGCCCCCTCTCTTATTCATTGCGTGTGCCAAGGTGAAGCCGCCACCAGCTCTCCAGGGTCACCACTCTCTCTGTTTTGCTTGATCTCTCGTCTTCCTGGGGCTGCAGAGACCACTGGGGTGAAGAGGCGCGAGAACGTTTCCTCTCTATTAGCCGCCCCTGCTCATGTGTTTCAGACCAGCAGAAAATGGGATGGGAGCGAGGGGTTTGCAGTACGAACACATTCGCAAGATATGACTATCTTCATTTTGCGCGCTCGCTCTCCGGCTTGACAGGCGGTAGATTGAAATAGTCCCGAATTCTCAAAAATATCTGCAGATGACGTCAATGGCTTTGATGGTGCTGCGGTGTGTTGAAGGGGTAGCCTCGGGCTATTGTTAGAATTGTCCCTGACGCCTGAGGCAGAGCGTCGCATATCACGAGGGGCCACGGGCTTTGTTCTCATTCGTCGGTGATAAGAACGAGAGGAAAGGCCGAGCGAGGTGGCAGATAAGGAAGGAAAGACGAAGAGAGACAGAAACAGTCAAGCATACGAAGAAGTGCGTAAGACGTGAGGAAAGGGGGCCTAATCGCACGTCGAGTGGCTATGAATGTCGGCGAAAGCGAAAGTGCACTCCAGATGCGTTGCACATTCCGGAACGATTGTTGCAAAATGCGTCTCACGATCGCTGTTTCACACTGGACGCCAGAATTCGAGATTCGAGAAATCGATTGATCTCTGGCCGACGAAGGGTGCAGGATAGTCCTCCTTGTCGTCCATTCACTCTGAATGATCTGGCCACGGCAGACATTCGACGTCCAAATGCCGCCGACGTCTCTCCCTAATTGCACTGCGATCAAATTTCGCTAGCCAATTGGCCGTATTCGGTTGCATGCTCCAGGAGCAGCGATGAAGTGTCGTTCTCGTGAGGTAGTTTTATTTCGAGAATAGCAGATCTCCGATCTCTTCGTCAGCTGGTCCGGGGTCACCCTACGCATTCCATTGCATTCCGGATTCTTGATCACCTCACCTACTTAACCTCAGGGGTCGTTGAGAGTCAAAGTCAACCCTCCAGATGCCATCGACTCATGCGCTCTCTTCAAACAGCACACTATCTCGCCGGTTAGAGCAGCGAGAGAGCGTGCAATTTGAAGAGAGCAGCTCACGCGATGCGGTGTGTGCTCAGTGCGTGTGTGGCATGGCGGCGTGGTATGTTTGTCGAACAACTATCTGTGCCCCTTCTCCTCTTCCCCTTCGATCGAGGAGAAGAAGAGAAGAGAGGAGATACCACAAGATGCCCAAACTGTTCCTTTTGTCCACGGTGAAAAAAGAGGCGAGAGGGAGAGGAATGCCATTGGACGTATGTCGACGGTGTGTGCGTTTGAGGGAGCGAACGAGCGGGATCACGGGTAGTTTATCAAAAGAATCCATTTACGTATCGGAATTGGCTACAGTAGGCTATTGTACACGCGCAGAGCGCACTCATTTGGTGATCTGGATAGTGATGTACTGCTATGGCGGAGAGAACGATGTAGAAGCACCTGTTTCGAAAACTGGAGATAATAGAGAGCTCAGCAGTTGATCACTTTTATCAGCATATTGAAAACAATAGTTTGGTATGTTATATTTTATAGCCAGAAATCGCAAGACCATTGTTCGGATTCGATCGCTTCTTTAAATGAAATAATTGTGAAACTCAATAAGTTTCAAGAACCGATCACAGTTGGTTCCCTGACCGCCGAGCGTTTTGCGGTGCCAAAGTGTCAACAAGTTTCGTCTCCTGCCTTTCCTCCTCACGTCAAGGAGAGAGATAGTGGGGGGGGGGGGGGGGTGCTCCAGATGCCATGTGCAAACAGGGACGTCTCTCCCTTCCCCTCGCTCCTCACGTCTCTCTCCCTCCCTCCTCCCCACTTCGCCGCTATGGCGCAATAGGTGGCGAGCGGGGGGAAAAGAAAGAATACGAGAGTAAAGCGATAGGCGCCAGTGATCGCCGAAACGCGGATAATGGCAGGGATTCCGGGAGGATGAGGGATTATTGTAGATCCACCACTTCGCTAGTGATTGTTAACCATCAGAAATGTGATCGCAGCTAGTTGTTGTCTAAGTCGCAAAATTAATGTTTGCATGAGAGCACTACTGTAGAGTGATTTCATTGCCAACTGAATCACCATCAGCGCATGGGAGTACGGTAGGCGAAAACGCCGGATTACTGTAGACTGACCCTGAAAGCCGTGTCAGGAGACCAGAGTAAACAGAGAACGTCTTACTCTACTCTCGATATCCCGGAGAGTGTCCCCTATCCGCTTTTCTCTTTCTCTCTCTCTTTTGCTACTGCTTCGTCTTCTAAACGTGAATGCTGAAGCAGAGGGAATAGAAGAATGGGGAAGAGGAGGGCCATGTGATTTCGAGAAAGAGGAGAAGGGACGGGGGGCAGTGAAAGAACGACTAGAGGAGAGCATATGGCCCATTGGCCGTGAGGAGATTCTGGGCAGGGACCAGAATCTGAAATACAGAAAAAAAAGTATTGAGGACGCGCAAAAGCTTTTGCGCAATAAAGTTCAAAATTGTACCATGAAGTGTCCGCCCGACAAACCCGATAAGTTTCAGAAACATTTCAAGGCCTGATCAATAACCAATTATTCAATTATCGCATGTTGCGCACCTTTAAAAATAACAAAAGTCTTAATAAATTGATTTTTTACACAAAATAATTTTAAAAATATTACAGACGAGGACAAGACGGTCACGTGTCACTCGTGTAAGGCGCAGTGTCCCGATCTGTGGTCGCTCGTCAAGCACTGCTACGCCGAGCACGGACTAAGGGTGTGCCAGGTGCGTTCGTTGTTCCGGTCTGGTACCAGGTTCAGGAACTTTGGTATAGCGGTTGGGCATGGTACCAGGTACAATGTGATTCTTCAGGAGGAGATGACAGACGCGGACGTGATGACCACATCCACCTCATCACCGCAGTCGTCCTCTCACGCAGGTATTGTTGAGAGTTCGATAATTAAGGCATACAATTCTGAGAGTGTGCCTTCATATTTGTTATGCAGTTAGCTGGATTGTCTGCGCAACTCCCTTCTTTACGTAAAACGTAGTGCTGATTTCCTGTTAAGCCATTTCTGAATTCATACAACTTAAGTTTTTTTGTAGAAAGTTTACAATCAGTCAATCTCAGAGTCCTCGTTGATCATGACGCCCGCGTCTCCGGACAAACGCATGAACACGCCGCTCTCGCACACCCTCAAGAGCCTGCAGGTGAGGAATTATTTGATTTTAAAATATTTTTGCTAGATTTTGAGTAAATACATTCGAAACATGCTTCAGATCGAACTGAATAATTATTTATCGGCAGCAAATGTCACGATTAGCATGATAGCTGCTTCTTTGTTGATACGGTGAAACACAAGACGTTCTGGGAATAACATAATAGCGAAAAAAAGTGAAACTAATTTTGAATTCAAATAGAATGAATTAAACTTGCGTTTCACTTCGCGCATAACACAGTCTAGAACGGAGTCTGCATATTGAGTGTCTCGAGCACATGGTAAAAAATAATATACATCAGCTCCATTGTCACAGACGCTCTTGTCCTCGACATCACCAAACAGGCTCGAACTGGATGATTGATCTTTGATCTCTGCAGGCCACCAACAAGCCGACGTCTCTTCTCAACGGCTTCTACAGTGAGAAACTGAAGGAGATTGCGGAGAAAGCGAACGAGGAGAAGGCAGGACTATTCTCAAATGAGAACAAGCGGTAAATTGTCAAATAATTTTGTTAATTAGCATGTCACTGTATCTCCTCCACACTTCCCCATATTTCTAATGAATATTGAATGTGAACCACAGGTCGTCCCTAATGGCCTGTGGCCCAGAAAGGGCGTTAAGTGCACACTATTAATCGGCCATCTCTCCAGTCTGGGTCGTCTCATCTCGGAGGGCACCGATGAGGAGCACGGAGTCTCCGCCTTCACTCCTCCGAATGCTCTCAACGGCTTCGGGCAGCAGATCCAGACCAGCCAGCACAGCACGCTGCTGCAGGTAATTAGCGTAATTGTTTACTGAATTGCAAGCATATTTTAACTTCTGAGCGCTTCCGCCTGATAAGATAAATTGCTTTATTGATTGATTTATTGATTTGCGATATCAAAACTAAGCAGCTTTTTTGAAAATTGTGGATATGCTTCACATGTTCTTTATCCTGCCCTGCATCAAGAGTTCAGTAGTACTGCCGCATTGAGTATAAATATGTAAGCGAATAACAACGCAATATTCTCAGAGCCTCTGGTCGCAACCCACAATCCAGTCTGCGCTCTCCAACTACTACTCGAACACCATCAACGAGCTCTCCTCGTTCAACACCTCTGCTGCAGCAGCCGCACTGTTGGGACTCTCCAATCAGGTAGGATTACTGTAATTTCACTCACATTTTCATTGAAAACTGACTTCAGTCAAGAAAATCTCCTCTGACCCCATTCCCCCTTGTTAGGTGTACAACAACGCGCAGCAGCAGCAACAACAGCAAGCTCATCAGCAACAGCAGCAGGTGCAGCATGCTGTGTCGCTGCCGACCTCTGTTCCGGCCACGCCCACTCCGACCGCTTGCTTCACTCCCAAGCCGTCGTTTCTGGCGGGGATGATCAAGTGAGTATCATGGCCTGATTGTAGTAACGAGAGAGCGAGATGCTATTGTAAATTTGAAAATGAATCCAACTTGAATTTATTGTGAAACATATCCCGATTGCTTAAAACTTGTGACTTTTTTGTGTTTCATTTTTCTTAGCCGGCTTGATCGAGTGAGTTTCACACATCTCGCAAATATTGGAATTCTAAGCAATTCCGATCTTGCTCTTCTTCTCTATACAGGAAAAATAATATAATTATAAATCGTTTATAAAATATTTTAAATGGCTTTGCCGCAGGACTGAGGAGCAGCCGCTGCGTCCGTCGTCTACCTTTCGTCGTCGCGCCACCTCCCCGTCAGATTGCGCCCCGCTGAACAAGAATCTGCGCACCTCCTCTTCTGGTGAGTAGTGTTACGACAATATTGTACAAATAGTATCTAAAGTCCGGACGTCTACATTAGGACCAAGAAAGGTTAACACATTAGGCTTCAATGCATTAGGCGTATCAATGATGTATTTATTCGGATTAGGTGAGTAATTGTACACGTTCAGACGACTCAAACGAGTTGATCGTTGTGGACGACTTCGACCTGGCCGAACCCTCGGTGAGACGAGCGATTAAGAAGGAGCTGAGCATCAAGAAGGAGATGTGCAACTTTTGCAACAAGGTACAGTAATCTACAGTCATCCTGGCTACAGTATCCGACCTTAACCTAATTTAAAGTAATGCGACTGTTAATAAATCTTCTTTTATTCCAGGTGTTCACCAACCGTTCCAACCTCATCGTGCACCTTCGTTCTCATACTGGGGAGAAGCCGTACAAGTGTCAGCTGTGTCCTTATGCATGTGCCCAGTCCAGCAAGCTCACCAGGCATATGAGGACGCACGGACAGAATGGAAAGGTCAGAAATGGTTATTTTCACCCAGAATTTAGGACATCTGGTCCAAAATTCTATGGTTCATATTGGAATTCTCGTGCACTATGCATAATGCTCATCTGAGGATATCCATCTCATGATTTGAGAAAGATCAAAGACCAATTGTATTCCTTCGCAGGAGACACACCACTGCTACATCTGTCAGATGCCCTTCACCGTCCACTCCACTCTCGAGAAGCACATGCGGAAGTGCGTAGTGAACAACTCGGCGGCTGCTGCTGCGATTAAGGTGAGGCGAAAGATCAAAGATCAAAGATCAAAGTTAATGCAAAATTGATCATGATCACTACGAAATTTTGATCGTGCTAATTGCCTAAGTGACAGTTTTGCAAAATATTGAAAATTAGCCAAAATTTTTTAAATAATAACTAATATTAATTCAGGCCGAGCAGCTAGGCGCGAGGGATAGCACGGAGGACATGAAGCCGTCTGCCTCCTCTCTGGCCGACGCGACCTCACTCCTGGCGCTAAGCTCCGCCCCCGTCGTTCCACCATCCTCAGTAGCACAGAGCAATCAGATCGTCCTGAACTGGCTGCAGGTACTGCGAAAGGCGAGGAAGGGTTTATGCAAGAGTATAAACTTATCCTGTCATAAGAGAGGACGGGAATCGAACTTGGACGTTCCAACATTTTTTTGCATTTGGGAATGGGAACTACGTTACGATCATTTATTTCTCTTTTATTTATACAATTTACGATTTGAGCGAAACGTAATGCTAATCAATGCTGAACATAACTGAAACAAGATTGTAAAGTAAATATGTTGTCATCCGCTTCAAGTTTGTATTTTTTGTATCACCTCTTCGAACGACACTCATTGATCAGCTGCTATGTTAGTCTGATTTACTTTATGAGCGAAACATAATGCAAGTCAATGCAGAAAATGTTAATATTTGTTATCCTCATTATCAAATGCGCAGCATGACAATGAGAGCTTTGCAATCCAGCCGATACCTAGCCTTTCAACTAAGACCATTTTGTTCCAAAACACTATGAAAGCTCTAGCTATGAAAACATTCAAAGTGTCGAATGAATTGTCCCTTTCGCAAATATTCCCGGCGACAACAATGCTTCTCTCAGGCGCTGAACGTCTCTAACGCCCCCGGCACAGCCCCTCTCCCGTCGGCCTCTGCGTCGACTCGGGACGAGTTCGCCGGAGAGGAAGAGGACATGGACGAGACCGAAGCTGCTGAGTTGCACCAGCGAATGGTCAAGCAGGTAGAGTAATGAACGGACGGAGAAGGAGGTATAAGTAAATCAGTCGATATTTAGTCATTGGTATGTTTTATTGACTGGAAAAACATGCGTTTCGTGCGGCTCTCGAATAATCGTTGTGGACAAAAGTTTCGATGGTTCTTGACTACACCGTTTGTAAAGATAACCGTCAAATACGAAATGTGTACTTTACAGGAAGCAGTCGTCGCCTAAGCTCCGTAGCAGTCTTCCCCTTCCATCTTCTCCATTTTCTCCCCACCCGAAGAAGTCATTCTCTACAGTGTACAGCTAACCGCCGTTTTTCATGTATTGTTCGCTTTAATTTGATCGCCCTAGCCCCGCCCACTCTTTCACAACCACACTGAATTACACTCGCCTTTTTGCTTCAATTGTCTCAACAGTTCAACAGCTCTACTGCTCCTTCTCCTCCACTTCTCTTTTCATCTCTTCCCATCTGGCTTTCAACCACCATACTACTCGTGTCAATATACCCTCCTCCCTTCCTCTAGTGACCACACCTCCTTCACCCCGTCCTACGGTAGATCGCCCGCGTTCTTTCTCCAGTATACGGAGTCATCCATACACCACAACCCGTGAACCCGCCCCGGATGCGTTGATTCGACTAGAAACACTGGCCTTCCCTATCATTTCAGACAACGTTAGCTATAGTTCCCGCTGATATAGACAAATCCGTTTAGCCCTTTTATTGATTTTCTGGTTAGTCCTCAATCGCGTAGTTGATTATTTTCTTGTACATTTGTTACATATATACTCGAATATACCGTACAACTTTCTTCTCGTTCACCCTCCAACCCGGTTTAGTCCCCACACCCGAATATCCCGTGATAAGAAACACTCTCTACCCGTTGCTTTGACCTACTATCCATCCATCCCCGTCTCCTGCCTCAAACCCCGATGATCACTACTCCATAGGCTTCCCTCCACCCGTTGAACAACCCTAGCTCAGCCCCCATGTTCCCGGTGACCACTACACCCCCTATACAACCATCCCCTAGATGTGATACACCTACCCAAGCCACTCTTTCTCTCTCTCTCTCCACCCACAGCCCTCCTTGATGATAACACTGCTTTGTATAGACGATAAGCAATCACTATTACCCTCTCTCATCTCGATCATAGTCATTTGCGTCTAGTTTTTACCCATAGCACTAGAGTTCGCAATTCGGGTCCGGTCGATCGACGAGAGAGTGTGCGATTTGAAGAGACGGCGACCCGAATTGCGAACCTAGAAGACGACGGACTTCTTCCGCTCTTTTTCGACGGGAAGCTGTCGCGTCTTTCTCTCCTCCTCTCCCTCTCTCTTTGTATGTATGAAACTTGGAATCAGTTCAAAAGTGCGTCCCGACCCTTGTCTTTCCAAGTTTCTCGGCTAGCCCAACTCATTCATTATCCACACTTGTCTCATTGAGCCTGTCTTGTTCTCCCTCCGTCTCGACTCTGCTTTAAACCCCGATCGCTAGACGACACCTAGATATACCTTTAACGATGGTTGCCCCAGTACCCGCACCCAGGTGTTTACAAAGAAGCTGTACACTGGTTCAGAATAATTACCATCCCTCGCTAGATCAATCAACGCTAATACGCAGTCAAGTTAGAGTCACGATAGCTGTCCATCCTAGGCTCCGCCCACTCTCTTCGCAAGTAATAAATGTCACCACTATCGAACGGAGGGAAGCCCGAACACGTTCGATGCTGATAAATCACACTTTTTTCTTGTTCCATATAAGTATTCAGATCGTGAAAGAGAGTCGTTAATAAAGTAATACTCTAGTTGCGCATCGTTTCAGTGTGAATCAGGCAATTGAAAACAAATGATTGCTAAAGTGAGCATATAAGAAGTATAAGAACCTAACGATAAGTCAGTGATGAAGAGTTAGAAAGAGGAATGGGATCCTCGTGCTCGCGTGCTCTAGTATCTTACGATAGAGTTCGTAATTCGGGTCACCGTCTCTTCATTTCCCACGCTCTCTAGACCGGTCGAGCGGTGAGAGAGTGTGTAAAATGAAGAGACCGTGGTATCATTTCACGAACTCTATCTTACGAGAGATCATAAATGGGTCCATTTGTTGCGAAGCCATACATATGTGTACTCTACCTTTTGTGTTTCCTCTTCAGCAAAACGGCTTATAAGTAACAGGAAACGATTGGGACGTCTAGGTCGAGGAATGAATAGGTAGAGAACGAGTGGACGGTCATCTCCATGAATCATTGTTTATACCAATTCTCAGTCAACAACACAACGACGGTATTCTAACGGTTCAAATAGAGAGTAATTGTGATGGTAACGGATAGGGCATGGAAGTGAGGAATACACCTTTAATCAGAGTAATCCACCTATCTTCCGGTATTGTAATGGTAATTATGTTATTCTTCACTAAACAATTTGAGCTCGTCTTGGATCACACTAAACTCGCATTTATGAAAAAATATCACAAGAATACAGGCCACGGACAGAATGACGAATACAAGAAATAGACGCTTTTGCCCCAGCCAGCGATAAATCGCGTAGAATAAGAGCGCATAGATCGGAAATGGAGAATCCAGCACAGAATCACACAAGGTCTGCGTTAATGATTCGAGCAGGGTTTATTTCAACAATACTACACGAGATCTTTCTTCGATCTGCATAATTTCTCCACGGTCAGGCAGATGAGATAGCAGGCAGAATGAAGAGAGCTATTTCTTTCGAAGCCTAGTTCTTGCACAATACTTTCGCAATCCAATCACATCAGCGTCGTTCACATCAAGCGCAATGGCCATTTGATCCATTCATCATGATTCTGTTTGCACTCTGAGTCATATCCTTTCATTCATTCCCGCGTGCCCCCTCAATGACGTCACTCACTATCAGATGGGGGTATAAATAGGCGGCCAGAGAGGGTAGGCCTCACCCTCTCCTCTTCAATCTTCGCAATGTGGCCCTTCACCCATCACGGACACCACCACCATCATCACCATGCGACTGCTGTGGTCAGGAATCTATCCGCTATTTTCACTTTTTCTTAATCTTCTTTTATTCAGTCCCCAACCCATTTATTGATAGAGTTCAAAATTTGGGTAATCGTATCATTAATCTACACAGTCTTTTGACCTGTCGAGCGTTGAGAAAATTTGGGAAACGATGGGACTGTTACTCGAATTATGATCTTTACTGCTCAAACGCAAAGATTCTCTTCAGGTGGCGACTCCTAACTGTGCTCCTGTAGTAGGATACGGAGCAGTTCCTCAACCTGTGGCTGTAGTCCATGTGGACCCTCACGTGAGTGGAACTACAGTTTATAGGCCATTTATGGTCGCAAAAGCGAAGGGGTCACTCTCTTCATTTCCCGAGCTCTCTCGGCCGGTGCGAGAGTTCGGGAAATGAAGAGAATGACCCCTTAGCGTGTTGCGACCATAAAGGGTCCATTAGGGTTTCCCTTTTCAGGCGCTTCAGGCGTTCAGGAGCCTGATTTTTGGGCGCCTGTTTCTCGAAATGAAATGCTATTTCGCACGCCTGAAATCTACCCGAAAATCGAAATACCCAGATGGAAACCCTACAACAGTTCCTAATTTGGACCACCGTCTCTTCTTTTTTAACAATCTCAGGATAGGATAGATACATAAAGATAGGATGACATCGGTTCTAGAATTTTAGTCGATCTATTTGCTTGTCTAATTCCACTCATTTTAGCACCATCACCATCATGGTCATCATCACCACGTTCCTCACTTTGGACACCACCACCACCATCATCATCACTGCTGATCGAAAGGATAACGATGACGATGATCTCGACCAGACTGAATGAATCAGCATAATTCTTTCTGTACCATAATACGTTCAGCATTACTCGTATTTCGTTGTGCTTTCGAGCGTGGATAAAATATATGAACTGTGAAAAATACACCACAACTCACGAATGTGAATATAATGAACCCTAACGAATTCAGGACATGGAGTATCCGACTCTTTGAAAATCACGAGGTCCACGTTAATGAGTAGAGCAATGATACTAAAATACTTTTCACGATAACATCAAGCAATATTATCAGTTGATTCATTAATGATGGTTCTGTAATATCAATCTGAGTCATCCACTCGTATAAATCGGTTAAAAAATATTCTGTAAGTTGGTCGAAATAAAGAATCGTATGTTCACAGTGAAATTAGCTTGAGGATAAATGAAAAAGGGATAGCCCTACTCTATATTCACTCTTTTCTCAGCATTGCAGATTCTACGAATCAATTTTCTAGGTAACTCAAGTCGGGAATGTTGCTTTTTAAGGAATGTACTTTATCATAGATAATTTTCTGCCTCGTGAGTTTGCCTTTCTCATATCTCTTATATTCAAACGACTGAAAAAGAGTCCCGAATCGAATGCAAGGTTTGCCAAGATTTTTCGGCCTCCTATTGTGAGAATAGAATGCGCATATGAGATAATGAGTATACTATCTTTATTCGAAGCATATTTACTTGAATATGAGTGAGCAATCAGGGAAATCAGGGATCATGGGGCCGGACACAGCAGGTCCTCTCGCACCAGCCTCCCCAGCAATCACTGTCTCTGTGGCATGCTGAAAAATAAGGAACTAACGCTAGTCTGTAAATCTCGCTCCTTCAATGCTAGTCAAAAATGTTTGCGATAGAAGGAATACGTTTTTTACACTCATTATGTTCACTTGTCAAGTGAATGATCAATACTGTCTTCATTTTTTGGCAATTTTAGGCCTTAAAATTCGCAAATTCTCACGGGGGAAACAGTTAATTTGATTGGAGTTGAGCTTAATTCCCAGGAAATCAGCAAATCTGCTGATGGACGAACCTGCAAATCATTGTATATTTCGCATTAGGACTCTAGTGCGATCGAATCTGTGCGATAGAGGTGGGAAACACAAAAAAAACAAAAAAATATTCTTGAAATACTTCCTATCTCTGCTGAGAAACATAGCTCAACAGTGAACTTCTTGACTTGCCCAATACTAGACGATGGCCTAACCTACTCTAACCTACTCTTCCCATCCGTTTTGTCCTACTAAGATCATTTACCTGTTATCTAATGGACAAGTAAAGGAGGAAAAATTCTCGAATTGACTTGCCTAGACTGCTGCCAAGGTGGCGAGTCGCATAAGCGGAGAAGCTGCTGGCATCGTGAAAGCAAAGTAGGGAGAGGAGAAAGAGGCTCAGAGCTGAGGTCATCGCGGCAGTGAATTCACTCGTTTCAGAATCCTTCTTATCAGGCTTTAACGTACGTTATTATAACGCTTTGTTATCTTCGCTTCTCGCCTGCCTGTCGCCGATGAAGATGAGTAAGAAGGTAATTTTTGAAATCACATTGATACTTACGTTGAAGAGAAGCACATGAGACGCTCTTTCAGAATCTTTCTAAAATTGTCCTTCGAAATATAGGGGTGAATTCACTGCCACGATGACCTCCTTCGTGAGCCTCTCTCTTCACTGTCTACCATAACACTACAAGCACTTTTGACTATGAAAACATTACCGGAAGATCGGTTATTTTACAAGGAGTAGGACAATTTGATGTTAAGAAAACAACATTAAGATCGAGTAAAATCAACACAACCAATCAATCCTTACAATCTCCTTCCTATCGGCAACTCCATGCTATGAAATTACCCGGATTAGCCGGCAAACCCGACAAAAGAAGGAAGCTGATTGGGGGTGAATTCGCATTTTTTATTGATGACTTCCTTCGTAGGCCTATTCCGGCTCTCGCTTCTCTGCCTGAACACTGTCAGCAGCTTCGACTATACGACCTGTGATGAAGATCCCAGCCTAGGTCAGCTTTAGGGTTTCAATTTCCAGGCAACTTCGGGTTATTTACGGATGTATTTCAGGTGCGCTACATCGCTGAGCTTCTCATGAATTATATAGCGCACCCGAAACATACCCCGAAAATGAACCTAAATGATCTGAAAATTGAAACCCTAGTCAGGTTATATCTCTAATATCTTCGAGTACTGATGAGCAACAAATTTTTCTATAATCCCTGTCGAATAAATGGACCGAAATGTTGAGCTATACATGTCCGAAAGCCATTTTCATTTCAGATCAGAAACGTATTACCTCATGAGTTTGCAGAGGCACTAGGTCGGATGAGAACTGTGACGTCATGCCGCCCATGATACATCAACGGCGGCATGACGTCATAGTTTTCATCCGACCCAGTGCCGCTTGCAGCCTGCTTTACTAGCATGGACTGTGCCGGCAGCAGTGCTCACACTGGCTGCTACGCGGACGCCGACTTGAACCCGCCCGCTAACGGGGGAATGGGCTGCTGCCAGTACGTGAATCCAACATGCGACAACGATCCCGGTCGAGGTGATTCGCAGAATTTGAAATTCGAGTAACAGACTCTTCATTCTACGTGCTCAGACGAGCGGTGAAAGAGTGTGTAGAATGGTGATACTGCGGTCACTAGCGTTCGAGAAATGATGCCACGCTCTCTTCATTCTACACACTCTCTAGACTGGTCGATCGGCGAGAGATCGTGTAGAATAAAGAGAGCGTGGTATCGTTTCTCGAACTCTAGCGGTCACTTCTCTAGATCATTCATGTTCGGTTTCAAGCCAGTCTGAAAAATCGTTTTCTCAAGGCAATCATAGACAGATTTTTGCTATGATTTTAGAAAAGAGTGAAAGGATAAGTAGTTGGGTGAAATGTTCAAACTGTTCGAGTCGGCCAATATGTGGATAGCATTTTTTCATTTCAGGCTGCTTCGCCGACAATGATTGCTTCGGCGGCAGATGTCTGGGAAACTACGGAGCGACCATGGGTCTAGTGAACGCTCTCATCCATGCCATGTAGCATCTTCCACATCTTAACTTCGAGAAGACGTGTCACCGTCGCTTTTTTTTCTCACGCTCCCGGTTGTGGGTGAGATAGTGTGGGAAAGGAAGAGACGGTGACATGAATTACGAAATCCAACATTCACACCTTAATCAATAACTGATTTTTCGCTGATGTTCATGATTAGACTGTGCCGAAATAATTTTCTCATTAATTATTACCAAATACATGGCTAATGAGATGAACTTCAACCATTATTAAACGAATTCAGCATTACAGAATAAAGCATAGTTTTGGTAATTAATCTTAGCATATTTCGTAATAGCGTAAATTATATTTAGATTCATATTAAGTTATGTATAAATATTTTATGAAAATTAATATCGAAATAAAGTTAGTCACCAGTTCTATGAAGCGAGGAGTGGTGTGGATGTGAGGGCATACTGTAAGCCTTATCGTCAACCTGCCTCTGACGCATGCAGCGAATTCACGTTGCGAAAGACGTTGGTATCTTCTCATTTTGTTATCGCCGTGACTCATTCTTGCTCTATCGTCATGCATTGACCTACCTCCTCTATCCTCATCTCATTTTACAGTGATTTTCACTCCTTTTTCCCTTGTTTAATTACAATTTTGCCAATTTTCTCCTATTTTTACCCCAATTTCGATCAGTTTTTTCTCCATTTCAATCAATATTTCGCATAAAACTCCGAATTCTAGTCTCAGTTCATTTTACGCTGAGTCCGACACCATACTCCTCGTCTTCACGTATTTTCGCTCATTTTTAGCCTTAATTCGATGTTTTTCCGAACACTTGCTTTATTGCAATCGATATTTCACGTCAGAATGTCGATTTCGTGGGGCGCACAGTACCCGAAGCTGAAGACGAACCTGCGGCTGGCGACGAACCGCCTGAAGCTGATGGAGAAGAAGAAGACCGAGATGGCGCTCAAGGCTCGCACCGAGATCGCCGACTTCATTTCCGGTTCGATCTTCTTTTTTCGAATTTGGCGCTAATTGGAGCTAACAAGGCCAGATTAAGTGGTAGGGTACTGCTTCGACTTACGCTTAGGGTATGGTGAATTGCTTAAGAACTATACTTCTTCGGCTTAAGGTTTTTCATGCTTTGTATCAATCTATTACGTCGATCTGTTCTTGTAGTGCCTCAATTGGTTGATTAGGTGTTAATTAGCAGTGCCTAAGTGCTACTCAGAAACGGGCTTTATTCTAACAGTTTAAAGTAGAGTTAGAGGTCGTTGTGGCGGATTGTTTACACGCGTTGAGTCAGAGACGCGATCGATAGATAACCTTGTTTAAAGACTCTGGCGTGAGCAGAATGCATGCGTGTTTGCTGGCAAGGTATAGCGAAGTAAAATGGAAAGCGTTGAGCATAATGAGAATTGTTTTGAAGACGGGCATCTAGTTTTGATTATGTTTACATGGTAAACTATAGAGAATATCGATTTAATCCTTAAATTTCAGCCCAGAAGCCCGACCGCGCGCGCATACGCGTCGAGCACATCATCAGAGAGGTTAGTGAATACTAATCAATTAGCTAATTAACCAATTAATTAATAAGACAGGAAAATTGTGTACCTACTAACTAATTAGCCATAAGTGATCTCCAGTTTCTATTGAGAATTATTTGTAAATATTGCATTCACTCGCCGTCATTCACTGAAGGGAGTTCAAAAACATGTTTATTAGGACGAAGTGCAACCGCACTTTGTCAGGGTGCTTTCGTTTTTGAAATGTATGGTTCCTAGCACAATTGTCTTCAGTGTTGTGCATATTTGTATGGATCAAATACTATTTTTTTTAAAATACTATTTTTTTTCGCTCGCAGGCTAAATGCCTAATTGTAAGGGAAAATATTAGAAATGAAAATATTGTTGTTGTTATTATTATTATTATTGTCCCCCCCCCCTCAGGACTTCCTGGTGGAGGCATTCGAGCTGCTCGAGATGTACTGCGACCTCCTCCTCGCCCGCTTCGGCCTCATCGAGCAGCTGAAGTGAGCTAATTAGCTTAATTAGATAGATCACTGTTAGCACTATTCATGTAGCTTGTTCCCTAGAAGTATTCTCTCCCACTCCTGTGGGTAGAAAAGTTTTTATGGAATGGGATGCCATAGGCAATTTGTTGCTATTTTTTTATTTTTTTTCCGAAAAGTATGGAAGAATCACCATTGACGATCGCCTCTCCAAACAGTAAATCATAGCATGAAACACCAATGCAGGGACAGAATTGCGAGCAGAATATCCCTGTTCCATTGGTTCAAAAATGTCAAAATGCTGTTGACAACACTAAGACTGTTGGTTCAGTACTGGAGCAATAATATAACGCTCGTTACACTCTGATCTACGACCTTACTACGGTAGTTCATCGATTTTCCGCTCAGGACGCTGGACGACGGTATCGCGGAGGCCATCGTATCGATTCTGTGGGCGGCGCCGCGCGTCGCTCAGGACATCGCCGAGTTCAAGGTACGGTAGATTATCGATTGTATCACATGTTATTGTTACAGTATACCGCGGGGAAATTTACGTTAGTGTTTACATCCAACTGTTTGTTTCATGATAACGTGCACTAGGCGATTTGTATGTGAGCTTGATGCAAGGTGATCGAATTTGGATTGGTGTTTCACTCCTGCTTCATGTTCAGCGAGGCGTCCCTTCGTTCAATATTGTTGGTCCGCGCATTCGCTAACATAAAATTAAAATTTACTCTTAAAGTTTGAACACTAAATGTGTAGAATTCATTGATCAAAATAAACTCGATAAATTTCAGTATCCAATGAAATCAAATGGATAATTTGCAGACGATCAGCGACCAGCTGACGGTCAAGTACGGTAAAATTTTCGCGGAGTCGGCGAGAGGCAACCAGCTCGAGTATCCGGCCAAAGTATGGTAGTGTTCCAGGGTACAGTAGAGAGTACGGTAGTGTGGCAAGGTACGGTAGGGAGTACGGTAGTGTACCAGGGTACAGTATCGAGCACGGCAGTGTGCCAAGGTACGGTAGCAATACTCGAAGAGTACGGTAGTAACGCGCGATATGACGGAAATTGTGGAGCCACATTAGTGCGAACCAGCCTGACTGTCCAGTCAATGTAATGTAAGGAGTACTGTAGTTATATGTGGTTAAATAGCACGGTAACAAGATATATGATGAAGTACGATAACCTGGGAGAGACATAGTAGTGTGTACTGTAGTGAGTTGAGATACGAAGAGAGTACGGTAGCAAGAGTGGGATGCAGTAGCGCGAAGGTGTTTTCTAGAAGGCAACCACGCAGTAGACTACGGAAGTAGCAAGGGATACTGTAGGTTACTATACTAGACAATAATATATTACTCTTATAGGCAATCCGTGTTCAGATCCTTAATACGGGGGTGATTACAATGGGTATAAAGATCAAAGATCAAAGATCATTGCAGGTGAATCCGAAGCTGATGGCGAAGCTGAACGTGTCGGCGCCGCCGCGACTGCTCGTCGAGAAGTGAGTTTCAGAAAATTGTGTATGAAAAATTCGAAATTAGTCATTGCGACCTTCTGTGAGTTTCCCAAGGCACGTCGAGAAGTGAGCTTCAGATTAAAATTTAATTTTAAAAAAATTGCGATTAGTTATTGCAGCTCGCTATAGGGGTTTGCCAGAATCTCGTTATTTTTGTTGTATTGTAGTATATTTTACAAACAATTCTAAGAGTCGTGCATTGCAATCCTTGTAAATTTCAAATACTTGAGCTGTTGGTGAAACCTGAAACCGATTTTGAAAATACAATTTTGTGTGTGGACTGACACCTGGTCGCCTAGTAACACCCCCGAATATTTTTGAACGTTTGAGTATTTTGTGTAACCAGTGTGCGCCTGCTGTAGACGCGCTTCCGCTTAAGCTATTTGCGAGTGCACACTATAATAATGTTAAATACAAATTTTCCATGAAAAATTGGCTATTAAGTTTTGCGCTCTGTAAAGTTTACCGGCTGCTCGTCGAATAGAAGGCAGTGAGACAGTATAAGTTACAAAAATAATTAACTTTTTTGTTCAATAATTATCCAGAGTGGGCTAGTGTTGGCTATTCGGGTGTTGCGGGGCCCTGCAACGCCTCCCTCTCCCTCGACAGGCCTCCCGTTTTCTCTTGCACGCGAGATTTAATCACGCCGGGTTAGAGATAGCGAATGAGGCGGGGGAGAGAGGGACGCTGTATGAAAACTATAGCGGGTTGCGGGGCCCGCAACGCCTTTGCGCCCCCCCCCCCCCCCCCCGCGCGATCTTCTCTCACCCTTTTCAGGGCCCGCAATACCGAAACCGTTTATCCATCCCTAGAATGGGCCTGCTCTGCTCTGCTTGAGTTGATTAACACAATTTTAAAATCAAATTTTATTTATTAGGTTGTCTCAAAAGTTTCTGACTATTCATTTTTTCAAGTTTGCTCTCGTCACCATCGGATGTTGCAATTTTCCTTTTAGCATGAGTCAGGGTTTTGGCAATGTAATACTACCATGCATTGAAATCTTAACTCTGAGGCGTGGTATGAGAGAAATTAATTATTTTTTGCTGAAAGGTCGAAATATGCCTATTTTTGGAGCATTTTGCTGATGATGAATTCTCGAATAGGATTGCCCTGTTGATTCTGCCTGGTGAATGAAGGATAGTCTAAGGACTAATTGTTCTGATAGCCTCTTAAAATAGGAAATCAATGCTAGCTTGGAACGGGAGATTGTGAAAATGTCATATTTTAATGCTTGAGATTGGACTTCCACATTCCGACAAACTAAACTTAACAACGGATGGTTCAAATATCTCCTATTTCTAAAGATATATTTATTGGGGAAAGTACTCCATAAATCACCGTAAATGAGCTCTCTCGGATTCTCAATACAATTCCAGGATCTATTGATGCTACTTCGTGAAGTACCGGCTAGTGTACTTTTCAGATTGTGTGCTCCTGATATACGTGAATATAACAGTACATCTATCAAATATGACTCTTTAATAACATGTTGGGAGTACTTCACAGTAGTGTATTAAATTTGCACCTCACACGGTTTTCCGATGAATTTTGAACTTTTGAAAAAGTTAGTCCCTTTGCCATCTCGTTGAATTTCATAGTCTATCGCGAGAATCTTACGAGCTCTTTAGGACTGATGTAATGTGCGCTAGATAGTGAACCCAAGCCCTTGTATATGTTAGAAGACCAGAAGTAAATCAGTCAACATCCAAGGACAGGAGAGGTGAAAACATGAAAAAAATGAAAATAGTCAGAAACTTTTGAGACAACCTGATAAATATTTGCAATTATGCATGCACTCTGTACACGGCGCTTTTTGCTAGTTTGCGGGCAGCTTGTCTTGACACTGGCGTTTGTATATTATCAGTGAAATATTATCACTTATTTAAATTGTTTAATGATCGATATGTTTTTAATTTGTCGGCAAAGACGAAGCGAGATTGTCAAACCTGTAAGTTTCGAATATTTGTGCAATAGGTGAAACTTAAACTCAACTTTCAATGATATTTTTAAAAATGTAATTGTGGTTAAATTTCAGAAATCGCCTTCCAGGTGATTTCTGAATCCATAAGCAGTCTGCGTAACCAGTGTGCGCTACAATCGATTTGATTCCGGCAGTTCTGGAAAATTTACACATTATGGCAATTCAAAATACCGACGCCATCTAAGTTACGATACCGTTTGAGTGTAATCTGATCGAATTAGCACAATGTTTATGTAGGCTCACACTTTCAGAAGCACTTGGTTTGTTTTAGAGGCTGGGCATAATTTAATGAGAAGTTGACATTTTCCGAGCTGATGAGCTTGTGGTGAAACTAGACTGCGTATGCGCAGAATCATACTTCTTGGGTTGTTTGTTTTGTTTTCATCTTGATAGTGCCAGTAAGAAACTCTTCATTTCCGAGCTGATGAACAATTGGTGAAACCAGCATGTGAGTGTAGTAGCATCACTGCCTCTTGCTCTATTTGATATTCCGAACAGTTGACTTCGATTAAATATCAAACCTTAACAGATGAGCTGCAATGTGAACACGCACTTACATACGCTATTGTTCAATTTTCATTTTTTTAATTCCGTAGGACATTCCATTCACATTGGCAACCACATTGGCAACGCATATGAAAAAATTGCGCGTTGTTTTCTTCCATCTTATTATTCGCCTGAATTATATGTTGTTCCGCATACATATAATTCATGTTGTTTTTGTATTGATGAGCTGATCTAGGGGGAGAATGAAGGAAGTCACTGCAGAATTGTACAGATGTTCGTACTTTTAGATGATTTTTTGTTTTGTTTTTATGGTTCAAACTCTTCTTCCGTTGGCAAGGGCCTAATTTATGAGCTGATGACCAATTGGTGAAACCATAGTGTGACTTCAGCAGAACCATACTGCTGCTTGATCGATTATCGGTATTCGTAAGGTATTTGCCAGAATATTATTGCAACAAAAAACCATTGTATCATTGAATAATCCTCGACCCGCCGGGAATAAAATTATCGATGAAACTCAAGTGCAACAACTGTGAAAAATTCCAATTCTGTGAAATGATTTAACTGTCGTCCTCATGCGTATTGAGTTTACAATTAGTGAACATGTTCTGTTCCTAAAATTTAAGTTAATATATTTTAAAAATTAATTTAATTAATGTTAATTGCAGGTACCTCATCCACATCGCGCAGGCTGCCGGCGTGCCCTTCACTCCCGATCCGGATGTCATGAGGGAGGACGAGGTGAGGAATTTCTCTAGCAGGCGAACAATTTTGTGTACAAATTTTGCGGTTAGTCGCTGCGGCGTTCTGCAAAGGTTATATAAAGGTTAGCAAGAGGGAGGACGAAGTGAGCATTCCTAGATCAGCACCCGACAAGAAATTTTGAAATTGGTAGTTAGGCGTCCCGTCGATTGTATTGGCTTAGTTTTTGTAATTTTTGAATGTTTCAAGTGCAAACATGACTGATATTGTCAATCTCTGATTTTCTAAGCAAATTATTTGTTAGTGAAACACAAGTGAAGCATGTGTGAAATTTCGTTGAAGTCCGGCGCCAATTCGATGTGGGACGCTAAGTATAAAAATGCCGAATATTTTTATTTTTTCATTGGTTGCGCATTTGTGTTTCACATAGTGGGCAAGTAAGCATGTCATACTGGCACATTAATTCTCCCATCGCCAAATCGAACTTATAAAAACAATTATCGGTAATTGCATGAGCAGTTATCATTGAATCAAAAACTGGAAACTGCATAATTAATTAATTAATTAATGTTAATAATTATGAAAAAATTCGCAGGTGGCGCAAGCTGAGCAGATGCTGATCGACTTCAAGCGGAACGAGGACATCCAGGGCGGAGGTTCGATCTTTGCTCACTTATACCCGTTATTTTTATGTTTAAATTTTCAATAACAATATTTAAAATATTTTAACTATGATCTTCAATCATAATCTCGCTCCCAGTTATTGAGGAACTATTATTTGTATTTTCAGGAGGCGCTCCGGGCATGCCGCCCCCACCACCCTTCTTCCCACCTGGAGGAGGAGGAGGAATGGGAGCCGGAGAGGTAGGGTAGGGGATGGATTACGGTATCGATTGAAATTTCAAGGCATCTGGATACTATTGTGGCCCTTAGTGTAACTGTACGGGACATTTAAATGATACGGGACATTTAAATGTTGGGTACTGTAGGCCTGTTAGGGTTACTGTATCCGATTGATTGCGATCTGATTGCATTGCAGTGCTACGGCTGGGCGGGCGGCGTGCCACCGCCACTCGCGCCCATCGGCGCGGGAGCCGTGCCGTCCTACGCGCACTCGGCGCCGCCCGCGTTCCATCCGCCCGCACCGCCTGCCGCGTCTGGGTACTGTAGGGTTACTGTATATTTGGATACTGTAGTGACTCCCAGAGTTACTGCACATCTGGGTACAAATACGACTCAGGGTTACTGTATATCTGGGTATTGTAGTGAATCTCAGGATTACTCTAACAATCCGGATACTGTAGTGACTCTCAAGGTTACTGTGACAATCTGGGCACAGTAGTGACTCTCTGGATTACTGTACAATCGATATCATGTTACTGTAGTGACTCTCAGGGTTACTGTATCCGTGTGCTATTGATCGCATTGCAGAGGCGCGCCGCCTCCATCCGCGTTCGCGCCTCCGCCCTACGGCGGCAGCAGCAGCGTGCTGCCCTCCTCCGACATCTACGAGGTGCCGGGCAGGAAGAACTCGGGCCCCCACTATGATGAGGTGAATGCAATGATAGAATAAAGTGAAAAGTGAAAATTTGTGTAGAGAGTTGGCCGTTAGTAGTTGCGGCGTTCTGCAAAAGATCAGAACTATTTATTGCTCGATTCTGCCCGCTATCGTTTATATGAGGTACAGTGAGAGAACGTGAGGATTGGATTATGTTTGCCGATTTTTTGGATGCGGCAGAGATGGTTTAGTGAAAGAGGGAAGCTGGCAAGGTCATGCATAGGCTTCATAGAGTTGTCAGGGAGTGAATCTGATAAGAGTAGCGTCGTAGCAGTAGGCGAATGTTGGCAGGAAAGGTTAGGCGCTCCGAGGAGAAGAGCAGCAAGAAAGGAGGGTGAGCCACTTGCGCCCGTGCCTAACTGAGCGCGTAGTGTAGTGGCAGAGGTGCGAGAGTGGCTCGCAATCGTCGCGAGTACGACTCCCGCCCGCTGCTCCCCGCCTATTGCCATCGCATCAACAATGACAGCCGCGCGTCCTATGTGACGCCGTGGTTTATACACCGATGCAAGAGCGAGTGAGGCGCTCGATGCCGTGCTGCGAATCTCCCTGAGTGGTGCGGATTAGCCGTTCTCTACATTTTCGTTTTTGTTTTCTTGCTAGCATAGGTGGGCAAGAGTTGAAGCTTTGTATTGAATACCGGCTAAGCTTTGCCAATCAGTTAATTTTGAAAAATTTACCGCAGCGAAATTGGAAAGTTCATGAATATCCAAACATAAGGGCACTCGATGAAGCCTGAATGCTGCAGGAATCAAACATGTATCGAGATCAGCTTTGGTCTCGCGAGTTTTGCCAGTTCTCGAACCAGACTATTTGTAGGTGTATTTATGCTTGAGAAGGTAAATTGAGTGTTCTCCAAAGCAATATGTAAATACTAATTATGGTCACATTTATCGCATGCTCTGATAATTAACTCAACTCTAATATTTGCCAGGTCTCGAACCAGTCGCCGATCTCGACGCCGACGATCCCGTCGACGGGCTTCGTGCAGCTGCCGCGCATCGGCCCCGATGGCCGACCCATCGACCCGGTGAGTGCCGTGGTAGAGTTGGTACCGGGTACCCATTGGTGCCCAACTCTTAATGGTGGAATCGGTAACCTGATGAGTGTGTGCCTTTATTGACCCGTGAGTGGCGCGGTAGCGGGTTCCGGTGGTACCAGTTGTATCCAGCCCTAAATTTGAGATGTGTTAACCTGGTAATTGTGTGGTTTCAATGATCTCATAACTAGAATTCCAATGCGGAGAGGATTGACCCGGCGAGTAACGTGGTACTATGGTACCGGGTACCAGTGGTACCCACCGGTCCCCAACTATAAATGATGGTATCGGTAACCTGATTAGTGTGTGCCTTTATTGACCTGGTGAGTAGCGTGATTCTTTTGGTTCCGGGTATCAGTGGTACCCAGCTCAAAATTTGAGAAGTTTTAACCTGGCGATTGTGTGGTTTCAATGATCTGATAACTAAAATTCTAATGCGGGGAGGATTGACCCGGCGAGTAACGTGGTCCTATGGTACCGGGTTTATGCGTGTGAAGTCCTGGCTAATGAATCTTTGAATCCCAAAACTGTCGGTCGGCTGAGGTTCTCTATTCTTATTTGAACACTAACAAAAAGTTATGTTCACTGACTACATTATTGAAATAACGTATATAAACGTTGTTGCATCCCCTGTTCTTTGTCCCTTTTATTCGTTGCATTTCCAGTTGTTTTCATCATAGATCCAGACGCCGAGGAGTCGCTCGCTTGTTGTTCATGAAAATTTCGAAGAACCGAAAACCGTGTCTAGTCGCTGATTAGCTGCGCAGCAGAATAGAATAGTGGGAGCCAGCCCCCTGACTAACTGGCTAAATACCTCGTGTTATTCACGCAGGCAGGCCGAAAAGCATTTATCGAATCTCGCCAAATTGCATCCTTTCTCGCCCAATGTGTAAGGCTCCAGAAAACGCTGTACAAGGCGCACAGCTGGGCTCTATTGTGTTCATAGTGGAAGAGAGTAAATCGACAACTGTATTATGGATAGGGGCTCCCGGAGTGAATGGAAGGCCTCCCATTAAGCGATGAAAGGGCCGCCATTGATGCGGAGAGCATTTACTATAATGGAGAGAGTGTGGGATGGTGAAAGGGAACCCGGGATTCAATTTCGGCCACGGAAGTAGCGATTTTTGGTGATGAAATCAAGCGTTGGTCCCCCCACCAGGCAGCGCGTGTGTTTTTTTATATATGGGGTTAGAAGCGCATCTCTTCCTCAGTATTTGCAATCAGCGTAGATTCTCATGTTGATGAACGAAAGTGCGATAGCATCTGATCGTTGACCTCTTCACTGTTATCTGCTAAGTTGCCTTGCACTTTGCGTAACAGTGTCTGGTAGACTACCATTTCGCCAGGCCACCATTTCGACGATATTGTGCTCTCCGGTTCCGGCGAGTAACCGTCGGGCTCTCTCCAATTCTCATGCTCTCTCGCTTTCTCTAATCGGCGAGAGTGTATGTGATATGAGGAGAGTCGGACCATTGCTCGAGTTCCGGCGGAAGCGGACGGTGAAATGCGATTTGTGAGAAGGAGCCAGAGAGCAATTGGGAACAACTGGGCGAAAAATATGACGAGAGACGAGAGCGGAAGTACGCCTTGGATTTATGAGAATATTGGTTCTATTCTTTCGCCATTTAAGACCAAGATGGAACGGAAGGCATACATGTGTGCTAATAGAAAACGTGGGCTGAAGGAAGGTTGCGTGCGCAATCTGTGGACCGGGAAATGAAAAACAAAAAGAAGAATTACGGTAACTGATTGCAAACTGGTTTATTTGCAGAACGCCCTGCCCAACTCGTACCCGGTGCTCTCGGCGAGGGTGAGTACTGTATTTTAATTATGGCTTATCGAAAAGTGACTTTAAAATGCATGGCTCTTTCTTGGTCGGGTCTTGCGTGTTAAATTGAAAGTGCCTTTTAGTTTCAAATTATTAGTTGTTGATGCCAGACGATTACGAAGTACTGAGGAATGGACTAATTGAGTGAATAATTAATGTAGTTCGGCGCTAAACTGTGTCTTTGCGAGTACTCGTTATTATTTGTTGTGAAGACATGAGACTATTATAATCTAGTGTAGCGCTAATGTGGCTGTTTCCTTTTCGAATGTTCGTTGTTAGTTTTTGTGAAGACGAGAGCGATGATCCACTGTGGAATGAACAGGACCTGTGATTTTTTATAACTAGTGCAGCGCTAATGTTACTGTTGCCTTTGCGAGTATTCATTATTAGTTGTTGTGAAGGGACAAGGGGGCGAGTCATTGTGAAATGAGTAAAATAGGAGATTATTATGAAAGACTTTCCGATTCAGTGAACATAAGCTTGGCACTAGGCCAAAAATGGAAATTCTTCTAAATGTGCACACATGTAGTACTCGATGAGTATAGCTCAGCCGTAGCCTATTTAGTGTTTAGATCAATCGTTGAGAAATGCGCCCCACTTTAGTCTGAAAACGTCAATTTTCGAAATTTGTCATTTCGCTACCGATCCAAACGGCTTTTATCTCTAAAAATAGGAAATGTTCAGATGATCATGCATGGAAAGTTTCATAATAATTGGGTTTAAAATACAGGTGTTATAGGGTTACTCTACACGGAGTACTCGCTGAGGGAAATCCACCATCGTCAAAAAAATTAGGATACGCACTCGCGCGCGAGAGAGCGCTGATGTTAAAATATGTCCAGCGATTACGGTAGTTATTTAGCATTAGTGCTCTGGCGCGCGCGAGTGCGTATCCAAATTTTGTTGACGCTGGTGGATTTCCCTCAGCGAGCACTTCGTGTAGGGTAACCCTAGAACACCTGTCCTCCATTTTCTGTTGTGGGTTACTGTAGGCCAGGGCCTATCATGAACTGATTTTATTTCAAGTTGACTTCCGTTTTATGTTGAAATTTCCCAAACTATATTTTTAATTTTTGTTTATTTCTAAGAGTAAACAGTACTCGTCCCGCGCTATACACTGAAACAATAAAAAAGTGTTAATCTCATCTCATCCTAAGGAGATGCAAATTAAAATTGGAAATTATTTTTCAAAATTTTGATTTTTTTTATAATTTTTTAAACCCAATTATTATGAAACTTTCCATGCATGATCATCAGAATATTTCCTATTTTTAGAGATAACAGCCGTTTGGATCGGTAACGAAATGGCAAATTTCGAAATTGAGGTTTTCAGACTAAAGTGCCGCGCATTTCTCAACGATTGATCTAGAACGCTAAATAGGCTACGGCTGAGCTATACTCACCGAGTACTACATGTGTGCACATTTAGGAGGATTTCCATTTTTGGTCTAGTGCCAAGAGTATCTATAAATATGTTCACTGAGTCAAAAAGTCTCTCTTATAACGTAGTGCAGCGCTAATGCTACTGGTCTCTTGGAGAATGTTCATTATTAGTTATTGTGAAGTTGGGAGGGATGAGTAACTCTGAAATGAGTAAAATTGAAGATTATTATAATCTAGTGTGGCGCTGAAAAGATTTTTTAAATTAGTTGTTGTACAGACGCTACGGGAGACAAACTGTGGAGTGGACAGCACTTTTGGTTTTTATAATATAGTGCGGCGCTAATGTGACTGTTCGTTGACTATTCCAGCCATTTTGGATAGCTTGGACCTAGGGCGGTCAGAGTGCAGGACAGGCGAGAGAGCACACCGCGTGAGGATAGGCGTTTCTCGCCAAGCCATCCCTAGTGCAGGATTGAAAGTGATCTTCTGATTCTTTGCATTCCGAGTCTCGTCGGTCAGAGTGAGCGAGAGAGCACGTGATATAGAGAGAGTCAGACGATTGCTTCATCCCTAGTGTAGGCTTGAGGCAGCACCAAAAGTGAGCAGTTATGGATTGTCGTTTTTCCCGTTCCTCTCCTCGTTTGTCATGGATGGGATGGACGAGCGCGCGTGTTCTTGCACTAGGCAGAGTGAAGTTTCTCACATCTTTCAAATTCATTTCCTCCCTTCCTTGGCGAGTTTCGATCTCTTTCTTCTGGTGTTGGCGGATGTCTTCAAGGGTGAGCATGCTATTCTTTCTGAGCTACCCGCACCTGTATAAGACCCAGCGCATTGGATAATATTCGTAGGATGAGGAATGGAATGCAATGGTCTGCCTATATCAAAGTTGCAAATAATGTGTGCACATTGCTTTCTCGGGATACGTCTTGTCTATGTATCCAATGCAATGGTCGCGAAGGGAGCAGAGCAGCAGTGTCACTCACTCAATCGTGAACCCATGGCCCCTCCAGGCAAGAATCGGCACATGCGATTAGTGTGACAAAATCTGATCGTCAGGTTTTGCCCATTTTTACCGTGAGGAATGTAATGCTATTATGCAGAAATGCGATGCAATAATATTGTAATATTGTCTGTCTATATCATCATTGCAAAAATGCGCCCACACAGATTTTTTCCGCCTCGGGATAAGTCTTGTGTATGCGCCGAATGGTCGCGAAGAGAGCAGAGCAGCAGTGTCACTCACTCAATCGTGAACCCCGCGGAAGCCTTATTCCATCCCCTCCTTGGCCGAGTTTCTCACTTTGCTCTGGTGTTGGGTAACGAGGAAAGCCATGCGCTTTACCTGGATATGCTGAATATTCCGCTACCACTTTTGCTATCTGCTCCTTATATCCACTGCAAAAATGCGTTCACATTTGTTCCGCCTCGGAATACGTCTTGTGTATGTGTCCGCTGAAATGGTCGCGAAGGGAGCAGCAGCAGTGTCACTCACTCATTCGTGAACCCATGGCCCCTCTAGGCAAGAATCGTCACATGCGACTCAATCCCTTTTCCTCCCCTCGCCCTCCCTTCTGTCCATAACGTTCAACTTTGGCTGTTTTCGCTCTAACTTCTTCTCGCCTTTGATGCCAGAGTACGGTAGACGCCAGACACGCTGACCTAGCAAGGAGCGTAGAGCATGTGTCACATCTAGTTGACTTCTCCGCGACCTGCTTACGCATTCATTAATCGTATATACGCGCTCCACCTTCTTCCTCGCTCTCTCTCCCTTTCTGCCCAGATCACCCTTCTACTTGGCCATTCTATCGAAGAATGATGAAAAATGACGTGCGGAAGCGCGCGCAAGAAAAGCCTCACAAAAGTCATGTACACGCGCCGCATTGTTTCAGCATCCAGGCAGGCAATTTCCTGCAGAAGCCCCCATTTCGGGGAAGAAGGAGGGAGAGGGGAGAGGTCATTAAGCCGTCCAACCGGTAATGACTCTGCCCGAGAATTGATGGGGTGCGCTCAAGAGTGCGGCTGCGCTGGTGCACGTGCGGTTAGGTTCCGGGCTTAGGCTCTTGATGCTTCGGATTGAGCCAAAAAGTCGTCTCAATTCCTCCTCCTCCTCTTCTCGTCTCAATCAAGTGTGCAGTCAGCTGTATGTTTCATGGAGGCAAAAGCTGCGAATTCCCCACTCCGCAAGGTTTCCATCCCGGGCCGGAAGCGGGAGAAACACAGCTCATGGAGAGCAAGAAGTTTATGCTTTTCCTCCCAACGCCCCCACACATTAATATGTGGGCGACCACCACGTTTCCTGGGCCATGCGCGCTCAGTCGAGAGCATGCGGGCGGGTACTAGGTGGGATCAGAGCCAAAAAGTGCAATTCTCTAGAATTTTCGCATTAGGTGCCCACACTGTCAAAACGTCTTCTGTGAAGATGCTACTGAAGTGTATTATTTTTGGTTCTCATTCGACCAAGTGTCATGCAGCCGCTGTTGACTCACGGCAGGTCTCTGTCTAGTAGCCAAATTAGGGCAACGCTGTCGCCCTTTCCTCCTTTACGATCATAACATCTCCTGCCTGTCACAACAATTCTGGCTGCGCTCGATCTGTCCTCAGATTACATTAAGTGCGCCCGGTCTAGACCTCGAGGCCAAGGTCTGCCCCTCTCCGTATTACCCCCCTGCAGAAATCTCGTTACGCCCTGTCAGAACCCGGAGATGGACAGTGTGCAAGCAAGAAGAAGCAGCGCAGTGATTGCTTCCTCCATCTCTCGGCCCCCAAGTTATGGTTGGTTTTGTGGTCCTGCAGGGAATCGAGTTATGGCAGTGTGTACAAGGAAGCTCAGAATTCGCTCCCACTTCCGTATTCACAGCTTACTGAATGGGCCCCTCGAATCTTTGAGCTTTTTTCGCCGATTTTTAATCGACATACCCTTATCAAATTTCCACCAGCTAGCTGGCTGGTAGGATGTCTCGGTTGGATGTTTAATGGAATTGGGAGACCCGTGTTCGTTGACTCTCTGCCTCCTAGACTCATTGCTTTCTCCTCCTCCGCCTTCGCTTCTGCCATCGTCTCGTTCTATCTAATTGTCACTAAATGACTACTGGTGTATCCCTGCTCCCTCCCTCCTCCCTCGTTCTTCCCTCCTGCTCAGCTCTCCTATTCTTTCAAGCCCTGGCTGGTCCCATTGGGCCCCCGCCAGCCAACGTGTGTTCTCGGGAGATACGGGGGAAAGATGCGCCTCTCTCTCTCACACTTTGATTGTCCGCAATCAGAGGGGAGTCGTGTGCAGGGGCCATGTTCCAGTGACCGCTTGCTTGCCTTTAGTGGTGGACACAGTGGGTAACGAAGAAAGGAAGCGCGCAATGTAATCAGCTGTCTTGCACCGCAGTATAAGCGCATTTCCACATTCGTTTAAGGGATGAGCTATATTTCTGGAGTTCACTCTGGTCTCTCTGTTCTTGTTCTGAGGGTGGTGATGCCATTTGGATTCATTTGGACCCGAAAGTAATTATTTGGGATGATTGTACTTCTGACCCGAATTATTGCGGGCCAAACTACTATATAAAGCTGACAAAGAATGTGCATTCGTCATTCTTGATATTCTCTAGTTTATCTGAACAACGGGATGTTTTCCGTGGAAGGAAGTCAGCCAATGTTCATTGCCCATCCTCTTCTCGTTTGCCCCGTCACAAGCTGTGGCTCGTGATTTCTGGAGAGTGGAAGGAGGGGATCTTCTCTGGTGGTGCTGGGACGGCTCTACTTGCCTTCCACACTTAGTGAGAGTGCCTCCACTCAGGGCTCATCCCCTACCACTGAGAAGAGATGAGTAAGGAACCAGCTCTCCCCTGTTCGCCTATTCCCTCGCACTGCCTATCCGGCGAAAAAGAGAAAGAACGACCTAGTGTGAAGGCGAACTGCCTCCGACGCTAGGTCGTTCCTTCTATCCTGTTGTGGAAGAAGGTGTGTGTGTTTTGGCCGAGACGCGCGCCTTGCTAGTGCCAGTGCCCGGGCTGTTTTGGAAGAACAGCCAGTGCAGGCGGGAGGATCCCGGAGGGGATTATTTGTTGATCGAGATGGAATGAAGTGACGAGGCTCGGCTCTCAGGCGGCGGCGGCCTTTCTTCGGCCCTTCGGCCCATATTCTAGTGTGCCAATTCACCTCTCTCTTCGAAGCTACTTTCCACTGTCCTCTCCATCGCCGCCGCTTCCGTTGCTTCCTTGGTCTCCTCACTTTTTCCCATTTCCTCGCTCAACTTCCTCCTCTCCTCCTCTTTGCCTGGACATTTCCCGGTCGACCTGACAGTGGGTTGGTTGCATGCAGATAGTGAAGTAACTTGCACGACATCCTCCTCCTATTTGCCTCGGCTTAGTCTGGTTTTCGCAAGAAGCCGCTTCTCATTGTATCTCATCGGTCTGATTTGCAAGAGAGCACGTACAATGAAGTGGTTTTGCGAAGCCGTCCTCGGCCTTTTCCCGGCCGACCTGGAATGCAAGGAGCGAGAAGAGAGTTGCCTCGTTGCCTCGGCTTGGGATGGTTTTCGCAAGAAATCGCCTTTCATCGATCTACCTGGCGAGAGAGCACGTAACATGAAGAGAGTAATTTTGCTCAGCCAGCCCTATCCTCGGTATTTTCCAGGGCATCGTGACATTTTGCATGCGGTGAGAGGGGGACTTGCACGCTCAACGTTCTCTGAGCTGCGAAATGTCTCATTATCAGGCACTCTGACGCTCTCGCGCGTGCCTGAATATGGAAAGTGTCCGCAGCTTGGTCGAGTGACTAGAGTCGCGCCTTGAAACTAGAAGATTGTTGGGAACCTAGACATACTTGAACTTCGTGTCTTGAACGTCGAGTACTGGGTTGCATAACCCAATAATTCCTTCTCGTATTGTAAAAAGCGATTGTGGAAAGTGTCCGCAGCTTGGTCGAGTGACTAGAGTTTCGCCATGAGAGGTTGGGAAAGTAGGAGATTAGTGGCTATGAAATACTTGAACGTCTTCAGGCCTGAGTTCTGTTGAAATTTTTTCTTGTTTTGTAAAGACCACGCGGCGTCTTTAGTGGCCATTGTTTTTTTCGAAAATCTTCTGGTCGTGGAGGACACTTTATCATTTATATTTTCGCGTCCGCTGCTGTTTGCTCGTCGTACGCCACACTAATCGCGCGCGTATGCAGTGGAAAGACACGTCCCTGCTTGAGCCAGGACATTGCTCATTGTGATTCCTACTGTATTCCTACTGGAAAACAGCAAAGCTGGCGGTTGTTTGTCTGTGCGATCTCTGATTTTTGCATCTTTGTGAAAATTCGAGCATAGCTGCGACACTTTGCTCCAAGAGTGGCTCGATTGTTTCCAGTGTGGTGCTTGATCTCCATTCTTACACAATGGCACTTTTGTCGTCCGAGTGTGGGAGTACGACACTTCCTGCATTCACTATTGTTTCGTTGCGTGTGTTGCTTGATCTCCCTCCATTCCTGGAATGGCACTTGTTCTCGAGGTGTGGGAGTGGGTTGGTGCCCGAGTTCTTCCTTCTTCTCCTTCTCATTCTTCAAAGGCGCAGCCTGCAGGCGGAAATGATCAGCTAGCACTTCTGCCTGACTGATTCAGGCGTAGGTAGTACTCCCCCTCCCCCGTCAATGATCGGCATTCGCGAGTAGGTCAAAGGGGCGGGGCTTAGGAAATCTGTAAGAGCGATTCTTGGGATATACTTCCTCCTGGTTGCGTTCTCATTGAGTTAGTGCTCACTTTTGCACGAGTAATCGTCGGACTCAGTCCTAATAGCAAGCTCTGGCTTTCTCTACCAGACTAGAGATTGCGCAAAATTAGGAGAGTCAGAGAGCCCATTGCTCTCGTTTTTCTGCCAATTGTTCGAGAGCCAATCGGTGGAAATTGGCTGTTCCTGCTTCCTTTTGTGCGTATATTGCACTTCTTGTTAGGGGGCACAGCGCACTCTCGGTAATCGTTAGGCGGGACTTTGTCAGTCTTCTTCCCTGTGAGGCGGAGGAAATCTGTTCGTCGGAGAAGGCGGAAGATGGAGTCACTCTGAGGCCACAGTTCTCCTGTGTGGTTATGGGCATGCCTGGGTGTAGTCAAGCGCAAGATGAAGACATCGGTCTGCCTAGCGTCGTCTTATCTAGAATGCGGCCCGATCTAGTGTTATTCTTAGGCCATTGTTGTTAACATATTCCGGCGCGAACAGAGATTCCTTGAATTGAATTAGAATGGGTGGTTCCGCGTCTGAAAAAGAGGAAGCTTAGCGAGCCGCTTTTTCTGACACTGCCCCGCTCAGAGGGCAAATAGTTTCCTGGTGAGATTAGTGTGCCCCCGCGATGAGCCTCTAAGGTCTTTTCTCTCTAGCGGTCTTGAAAGGGCTTGCGCTTTTGATTACTAGCCAGGGCGCACTCGTTTTGCACATTGCCTCGCCCTACCCCCAGTAATAATCTCTCTTCCATTGAGGAAGTACTTTCATGCAGAATATAGCTGCTGCAACTCTTTCTGCCGCAATAATATGCATGGGGGTTGCTCCGTTGCTCTTTCGTCTGCCTGCATCAGCAGAAACTCGCGCCATCTCCTCCCTCACAGGGCGCCCGCTCAGCTATTCATTCATTGCGCGCTCGCCTCATTCATCGGACTTCTTCCTTATCTCCTCCTTCGTGACCTCTGCGAGCCTCATCTATCCTTTCCTCCTCCTAAAGTTTCATAACGGCACCATAAAAACGGCCTAGCCTTCGGCGTGCCGGCCCTCATTATCATCGTAGTCCTTCCCCTAGAAGAGCCACAACTTCTATGCAACGAGAGCATTGGACCAAGAAGCAATGACAAAGGCCCTTTGTCAAAGAGTGCAAGAGTGCAACTTTTTGCCCGCTAAACACCCTCATCTCTGGAGGTTCTAGGGCAGTAGCCGCGACCTAATTTTGCCCCCGAAACTAAACACCCGGGGTTCTCCCATCTCCTCTCCTACTCCACTCAGCGGTTTTTCTCGAGGATCCCTCGAAATGACAGAGTTGTTGCCTCTATCAGAGGCCTCCTCTAAATTACCTTCAGTTCTCACTCCTCTGCTTTCTTTTTTCTCCCATACCCCACTTACCGCTCTTCCTTGAAAAATACCCGCTTGCACTTCGTGTCTGGTTCCTGGTTCAAGCCTAGAACAGGATGATCTTGGTATATGGTACCAACTTGGAACTATCTTGGTACCGAGCTCGAGGCATCCTTTAAAGCACCATCAGTTCTCACCGCCTCCTCTTTCGCTGCTTCTTTGAAAATCCCCCACTTTTCCCCCTCCTCCTCCTCCTGCTCCTTGAAAGAGTTCTACACTATCGTCTCATGCCTCCATCCATCACCATCTCCTCCCTGCTTGTCTAATCTTCAACCCCTGTCGGCTCTCCTTCTCCTTCTCCTCCTTCCCCTCTCCTGACTCCTGTCCGTTTTCTGTCTTGCTCCCGCGTTCAACCCATTCATCTTGTTTCTTCTCTTCTCTTCTTTTTCTTGGCATCTTCCCACCACTACACACGCAATTGCAACCTGTCGCTTCTTTGTTTGTGATGCTTCCTCTTTCTCTTTCTTCATCGTCGTATTTTTATTGTTTACTGGATCGCTGAGAGAGAGAGTAATTGTCTGACTCTCTCCTGTTTGAATGCTCTCTCGCTCTCTCTAACCTGCGAGAGAGGGTATGAAATGAAGAGAGTCATGCCATTGTGAGAGCAGCCCGCCAGACGCTTGATTACTATCGGCGAGATTACCTAGAGTCCTCGACAAATTTGTCCGCCCCATCCCATTCGTGTTATTCGTGCTCATCCATAGCGCCGCCGTAGTCACAAGTGCCATTCAGTCGCCTCGGTCACGTAGCTGACCTATCGGACTTGTCGTCTGACCCACCGAACTCTTCACATACCGTATCCTCACCGTCAACGTCGTCGATATGCTGTTGATGAGCAGACGGAAGACGTCGTCGATCCTGCACGACAAGGAGCACACGACGAAGGAGAAGAAGTCGAGCAAGGATAAGTGCACGTGCAAGCGGAGCAACTCGGCGAGTGCAGCGAAGCACAAGGTTTGTGGTACGAGTGGTACTGTGGTACCTGGTACCGACTTGGTACCTCATGGGTTGGTAGGAGTGGTATCGTACCCGGTTCCTGATACCGACTTGGTACCGATGAAGGGTGGACCCATTTCCAGAATAAGCAATGCACGTGCGGGTGCAGACCGAAAGTGCTCAAAGTGGTGAGAGAAGAAGCATGTGAAAATGTGAGAGGCAGTCGGAGGAAGCTTGTACTAACCCTTGCCCAGATACCAGGAAAACTGTGTGGAAAACTCAGGACACGGTGTTTTTTTGGAAATGAAAGAAATTCATGTTCGTAACCTACAGGACCAAAGTAATAATATAAATGCTTCTACTAACCCTTGCTCAGATTCCAGGAACATTGTGCAAGATGGTAGTGGAAAATGAGAGGATAGAGTATTAATGTAAAATGCTTTTACTAACCGAACCGGAAGATTGCGCAAGACAGTAGTAGGTCGTTGCTCAGACTTAATATAAAGACCGGTCAGGAAATAACAGTGCGTCACAATTGCTCGTTGGTTGCCCTAGAGATAGAGAGAACGACCGAGAAAGATCCATGCAGAGTAGCAACCCATTTGTCGTGAGAATGAATACGGTAGAGTACGGTAGACTACGGTATTATCGATTAATGAGTTTTTTTAGAACTCGATGGTGGACCCGAAGCCGAAGGTGTCGGCGCCCTCGGCGCCCATCGTGCAGGACGAGAAGGACGATCTGGCTGGTGAGCGATGATCTTTGATCTCTGAGCTTTGCTCCCTCGAGTCTAGACTAGTGCATCTCTAGGGAAGTGGTCAACTGCTACGTACGTATGTCTCATGTTGACATTCCAGCATGGAAAGATCTACCAAAATCGGGGGTTGGTTGGGAATAATAATTATTTTCAAATTGTAGATCTCTTCCCCGAGCCGCCCTCGAGCATGCCCTCGTCGAACAACCACGGTGAGTGGGCGGATGTTCTCGTTGATCTTTGGTCTCTAGATTTGGAAATGTAATCTCCTATATCCAGTATGTTATGGGGCGATGCCCATCCCACTTTTTGGCATATTTAAGTATGCAAGACTACTCGGTCTTTGGTCGCTTGATTCTGATCTCTGAACTAATCTCTGAAGGCCTCCATGTGATTCCCAGAAGAATAGATTGTTTACTGGTCGCTAGAATTTATCTGGCGATCTTTCGTGATCTTTGATCTTTTGTCAGCCGAGTCTATATTTTTTCCATTCCAGGCGGTGGATCGGGAGGAGGAGGAGGACTGGATCTCGACGATCTCACCAGGAGATTCGACGCCCTGAAGAAGAAGTAGGGAGGCTCCCGGAGGATACAGTATCCTTCAGTATACCGTATCCCTCCTCCCCCACCAATCGATATTCAATATTCTTGTAATCGATTCCCCAATAACTCGAACATAATTTTCTGTTTCATTTCGCTCGACCGGGTCTGGTTTTGCGATTTGTGTAAGACGCTTTCGGTGCGCGATTGTTCGTGAATTGTCGCGCGCCGAACGCGTCCTGCTACTATTAGCTATTGCATTCCACCCCCACGAACCAACCACAGACTCCGCCCCCCCCCCTAACCCATATTCGTATTTGTTCTTCGACTTGTACGCAGTAATCACACACACTTGTCTTTATGGTATAATCTCTCTGCAGAGCCTGTATATTATTGCAAGCTGGTGTAAATATTTTTAAAAAAGTATACTGTATGCACAAGCAGCACTGATGTTTCATGGGTACTCTTCATGGGTATGTTTCATGTTTCATGGGTATGTGGGTTCATGGGTATGTGGTATGTTTCATGTCATGGGTATGTTTCATGTTTCATGGGTATGGGTAACGGGTGGTAATTTGCGAGGCCTGAGAAATACATCATTCTTTCTCCAGCGGTGAGCGACGATTAGAGGAACAAAAACAGGAAGAAGGGAGAGAAGGTACGGTAATCGGTAGATCAGAATGGAAGCGACTGACAGTCAAAATGGTGGGCAGGTATCTTGACAAAACATATTGCTTTATGCAAGTGGTTTTTGCTCAAAGCACAGTTGCGCGTAGTATTCGGTGATTTCGTACAGCCTTCATGAATGAAAGCGGTGAGCAAAGGAATGAGTGTACGGTAGCAGGCAGATCAAGAAGCAGGTATACGGTATTCGGTAGATCATAGCGGGAGTGCCTGGCAGTGGCAGTGATGGACGACGGGGATCTCCAGCCATGCATACGCCGAGTCGAAGCCCTCTTCGCAGTCCGTGAGCTTGACCTTCTCCATCTGGAGGATTATCGATTTATTGATTGATTGGGATTAGATAAGGAAAGATTACGGTGAATTGAGGTTACGGTAGTATCACGGTACCTTCTCGATCTTGGGTGAGCACACGGAGCTGTTGTGATGGGAGTGCGGGAAGCGATGAGTGCCTTGCTGCAAGGAGATCGATAATTGTCGATAATTGAGTAGATTACAGCAGATTTTCGGGCAGTTTTGAAATGTTTTCTATAGAATTAGATTTATCGTAGATTTCCAAAGAAATGGTTATAAATATGGTAGATCTCAAACAGGAAGCAAGGAAACGAGTAATTTGTCATATAACATATTCTCGTCATTCTGCATACTCATCTCTGGCTAGTCAGACAGAACGAGAAAGTACGCGATTTTGAGAGAGTCAGACACACCTCAAGGGAATCGAAGATTGGGCACTAGCTCGGATGATAACTCTTACGTAATGCCAACATTGATCAAAAGGGGAATGGCGCAGTAGTTCTTATTCGACCTACAGCCGTTGATTGCTAACCTCGGACGTCTTGCAGAAACCGCGGCATAGAGGAAGGGCGACGTTGACCTGAATGCAATTATTTTTAATGATTGTTAGTACAAATAATAATTGTATTCCTATATTTAAACAATTATTAGCTAATTCGAGTAAAAATAGTAAAAAATACTTTGCACTTCTTGCCGGCACTGTCGCTCTTGTACTTGTTGAGATCGGGGATCTGCTGGGAAGGAGAAATTATGATTATCAGTAATCGCCCACTAGGCAAATGTAAAGGTATTCCGTATCAAGGCACACATGTTCTTGGGGAAATACACTACCACTTTCATTCCCCAATCTTAGTTACAATATCGTTGCTAATCCGGGTTCCATTGGAGAAGGGCTCAAATATCAAAAGTAAAAGACTGGATAAATATGAAAGATCCCTCACCTTCATGATCTTCAGCTCGCAGCCGCTCTCCGCAGGCGCCGCGTGAAGCTGCAATTATCGATTGATTGGATACATTACCGATCTCTTGTAATCACTTGACAGGGCATATCGATGTTATTAAAATCACTAAAACAACTACAATAACCCCCAGACAATTATCAATTATCTACCCTCCTATCTGACTACAGTAATCATCACCTACCGAAATGGCCGAGACGATCAGCACGAGTAGGCAGCGCATGACTGGAGGGAACGGAATCCGTTCAATGGATGGGGGCAGGATTCACTCAGCCCCTCCCCTCACGGATGATCCCCCGGGGGGAGAGTGGAGTAGTAAAATCTCGGGCTTGCTTACTGCACCAGGCTCTAGATGAGTGATAGGCTGGCTTTTGGTCGCTCTCTAGCCTCTTAGAAAGAGCGATAGAGCATGGGAAATTAGGAGCGCGCTGGGGAGAAGGAGGGGAAAAGATTGTTAGCGCAGGAATCAGCCGTCTCTAATCGGTTTGAGAGTGCAACAGTTGGAGAGAGCGAGGTCATTGTTAGCGAATGGAGTGCAAGTCTCGTGGCTACTTCGAGCTAATGAGAGCCACATGCGCGTGGTGCACTAGGATCTAACTTGCAAGAACTTTGGTAAATATCATTTGTGTTATTTCATGCTCTCACTGAAAGAGTTTTTCATGCACATTGTGCACTCTTTTTCTGAAACATTTAATCTTTTAGTCGTTTAGCCATTTCGTCTCTTCAGACAAAAGGTGTGGGCTAGAGGCAATAGTGGACTCGATTGCTTGGAAACGTCCTCGCAGACCTCCATTAAGTGCCATCATTATCCGCACCACCACCACTCTTGTCATCTCTCATGAGAGCAGCCTCGTATGTGGTCTTATTGGCCCTGCCTTTTGGTAAGAACTTTCTTTTGGCATTGAGAAAAAAATGTGCCCTTCTACAGTATTTTCACAAGGTTCGTACAGTGAAGAACACGATTTTGTGAAAATACTGAAGAAGGCATTGATTTTCGTCCAGTAGATTGTCACACTCCGAAGATTGAGACATCAAGACTAGAGACAAGACAAGAAAAGATAGAGACTCTCCGTCCACTTGATCTTTGATCTTCCTCAGCCTTCGCTGAAATCTTCGAAGACATAACGTGCGTGAACGGCACATGTGTCACCGTGCTGGAGGTATGATCTAATACATGGAATGCTCAAAACTCCTCTCTGACAGTTTTGAACATCCCTATGGATGGGTGACTTTCGGTATAAAAAATTAAAGGGACTCCATGGGCACATGGTCACTCGGCGTCCTATCCTTGCAAGCTCATTCCATCTTGAGTCTTGTTCTTCGTGCAGGGAACCCGCAGCGTGTGCAGCTGCGCACCCAACTGGCAGGGCAGTGCTTGCGACGAGCCAATCATGCAGCGTTAGTGGGCAGTTCCTGAGAAGAACTGGAAATTGGTGCCAACGCGCCCTCTGTCCGTGCTGAAACAAATGTCGAAAACAATGAAAACCGCAACTCCTGTCATGGGAACGCAACTCGTTCCCATTTTGAGCTAATTCGCGACGGTAGCGCAGATATTATTTCGATAGTATTGAGCAGAAATTGGAAATTTTGAATTGAATTGAAATCTCTAGTGGACAGGGCTGCTCCTTCAATTAGCCTGAATCCAGGCTCGTGCGGAGCAGATTGTGACGGGGTGTGCTATGAAATGGACGAGACGCACAACATGTCGTCCTTCAAGAAGTTCGATAATTCGATAGGGATGACCGTGCCCAAATGCAAGCAGCTAATGCTGGAGGATCCACTTACAGAACTATTCAGTGAGATACTTTTTGATTTTTCGAAAACATTTACGATAGAGCTTCGCCTAAAATACTAATAACCATGAAAACTCGAACATTATTGAGTCGTGGCGGGCTCTATGTGCTACCTGGGCACCGAGAATGTCCTAACCACTCCATCGAATTCCGCGAATTGCAAAAGACCCTGTCTCGGTGAGTTAGACAGCTTGTGAGCTCGTCAAATCTTCATTTAAGGAGACTGGTTTAAACAATGTGGCGACGACAAGAACGTCTGGCTCTTCAAGTACCCATTCGTTGGTGAGATTTGCCTAATATTCTAAGTCTCCCCATCCATTTCCCAGCTGAGGAGACGCAATGTACTGCGGGCCTGTGTGGAAGCAGTTCGATCGGCTACTGCGTCGAGCAGAACGTGAGTCGTCATTAGAATTAGTGTTGTTATTTTCGCGAGCGAATGGAAAATAGCGAGCGCTGAAGTCGTGGCTGGGCGCCGACGTCACCGACATGTTATTGGGCGTATGTTAGGGCTTGTAAGACTTAGCTGGAGTGGTCATTCAAATCGGGGGTTATCATTTTAGAACTGGTCATTTTAGAACTCTACAGAGGGTGAAAAATAATGTGTTCCAAATTCATCGTTGAGCTCAAAAGCAAAGAGTTCTAAAATGACCAGTTCTAAAAATATACACCCCGTTCAGATCATTCGAATAGCGCAGTCTTCGCCCGCGGCCCTTGTCGACGTTCTTCCTCTCATCTACGCTAGGCTGACGCCTACTCAAAAGAGGGAAATGAGCTGGGAGCTGGAGGAGATCGTTGACTCGATTAGTTACGAGTTGGCGGAAGTCGACTACAAGTGAGGATTTCCACTCTTCTATTTTTATATCATTTTCGGAATTCCATTGGAGAAGAGCTCTCACGCCGGTGTTCGACGACCAACTGGGCGCCTGCTACACGTTCAACTACGCCAACAAGACCAACTCGATCGAGGGACTGTACAGTGCACGGTTCGCCGGAACCTCACGCGGTAGGTCAGGAAGAAACTCGAAGATGACGTCATCATCTCAGATTTCTCCATCATCGTGAAGCTGGACCCGAGCGAGCACGTGCCTTGGATCGAGAGCTCCGCAATCTCCACCTACATTCACGAGCCGGGCACCCCGCCGATGCAGGGAGTTCGGTACTCCCTGAGTGGAGGTCGCTCCGATGTCGTTGGCCTCCAGAAGGTTGTCTCGACGCTGACGCCATCTAACTCGTCTGATTGAGGTGATCACCAAGCTGACGGCAAATTGCATCTCTTCGCTCGCCGAGCTGAAGAGGAACTACTACGAGAACGGCGACTACACGAGAGAGGTTGGCGGCAATTCCAATCATTATTATTGAAAATGGAGGCCGAATTGGGACACATGTGGGCAGGAGTCAGGGACCAATTCGATGTTGCAGGGCTGCTTCAATGCGTGTTACCAGGACAAGGTGCAGGAGACATGCGGTTGCATGGACGCCCGCTACAAGAAGGCCGAGTCAGCCAGCCAGTGCCTCTTCAAGGACAGTATGTGCATCATTTTTTGAAATGTTCACAACAAGAACGCATAAAATATTGGCAAGCGCGGGCAGGAAAGGGTTCGAAATAGTGATTGAAAGTCGCGAGTTTTTTTCGTTTGCTCGCTCGTGCAGGCAGACAGGCGAGAGAATCTGGAGGGCGAAGGCCGACTTAGAAACACTAGAGCGAAGCTTCAGACTAGAGTTCAAGAAACGATTACACGCTCTCTTCATTTTACATACTATCTCGACCGGTTGAGCGAGAGAATTTCTCGAGCTCTACTTCAGACGACTGCATCAACAGCGTATCTGCTCAGTATGGCGAGCCAACGGCCTGGAGCAGCTGCCAGTGCCCGCAGGCCTGCTACCAGGAGCGCTACGCCATCTCCTCCCACCACGGCGCCTTCCCCCTTCAAGGTGGGATACTGACACTAGGTCGGATGCGAACGATGACGTCATGGTTCGCATCCGACCTGGTGTCTAACATTCAGAGCAGCAACGGGCAAAAAGGGGGGGAACTAGCCTTCCTTGTCTTGATAAGAGTGTGGGGAGCAATTTTTGCATGAGGGAGAGATGAGAATGGGGGGGGGGGGGAGACAAACTTCAGATGCCGGCCTGCGCGAATGCAACTGCTGGCTGTCCGGATCTCAATCAGCGGATCGCTCGTCTCACCGTCTACATGGAATCGCTGGAGAGCAAGATGCACGCCGAGGAGCAGAAAATGACGGTGAGCAAGTCCAAATAGCGATTTACATCGCATCTTCTCCCAGAGTTACCAATCCCAGTTCTGCCTAATTAATCATTACTGATGCAAAGATGCAATGCGCATAGCAAAATGTATTAGAAGAATCGGCGTGATCTTCATCATTCGCTCCTTATAGACTTGCCGTCTTCTCCACAAAGGGTTATTTTTCTCGTGTTTTGAAGGGAATGCCTTGCAGCTGTCGACGTTCCTGTCCCAGTTCGGCGGCCAGATGGGCTTCCTCCTGGGGATGTCCGTAGTCGGAATTCTCGAGATCTTCATCCTCTGCGCCACCCTCGGAAAGGACCTCTGGACCAAGAGGAACACATGAGAGGCCTCCTAGAGCTAGAGTTGGCAATACGCGGTGAGGTTACGAGCTCGTTAAGCCCCCTCCTCCTCTGATTGCGAAATAAGAGTAGGCGGAGGATAACGAGCTCGTAACCTCCACTCGTCTTGCCAACTCTACCTATAGCCCTCGCGTCAATCTTGGTCTCACCACCTGCCTGTTTCTCTCCCAATTGTAGATATTTCTCACCGTTATTACCTGGGCGCACGTGGGTTTAGACATGGGTTAGAAAATTATTCGGTTAATAATGAAAGAAATGGGCTGATAAAGTAATAAAGTATGAATAGATGGTTTTTCTCATGAACGCAGAATGCCTGCAACAATGGAAGAGAGCATCCGTGCTCCCGAAAAGACAAGAGATTGAGGCGCATATTTGAGATAGTTCGCGAAGGCAATTATGTAGTGAAGCAATTGCCTCGGCGGAAAACATCAAACAAGATCTTCCTTTGTTTGCCTACCAGCATTTTAGAAAAATTTGATGCAAATTTTTGATTATCGCCCTGTTTCAATGTTCTCAGTTTCCATATTTTTGTCTCTACGTTAGCAAAGCGGCGTGAGAGACTCTTTCCTCATTTGAAATTGCCACACTTTCTCACTTTCAAACTTGAGAGTGAGAAGGAGATTTGCCAAGGGCCCTCCTAATTTCGAATGCTCTCGCACCGTTCAGAGAGAGAGCGTGTGAAAGGAGGAGAGCACGCGATGAGTTATCTTCACTAGTGAGAAGGCCTACCCTCTGGCCGACCTCTACCCTGTTTCTATTGGATATTGAAATAGGTTCGAGTACGGCCAGAGGGAACGCCTTGTCAGTCTCACTGGTCGCGTCTGTAGACGCAGCTTCCAGTCATAGGGGTATAAAAGGGAGCGAATGAGGAAAAAATCATTCAGTCTTTCACTCTTCTTTCCCTGCCATCTCTCTTCTATAGTACGATCCTTTCTATATTTTCTGATATTTGTTCCAATTGTTTAAATATTTTTTATAATTATTTTCCTTTCAGAAATCACAATGCTGATCAAGGTGAAGACTCTGACTGGCAAGGAAATCGAGCTGGACATCGACCCCACCGACAAAGTGGACAGGCTAAAGGATAAGGTATGGGCTTATGAAATCTTCCCCATCTCTTTCTCTTTCCTTTTCAATCTTTCTAACTTTTTCTCTCTTATTTTCACACTCACTCTTTCGCTCTCCTTCCTCTCTCTCACCGATCAGGTTGGCTAGAGAGAACGGAAAATGAAGAGATTCTCCTCTTGCGAATCGATCCCTTTATTCCAAAGTCTCCTATCTCCCAATTCCTCTAATGGTCCTCCTTTCACACCGTTAGTATTAAGGTGGAGGAGAAGGAGGGAATTCCTCCTCCCCAGCAGAGGCTCATCTTCGGAGGAAAGCAGATGAACGATGACAAGACTGCTGCGGAATAAAAGGTAGCGATTGAGTGTAGTTATTGGTCAACTTACATTAATTAATGAACTAATTAAGATCACCGCCGGCTCAGTTCTTCATCTGGTGCTCGCGCTTCGTGGTGGATCCCTGTGATGAGTTCAATGAGCATGCATGATTCATTTCTGTCATTGTCTATTTTTGGTGCAATCGATAAATCAAGTTTTCGAAACTTCTCAGAAGAAGTGAAATTGCATTGAATGCAAAATATGATAAATGGAAAATAGGGGAGATTCAATCCTTCCTCTCCACCATTCATTCCCTGCCTTCTCCGTTCTCCCGCGCGGTCGACTCGTCTCGCTCTCGAATGGTTCGCCTCTTGTCTGTCTTACTCTTAATGTACCCCCAACCGTATTCCACTCAATTCCTATCGCAAATTGACTACCGTATTGCCTTCCGTGTGTGTTACCAATTTATGACATGATTCCTTCCTTGATACCGTTTTTTTCGGCATGTAAACACTGCATCCCCCGCTCCTGATCTTCCGCTCTACAGTAAGCCGTTCTTCTCAGGAATCCAAGGGCGAGCCCATCATGCGCTTCGTGATGCCCGCCAGTCAGTGGGTGAGATGGGTTACGGTAGGAAAGGTTTACGGTATCAAGGGATACGTTAGTCAGTGGAATACGGTTGTTGTTTTCAATTGAGGAATGGGTTTTTATTGAGGAAGCGTCGGAGTTGCACGTGCAGCCGCCGCTCTCGCTCGCCTGCCGAGTGCGACCCGACGGAAAGGTATACGGTAGATATCGATTGGCAGAGTGACCTACCGTACTTATCGATCAATTTCTCCACGGTGTACTGTAACTATCGATTTGCGGAATGATTGCGGATACCGTTGTGACCTACTTATCTGTCGATACCGCACTTATCTATCGATTGACCGAGTGACCTACCGTAGTTATCGCTCGCTTTCGCGATCGACCACCACCAAACTCTGTAGAATAGCGTGCCTGACGATATACAAGTGAAAGTAAACGATGATCTACCCTTTATTTATGATTAGCGTAATCAGAATCAATCGATACAGTACCCTTTCCAGATCGAGATCGAGATTACGATGATTTCCGCTCCCGAGACTCCGAAATCGTCGGAGAATGTTCTCATCGAACAGGTTTGATCTTTGATCATTTACTGGTTTTCACCATTATCAGTTGCCAGGAGCGGTGGGCGAGAGATGAAAGAGCGCAGAAAAAGAGAGTAATATCTCCTGAATTTGCATGCTCTCTCGCGATTGGTCTCGATTTTTTTCTTGAAATTTGCCATTGAATGCCCTGCGGCTGAGAGCAAGTGCACCATGCCCGTCATTGCAGAAGAGTAAAGTCGGCTGGAGTCTGCTCGCCAGGGAGGGCCTGCTGCAGCAGGTCGACAAGTGCTGCCGCAGCAGCGAGCAGCTGTAGCAGGAGATCCGCGCGCTGTCGGAGCACGCGCAGCAGCTGCAGGTAGGGAAATGATGGGCACTTCACAGAGTGTCAGAGGGGGGAAGAAAGTTCATTTGCGTGGCAGATCGATTCTCGGATCGAACTCACCCTCTCATTGTGGCTCATTATCACCTCTATAGTCGGTCGGTGGAAATTAACCCCTCATTTCAAAAATATCAGGCAAAATATATTATTGATTTAGCGAAACATATTTCAACTCTTCGATGACGGCTATATTTCGAGAAAATCAGAAAACCCAATAGTTATTGACCTCTGAAACGTAGTTAAAAGACTGTTCGATCAAACGAGTGACAAAATTTGTCATTATTATTTGGCTGAAACATACAAAAAACTCTGCGAAAACGACTAAAATCGACTGTTTTGCCCACTCCAGTGCTATTAACTTAAAAGGGAATATAGTTATGGACATGGCGATTGTGCAGAAAGTTGCCTAAACCCCTTCCGCACAATCTAATCTGCCCGATTGGTCACTTTCGATCCCAGTCAGCGGAGGCATGAGTTAACGTTCCGAAAACTCTGCATTTCACAGCGCTTCCATTGTCTCGTTCCATTGTTCGCCGCTCCCATTGTCCGTCAATGAAGGGGATTAATTCTGCCACGCAAATGAGTTTTATTCCCCCCTTTGACACGCTGTGCACTTATTCGGATGAAAAATATGAGATTATGCCGACTGTGATGTAAGTAGCGCACCTGAAACATACCCGAAAATAAGCCTGAATTACCTTAAAATTGAAACCCTAGTAATGATACCACGGTCTCTTCAGTTCCTACAATTTCTCGCCACTTGTTCGGCGTGTGTAAACTTTAGATAGCACTAATGATGAATTATACTGCAGGCACAACACGCGAGGGAGCGACTGCTCTGGGAGAAGGAGCGGTAAGGATTGATTATAATCGGGCAAATTCATGAAAATATAACGAAAAACATCTCGCGGTAGAAAGAGGTTTCACAGATAGTTGATATTGAGACCGCCTACCTACGGGTAATGAAATCTGCGGTTCCTGTTCGATCTTCAATCACAGTGTACAATAACACGCGTGTCGCGTAAGAATCCAATAAACGCTGGCACAATGAAAATATCGAAACCGGGATTGAGCCGGCATTTGATAGCCCTTAGGGTCCCACACAAGATAGCGTAGAGCTTTGTACCGAATTTCGACCTTCAACGATGTGAGACGTCGTCCAAAATTCTCGTTGCCGAAATCTGCCATCTTTGGAGCCATATATCTCCTTTCCGATTGATTTTTCAGCTTAGCTCATGGAGTGATAAATGGTGCGAAATTTCATGGAGAATACGCCTATCAAGATGCGGGGTCATAATTGTGATCTACAAATTTGTTAATCGATAAAATTGAATGCCTTTCACCACAATTTCGTCCCAATGTTAATTCATGGCTAGATCGCTCGAATAGAGGATTCGAATGATATGCTGAACGACCACTTTTTAGGGGTGCGGCACTGAGAAAATTGCATATTAGAGAATGCCGAGATCGAGAAAATTTCTACTCTAACCAGATTCCTAACCACACGTTCTCAAGTAGGAACTTGTGTGACTTCGCTCACAACTCATCTGTGGTGTAGTGGATAACGCGTCCGCTTTGTCATCGCTCTTTTTTTGGGGTGCTGGTTCAATTCCAATTATGTTAAAACTTTTGCATTATTTTTTCAAGAAGTTTCTGTGAATGTGATATATTCTTGATGATGCTTTGACTGATTTAGCTTGGTATTAATTAATTATATCTACACAATTGAAAATATTGTGTATGTATGAAGGACATAATTATCTAATTAGAATTATTATAATGCAAGTTGATTCAAATAATAAATCACATTCACAGAAAATTCTTGAAAAAAATAATGAAAAAGTTATTGGAATAGTTGGAAAACAATTGGAACTGAACCAGCACCCCAAAAAAATTAGCGATAACAAAGCGGATGCGTTAACCACTACACCACAGATAAGTTATGAACGAAGTGACACAAGTTCCTACTTGAGAACGTGAGGCTAGAAAAAAAAAGGAGAAATTTTCTCGATCTCGGCATTCTCTAATATGCAATTTTCTCAGTGCCGCACCCCTAAAAAGTGGTCGTTCAGCATATCATTCGAATCCTCTACTCGAGCTCGAGCGATCTAGCCATGAATTAAAATTGGGACGAAATTGTGGTGAAAGACATTCAATTTTATCGATTTACAAATTTGTAGATCACAATTATGACCCCGCAACTTGATAGACGTATTCTCCATGAAATTTCGCACCATTCATTACTCCATGAGCTAAGCTGAAAAATTACTCGGAAAGGAGATATATGGCTCCAAAGATGGCAGATTTCGGCAACGAGAATTTTGGACGACGTCTCACATCGTTGAAGGTCGAAATTCGGTACAAAGCTCGACGCTATCTTGTGTGGGACCCTAAGGAGTGCTGATAAACGTTGTTTGAAGTAGGGGTCAGAAAATGTGCCAGCCACCCCGGAATTTATTCGATTCTTATACGATACGCGTGATAAGAAACGATTTGGTAGCATTTAGTCGCGAGCTGCTCGACAAGATCGACCACGCTGCTGCAGCTGCTGCAGGTGCCGTCGCGCCCAAACCCGTGCTACCCAGGTACCAATGTACCGAGATTGGAACCAGAACCAGAACCATGGACACCGGGATTCTTTTGATTACCTTTACGCTGATCTATGATTTCTGGGTCACCAGCAACGACGTGCGCGTCAATCCGGTGCCGCTGCCGAAGGCGAAGAAGGTACGGTAGTTCCGTCTCTATCGATCTGTGCATGCTCTCTCGCAAATCAGACAGAGAGGCCTAGAGAGATTCTAAGATCAAAAAAAGAAATCTGCACTATGTTTACATCGTCTAAGTGATGTGCATGCGCAAGAAAATTTAGATGCAACTTATTATTATAGATTATTAAATAGCTTTTCTAGCATCGACCGCGCAACAGAGGCAGATCGGCAGCGCCCGCTGTTGCTTGCTCGAAGACTCGCGACCCGGCCATCCAGGAGAATCTCGGTCAGCTCGTTACCTATTCTGAGCGGTCAGAATACGATTCCGCATCATGGAGAGAGATTAGTTCTTGGGAAAATGCAAAATGCAAAAAAACGGCGTTCCGCTCGGTACATAGGGGTCGCTTCGCAAGAAATTCGTTCATCATTGCATTTCGAACTAGCTAGTCGGGAGAGAGAGCAAAATCAAGAAAGTCATTTCTAGCGAAGTCGCTCCAACCCTTTCTCCGACCCCTTGATAAACATGCATTCAGAAGTGCCCGCTGTCGAGAAGGAGGCCACGGCAGCAGCTGCACCGAGTGCAGCCTCACCTGATCCGGTGCCCGCCGTCCGTCGTACCCACAGAAGTGAGCTGCAAATATAGTAGCCCCTTTATCAGGGAAATGAGGATACGGTAGCGAAAAAATTCCCTGAATCCGAGTGAAAGTTACGGTAGATTTGCAATGTAGGAGGTACTGTAGCCGAATTATTTATTGATTTTAGCTCCCGACCATCACAAGACCTTCTACGCGAGGAAGCAGCCTCAGGCGAGAGCGGAAGAGGGGTAGATCACTCCCATCCCTTCTTCTCCCCTCACTCGCTTTAATCGAGTTTCATCAATTGTCTAACACTTAATTCAGTCTGATAAAGATAATTTGTTCCACATTCATATTGAGCATCGTGAAATCATCTTTTTCCTCCGACACTGCATTTTTGCAATTTTTATATTCTTCACTGAGAAAAATTGCGGTTGTTGGCTGAGCGAACACTGAATAAAATAGGTTGCTAACAAACCTCCATGGCATTTTCATCATCGCTTGTGAAAAATCGTCTAATTAGAAATTTAAAAACATTTAAAAAGAGAAAAGCTTTTCCTGTTACACAATCAATAGGTTACAGTTGCAATTCACAGGCCTTCGTACTGTATCTATTGATTGTGTTTTTGCTTGACATTTCATAATACATACTGATTGCGAAATGTTTATCTTTCCTTATTTCTATGCTATTTTCATTTAAATTTGGCCATTTTTAGACTAATATGACTGTTTTTCAGCGAACGCAATGCTGATCAAGGTTAAGACTCTGTCGGGCAAGGAAATCGAGTTGAACGTCGATCCCACTGACAGAGTGGAGTGTCAAAGGGGAAGGTTAGTCGCCAGCATTATCTCCAAATTCACTAATTAGTATCTTTTATATGCTTTTTTCTTATTAATGTTATCAATGGGCGAATCAATAAATATCATTATTTAATTTGGATAAGGTTAATTTAGTGTAGTTAGCAGATTATTCACAACTTTGCTTGAAATATTCATTCAGGTAGAAGAAAAGGAGGGAATTCCTCCTTCCCAGCAGAGACTCATCTTCGGAGGAAAGCAGATGAACGATGAGAAGATTGTATGCGATTACAAGGTAACCATACTCTTGATTTACATCAATATTAACAATCTTATACATTATTCGAAAAATCCTATGTATTATTCAAAAACACAATTAAGATCACTCAAGGCTCCGTTCTTCATCTCGTCAGGTTTCGTCCCTACTCAGGCAAGTCCAATTTATTGTAATTAGAACAATATGCCCATTTCGAAAAAAATAGAAGTAGCCAAGGATTAGATTGCAAAATGTTTCGATTAAATGAATGATTAATCTAAATAGAGTTTACTTTCGATATCTTCTTGTTTATTCTGATCGCTACAATATATCAAATTAGATTACAAATTCATGTGATATGAATTTGAAGTCTTTTGGAAATATCTCAGCAATTCAAATTTTTTCTAACAATATTAAATTTTGATGTCATATGAGCCCGATTCTCTAAGACTCGAACAATATCCCGAAGTGTCTGGTACAGCGTTCTACAAAAATTCGTACAAAGGGGTTTTCGAGGGTGCTGAACACTGTGGTCAACTTCATTTTGCGTGATCTCGATCGGTTGAGCCAGGCTGCACATAGGCACCATCTACATTTATGCCGATAACTCGATTTATGAAACCTCACCAAACTTTCGCATAGGTGAGAATAGATGACTATGATTATAACGACTTTAACTTTGCATATTTCGAAGCATGATAAAAGGCTCGAAATTTATTTCTCGAATATATGGTAAAAGTGCGTTCTACGAATTGTACCGGTAGATGCGCCTCGTTCTGGGGATCATTTTTTCGTATGCATGATAGGATATTTAAGTTCTGCTCCTGTTAGTTACATTTACTTTAGTGACACATTTTTGCTATCTTGCCGCAAATATTGCGCTCCAGAGCGAGAAATGGGATAAATTTCCTTTGTTCTGGCGAAATTGCGAGTGAAACTCAATCTCATTTCTCGCTCTCGCGCGCAATATTAGCGGCAAGAGAGCAAAAGTGGGTCACTAAAGTGAATGTAACTAACATGAGCAGAACTTAAACCTCCTATCATGCATACGAAAAATGATCCCCAGAACGAGTCGCATCTACCTGTGCAATTCGTAGAACGCACTTTTACCATATATTCAAGAAATAAATTTCGAGCGTTTTATCATGCTTCGAAATATGCAATTTTAAAGTCGTTAGAATCATAGTCATCCATTCTCACCTATGCGAAAGTTTTGTGAGGTTTCATACATCGGTTCATGAGTTACCGGCAGAAATGCAGATGGCGCCTATGTGCAGCCTGGCTCAACCGGTCGAGATCACGCAAAATTAAGTTGACCACTGTGTTCAGCACCCTCGAAAACCCCTTTGCACGAGTTTTCGTTAAAAAGCTGTGCCACACTTTGTTCGACTCTTAGAGAATCGGGCTCATATATTAACATATTTTTCAGACGCGATGCTGATCAATGTGAAAACTCTCGCTGGCAGGATGATCGAGTTGGAGATCGAGGATAAAGACGATTTGGAGAAAATCAAGGAGAAAGTTAGTTTTCATTATTAATTAACCATAAATTGCAATTTTGCTCTAAATTTTAAACTATTTTTCAACTTTTCAACTGTTCTCCTCTGGTTTCTCCCAACCAGTTGTTAACCAGTGCCCTGACCAGTTGCTGGCGCGTTGCCCAGCAACTGGTTGAGGGACTGGTTGACAACTGGTTGGCTACTGGATAACAACTGGTTGGCGTTTTGGCCCCGCCCACTTTTCTCCTTCTCCCCTCCCCGCCCTGGATTACTGTAGCCATTCGTTCTTTGCAGGCAGAATACGGTATGCACATGATATTAGATTTATTCCCAACAGCAGAAACATCATGGGAACACGAGAATCTTCTAAAAATGGCAATGCTAACAGCACGAAATACAACATGTACAAAATAGAACAATAATTTAACTGAGATCGCATCTAGAGTTGGCATTTTATGTACAATTGAAAAGCGGAATCAAATAATGCAATATCATGTCATTTACAAGAGAATCGAAGTCGCATATCGATTCGTGGGAATGGAGGGGAAATCGTGAAATGAGTTCTTACCGTTTTTGGCCGTCCTAAGGCATGCCTGAGTGAACCCTGAAATCTTATAGTGCACACTTCATTTTAGAGCTCGCTACGTAGGGTCGCACTTCAGTATCACTCACTTCAGGAGCGTATTTCTCGAAAACAGTGATAGATGGAGCAAAATTGACCTCTGAGTGACCTCAACTCATTTTTCAAGATCTATCGATCTATAAAAGACCATTTTCAACACTGGTACACATTTTTTGATAGATCGATAGATCTCAAAAAATGAGTTGGGGTTATTCAGAGGTCAATTTTGTTCCACCTATCACAGTGTTCCAGAAATTAGCTCTCGAAGATAGTGATACTGAAATTCGACCCTACACAGCGAGCTCCAAAATGGAGTGTGCACTATAAGCTTTCAGCGGTCACTCAGGCATGCCTTAGGATGGCCAAAACCGGCTAGAGCTTATTTTACCATTCCCAAGGTCAGCTCGATTCTCTGATGAGAGGCGTGATATTCACTTCTAATAATTATCCGGGAAGGCTAATTTAAATAAATGTGGAAATTTAAAAACGAAAAAATACAGAGGGAGAGGAGCGTTCTTCCGTCAAAGTTGGGATAAGAGGAGGCTATATATCACGCCTCTCATGAGAGAATCGAGCTGGCCCAGGGAATGGAGCGGAAATCGCCAAAATGGTTCAAATTCGTTTTGGGCACCTTGAGACATTCCTAACTACCCCCGCCCTCAAAGTCTCATTATGCATACTTCATTTTGGGGCTCCCTACATAGGGCCGAGACTATGCACCCCCCACTTTGAGAGCTTTTATCGCGGTTACGGTGAAAGATAAAGATAAGTTGACCTCTGAGAGACCACGACTTATTTTTCGAGCTCTATCGATCTATTCCTGTTGAAACTTGACTTCAAATGATCCTGAAACGAAAAAAGGACAAAAGTTGAACATGTCTTCATTCATTTTTGGCGCAAGATACACATTGGATAGCTCGTGATCAGCTCTACATTCTCCGAGAATTTTGGCTGCATCTTTGCCAACATTTTCGCGAAAATTAGCCTTGAATGTATCATGTTTCATTTACATATTCATGGAAAATTAAATATATAGATAGAGCTCGAAAAATAAGTCGTGGTCTCTCAGAGGTCAACCGTAACCGCGATAAAAGCTCTCAAAGTGGGAGGTGCCTAGTCCCGGCCCTATGCATGGAGCCCCAAAATGAAGTATAATGAGACTTTGAGAGAGTGTTATGCTGTGAACAGTGTCTCTGCCTGGACGCATTTTCTATCGTACGTGATGGAAATTTAGGAACGTATACCGTGCAATTTCCAAAAATATCACGTTTCGTGGATTATGGTGAATTTTCATTTTACGACTTTTGCTTTTTTGCATTCTTTTTTTAATATGCGTTTTCATAAAACGGATGGGTTTTTACGCGGAAATATGGCTAGAAATGCAATAAATGCTCGTGAAAAAACCATGAAATATTGACGAAATAGTGCTAAAACCCGGTTCTGGCTATTTCGTCAATATTGCATAATTCTCGCGAGCTTTTATTGCATTTCTAGCCATATTTCCGTGTAAAAACCCATCCGTTTTATGAAAACGCATATGAAAAAAAGAATACAAAAAAGCAAAACCCGTAAAAATAAAAATTCACCATAATCCACGAAACATGATATTTTTGGAAATTGCACGGTATACGTTCCTAAATTTCCATCACGTACGATAGTCAGACAAATCGACTAGAGAGGTCGGTCTAGTCGAAAATGAGGGGAGACGAACTCTGTCCCCTCCCCTCTCATTTCCCTCTCCCCCTCACTTTGCATCCACTCCGCGCGAGATGGAACGTGTGAAATGAGAATGAGAGTGGAAGCAAAGTGAGGGGGAGAGGGAAATGAGAGGGGAGAGGGTTCGTCTCCCCTCATTTTCGACTAGACCGACCCCTCTAGTCGATTTGTCTGACTAGAAAATGTGTCTAGACAGAGACACTGTTCACAGCATTAGGGATGTTTCAAGATGCCCAAAAGGAGTTGGAACCATTTCGGCGATTTCCGCTCCATTCTCTAGAATAGCGATTTTAGCTCGATTCTCTCGTGAGAGGCGTGATATCGGTGTAATTAGAAAATGAAATTAGTACATAGAAAAAAACATCTTCTAAGGGGTGCTTTGAAATAAGTAAACAATAAAAGGGGGTTTGATTCGAACAAAATAATAGAGGGGAGAAAAGCGTCCCCCGCCAATATTGGTGTCGTAGAATACCTTGGGAGTGGGATATTCTCCAGTGAATTCTTGCTCTTATTCATCGTCCCCGTCGGTCTCGATTAATTCTACGGGACTGCAACAAAGATGTATGAGGTTCAAATTACCGTTCCAGGATTGAGCACAGGCTCGCCGCTTCATGGCTTTCACCTATCACTATGCACTGATTAGGTAAATTCAAGGAAACAAAGTTTTGCCAAATATCGAGAACAACCGAACTTGGGCTTCCCTCCTTTTTCGATAATTTTACATCATGCTCACATTAGATTACTAAATTAAATAAAGTAACTACAAAGAAGTCTCCGGCGACATAAACATCACGATACTCACGGTACTGTTGTGGTGGCCAGTGCGGGAGTCGTACTTGAGCCATACTCCTTAGTTCTTGACGGATCCCTTGCTCCCCTCGAAGATCTGAGATAAGCAGCATTAACAATGTATAACCTTGTTTAGCAAAAACTATTTATGAATAATCAACCCCAAAATATAACAAGAAAATAAATTTGAAAAATCACACCTCCTTGCACTCGAGTATCTCTCCGTTGGCCTTCTTCAGACGACGGAGCATGAAGATGAAGCACCAGAAGCGAAACTTGGCGATCGCCGTGCAGGAGGCGAAGAACTGCGTCGTGTAGATGGGAGTCACGGGTTTATTCTCGGTGGTGAGCTTGCGTCCGGTGACGATTTGCTCATGAAGAACTTCACCTTGCGCCCTGGACGGCACCCTGAAATGTAAAAAATCGTAATGACTATGAGCAAATATAAATATATTAAGGACAGTAAAGAACTGTTATGGTACTAATAACAATATAACTCTTTGAGTAAAGCGAGATTCGTGTGAAGCGCGTCTTGCGAAAAAAAATTGAACCAAATTGGGAGAAAACGGAGAATTGAGTCAGACAAGCACAATGTTTTGCCTAAATTATCAAATTTCCAATAAACCATTGCGATTCAAAGTTGCTTACTTAATCTCCGTTCAGAAGTCGAATCGATGCAGTTGTCCTTGGTGGAAATGGCAGCGTGCCCTCATTCTTCAGGAATTGAAGTGCGTTGAGGTCAACGAAACGAGCCTTGGGCCAAAATGCCTTGATGTGCCCTGAAACATCCGATTTATTGCGCAAATAAAGCGATTCGGAAGAACAAACATGAGCTGAATAGATCGCGCGAAACAAAAATGCCGGTGTTGAAGAAACCCGAGAACGAAACGCTAATATAACAGAACCAACGGGTGATCCGTGATACTAGCTGCATTATTAACATGAAAACAAGACAAATAAAGTTCGACAATTAAGAATTATTGATTGCAACTGACTCGAATCTAAATCGCTCTGAGAGTTACAGTATACTTATTTTACAGTGCACTTACAATGTATGTTCATATTTACTTTAATCGTTAAAATACCCAATACCATTGAAATTATTTCCGCGAATGCCTAATCACGCCCAGTTTCTTATTTTTTTCATTCTTTCTCACTCCTTTTGTAATGATCAGGCATGCTCGCAAATCCAATTGTTTTGAAGGGTTTTGGGTAAATTTAATACATCGAATAACTTAAGATCACTCCCGGCTCCGTCCTCCATCTCGTTCTCTCTCTCCGTGGAGGATCTCGTTGAAGACACGACCCTTCTTGCTTCTCATGTTGCTCCTATTTTGTTGATTACGTATCGATAAAATATTCGTTCTAGTTGGTTGGAATTGAGCAGTGAACATAAAAGTGGGATTGGTGGGGGGGGGGGGGGGGGGGATAATGATGGACAGGTGGGAATGAGGTATTCAATCGGAGTAGAACCACGAGTTACGGTATGCTTCCACCCTAAAATATATTTTTTTTTCAAGAGCATTCTACTATTGCATTTCTTTCTTATTGTGAAAGATTTTGTTTGATAAGTATCAAGTGCCTTTGATGAACAGATGAAGCATAAATACCGAATTGCTTTATCGGGGATATTTGTGGGTCTAATTTATCCCTGTGAGGATAAATAAGGTCATACTTTTTACCGTTTGTTGATGTCTTATATCCCGCATCGTCATATCAATCATGATTCGATTGATAGCTGTTAGGCAGGGGCAGAAGTTCACATTCGACCCACGTGTGAATTTATATTTCAGTTGTTCTACTTAGTTACTTGGAGGCAAGTGAATTCAATTACAGATGGTTGACAATGCGAAACAAAAATGCTCAGATTCTGTCATCACTTCCGCGAGCCTGCTGGTCGTTTTCATGCTCTACGTGGATTGGAGCGACCACTCTTTCACCACCTCATCTGTGTTCTGAGGAGCTTCCGAATGCGGCAATGGGTATCATTGTTTATTGATTGGAAAATGGATGTGGCCCTGCCGATTTTCGAATAATTACAAAAAAATAAAGAAAATTCGAACTTAATCGTTCAATTTGAGAGATGGTGTGGTCTACTTTTATCATCAGCTCCTAGTACCGATCAAAATTTGAGCAACAACCATTCCGGCGAATTATTTTTACTAGTCTTTGGTGAGGAGAAGAACGATCACAGAATGCCCATGAGCATCGTCTATTCTAGTTGAAATACCAATAAACTCGATTGACTGCTCTCGAAATTGCTCCGTGTAATATTTTCGTTGCAGTAATATTTTATAAAAAGACAAAACTCTGTCCTGTAGTAATTCGAGGTGTATGCCGCGTGAAATACACACGTTTGTATGCGCCTGCAGCAGAGACATGAATGGATTCTAGTTCCACCATGTGCCTATGATGAGCATGTGCAGAACGAATTCACAAGTGGGACGAACACGAATTACTGCGGCTTTCAAATTGTGCAGATATCAAGTACAGCAGGCGCCAACTATCATAAGTAATTTTAAAAAAAACGCAAATAACTCGCACGTTTCTCGATAGACTCTGGATCGGATGGGCGGACGCCTGCGGCCGAATCGCCGCAATCCGATCGGTCGACGACTTCCACGCGTCATTGACCTGTGAACTGGCAATAATAGTAATAATAATAAAAAGAATTTGTCTACGCCCGAGGGGAGACGATACAGTGAAAGCATAAATACTTAATGATTGCAGGTGTGAGGGTAATTATTTTATACAATAAATAAATAAAGCCCAGATCTCCTGCAGAGTAGAGGGATTGCTGCGGCTGCATCAGCTTCATCACGGTCACTGATGGTGGAAATTCAATCACATTTTACGACGGCGGCTCCTGCGCACAATATTCTGCTGGGGATCGCGAGAGATGAAAGGTCGTAGAGACCGAGAGCAAACTCTCTCGCACAAACACAAGTGAATGAGCTGATGTTGCTGGCGTTATTCAAACAAGACAACGGATATGAAACGCACATTTTAAATCGTTGTATAACAATGCGCAATGAGTATGTAGTATATATGAGTAGGGAGTCCCTACACCGTAAATCTGTGAAAGTGCTTCTCGCGCCGAATCTCGAAAACGGTCAACTTTGACGTATTGATCCCCTTAGTCATTCTTGGAGACCTTCTCTAGATCTATCGCACAGTAGTCTTACTATTTAAATTTGCATAATTCATAAGCGATATACGCACCGAAAAGTATTTAATCCCAAAAAATAGATCGAGTTCTGATTCTACCTACTGAGTGGCGATATGATAAGCCCCCTCTTATGACAAATTAACTATGTACGCACCCCTATTATGGGAAATCCGAATCAAACATAAAAATCGTACCTTTCGAATAACAAAAGGTAGTTTCAAGTAAAAAAATAAGTTTTTTGAGCAAAACAATGGGAAGACGTAATTTCTGCACTTCGCATAAGCAAACTTATTTGTAGAGGACCTGCATGCGCATCGATTGGAAAAAATGGGGTCGCTGTAGGTCAAAAATTGACAGAGATACATCCTTCCAAAGTGGTAGGTCAAAATGTGCAAATTTTGAAAAACGAAGATGATAGGTGTGTTCCCCATCCTCACTTTAGTAAGTTTACAGCGAAATCCATGACCAAAAATATTTTTCTGTCGCAAAGGGCTCTCATTTTCCTGCAGTTTTACAGGAGATCCGTGTTAACAAAAAGTTATGTTTCAAAGTTGAGTGGCGAACGGGAATGTGTGTGGAAAGGTCGTGAACGTGAGGCAGAAGTGATCAACCAGGGTAAATATGATAATGGTCCTCATTAGCCTACCCCTCTCTCTCTCCCTATTATTCTCCCCCATTCACTCCTTCCTCTCTCCCTCTCGTCAGGCGGTCTTTTCTGCCTCTTCACTATGTCTTCCTCCTCTCCTCTCCCACTCGCGACCGACCTTGCTGCAGTTGCTGCAGCCGTCGCAGAACCACGGCATTCTGCAGAGGGTGAGTGAGAGAGTGCACGTAGATAGATGATCTCTCGATGCATATATTTCTGAAATTCGGTTTGTGCCACACTTTTGTGCAAAAATGAACGAAAAGCTGAGAAATGAGCGCTCATTTCGCATAATTACTACATATGATCCGATTTTCACTCGCTATCTCGCCATTCGGAGGGGGGGGGGCATGAGAAACGTTGACTTGATCTGGTGGGTTGAACATTTCGGTTACGTCTCTCAGTTGTGAACATGTAACGAGGGTGTCCTGGTGAGATGTAACTTTTTTCTCGGAACCATTCATCTTGGAAAATAAATGTTGTAACTTTAATTTGCGAACTTTTGACTCAGAATCAATCGGCTTGTAACCGCGAAACGGGAACTCGCAACTCGGAATGAGAGGGTGGGAACTCGACAAGTGGGAAATTATTTTTCAGAAACGTTCATCTCGGAACTTTTTCCTGGATTTCATCAAGTCTATTTTGGCTCTTTACTTAGAGTTAATTTATAGCTAACTATTGAATGGTCAATCGGAGGCCTCTATTTGAAGGTTTCATAGACGTTAGCGACCGCTCAATGGGATTAGCGCGATTGGGAATGATTTGGTGAAAAAAGTTCCGAGATGAACAGTTCCAAAATGAAAGTTCCGAGAAAAAAAGTTCCGACAGTAAAGTTCCAGGCAAAATGGTTCCCAGCGCGAAGTTTTCAATATGAATTGTAATGAGATTAATGTTCTGTGAAAAAGGTGCCAGAAATCAGGTTCCGGAAAAATATTTACATCTCACCAGGACACAGTAACGAGGGAACCAAATTTAGAAATTGTTCTTCGAATTCAGAATACAAGTCTCTCTATATCCAGAAAAAAGTTCAAGCCGAAATGAGTCAAAAATAGAGTTCACTTATTGGAACCGATTGCAGCATTTTCATATATGTTTCACGTGCACTATATAGATCATACATATAGTGCACGTGAAACATATATGAGAATGCTGCAATTGCTTCGAATATGATTCCAATAAGATAACTCTAGTCAAAACAACAAAAACAATTATCTACATAATTGAATTGATACAATATTTCGTATGAATTGTTTTCAGTTAACATTGACCCGCCCAAGAAATGGTTCAAATGTGAATTGTGCGCAAAGTCTTTTCCGCATTATAATTCGCTGAAGTACCACGCTAGTTCGCATTTGGGTGAGTCTTTCGTGATCAATTACAACATTAAAATTATTCCGATCTATCAGATCTACTTTATTTATTTCTTTGTGTTGTATTGACTAATCCGCGTTCACCATATCAGACTTAATTAGCTATCCGAACGAGTGACGAATAAATTGCCAGTTGAAATAATTGGTCTTTGATCTTCAGAGAAAGAGGAAGATCGACTCCCATTCAAATGCGACGAATGTTACAAAAGATTCAGATGTAAATCGACTCTTGCAGCTCACGAGAATTCGCATTTGGGTAAGCAATCGTTTTTCGAAAATAGTTTGCTTTTCAAAGTAAACAGAAGTTAAAAGGTGCAAATTCGAAGTGCAAATTCGAATTCCAATAATTTGATCTCGTTTTTTTCGCTCCTGTCTGCGAATATATCGATTACTCCGGTTTTTGAACGCAGGATGCGCGCCACTTTTGCGAAGCGGCGCCGCCACGCACTCCTAGTTTTACATACTCTCTCGTTGTGGATACTCGTCAGAGAGAAAGAGTGTGCAAACGAAGAGCGCGTGGTTGCGTCGCTTCGTAAAAGTGGCGAAAATTGTAAAAATCAGAAAAAAACAACAAAAAAATAGATTAATAAAAATGAAAAACAAAATAAATAAAAAATGAAAACAAGTTGTTTATGTATTGTTTCAGCTGATGGAGATCCGCGCAAGAAAATTATTCAAATGTGAATTGTGCGACAAGTCTTTCCTGTATAAAGTGTCACTGCAGTACCACATCAAGACTCATATGGGTCAGTCTTTTTTGCGCTCAATAACAACATTAAAATTAATCATCTATCACCTCTAATGTATTTAATTATATGCCAAGCTTATATGCCAAGCTTGTTAAGGCAGACCTTGAACGCACTGAGCGTGCAACTACGGTCTTCTCTCTAACTCGGCGAAGTTACCACACGGTTTTAGTCCAGCCTATTCATGTGAGCGTACGCTCCGGTACCTAAACGAGGGCAACAACCTCTCTATTGATGTGGTTCCACCGTTAAGTAATTCTCTCACAAAAAAATGAAAAAAAAATGTCTTGGTGATTAGAAAAAAAATCAAGCGCCCTGGAGCGCCCGGGCTAAGCGTCGCGTGTCAGCGGCTTCATTGTCATAATACGCCTGTGATGCGCGATCAAATCGAAACTTATGCTTTATTATCTGATTACTCGCATTCACCATATCACACTAAATTAGTCTTCCGAACGGTCAGACTAATGAATCCTTCACTAGTCACTCAATTGCCGTGTGACATAATTGGTGTTTGATCTTCAGAGAAAGAGGAAGATCGTCTCCCTTTCAAGTGCAACGAATGTGACAAAAGATTCAGCTCTAAAGCGAATCTTGCAGCTCACGAGAATTCGCATTTGGGTAATAACCAATTTTGAAATTATTTGGAATATGTGGCGGGTTATTCTGCTTAGAACTGGAAGGACAAGCAATATATGTAGGCTCCGCAATCGCCGCCCACTCGGATCTGAAACTTCACCTTAATTGATCTTTGAACTTCAGAGATCGAGGATCGTCCCACATTCATGTGCAACGACTGTGGTAAAAGCTTCACCGAAAAAAAGAACCTTAAATTACACGAGAATTCTCATTTAGGCAAGTATTCGTTTGCGAGAAAAAATCGCTTTGAAAATTGTAAATCGTTCCATGGCGTGAATTGAAAAAAACTCATGGATTGAATTCAGCTAACGAAGATCCGCGCAAAAAAATCTTCAAATGTAAATTATGTGATAAGTTTTACGTGTATAAAGAAGGGCTACGCTACCACATGATGTCGCATATGGGTGAGTCTTTTTGAGCTAGAAAAAATAAAAATACTCGATTGATCTCATTTTTTATCGCTCGTCAATCGATTTATTTATATGCTGACTTTATTTAGATACCGCAAGCTCCGCCTACTTGAAATGAACTCAGTTTTACGCAAAACCCGGGCCGAGAAATGAAACCACGAATACTTAACCATTTTGGGCGATTTTTTTTCGAAAGGTCTTGGGGTACTTTATAACATTTTTTTGACTCACATGGAACCGACCGGAACTCACATAACCCAGAATTCATGAAATATTCACAGAAAATTCAGCGCAAAATTCTGACCAGGAAATCGCTTTCAAAACTTCCCATATATCATTTTGAAATTTTGATTTTGTGGGGAAAATGGGATTTTCAGTGCAAAAACGCATAAAAATGCATATTTTTGACCCTGAAAAAATATTCATAATTATATATGGGAAGTTTTGAAAGTAATTTCCTGGTCAGAATTTCGCGCTGAATTTTCTGTGAATATTTCATGAATTTTGGGATATGTGAGTTCCGGTCGTATCCATCTCAGCTGGATGGGGTGTCCTTTAATTGGTGAAAATCGATAACCTAGAGCGATTGGTGGTGAAATGGAAGGTGTGTGATTAGTCTTACTGGAATTTTTTAGGGTGAAGGAAATTTTATACTGATGCGCCTTGGATATAATGTGCATTTATGCGATTTTTTGAGAAAATAAAACGATAATCGAAAGTTTGTCCAGCTTTTTGTCACCAACGACGCGCTGACGAGAGAGTGTGGAGAGCATTCTCAGGTCTCCCTCTCCATCGCTCACCGTTCTGATCCCGGCTGATGTAGAGACCGCGCGCTCTAGGGAACCCCTGATCGGCATGAGAATAAACACTCCACGCCCACTCCCATCTCGTCCCGGTGTCAACTAGAATTCGAGAAATGAAACCACGGTTTCTTCATTCTGCACACCTTGTCGTCATTCCACCGGTCGAGAGAGTGTGTAAAATGAAGAGACCGTGACCCGAAGTACGAACTGTAGTGTCAACTCATTTCCCGTTAAATTTTTTGGGCCTTTTTTGGTCCATAACTCCGTTCCGAGATAAGATATCGGTAAATGGTAAAATCATTGCCACATTTGGACCTCGAGGTATACACTAGGCGCATAAAAGATCCTGAAAGCCCAATTCGGCTAACCATCTTGCGGTCTCTAACTTTATAATTTCACTAGGCCACACTTGCTGTATCAGACAATTCTAAATATCTCGATTTATCAATTGAATCTCTCATTCTTTCCATGTCACACAATTGGTCTTTGATCTTCAGAGAAAGAAGAAGATCGTCTCCCTTTCAAGTGCAACGCATGTGACAAAAGATTCAGATGTAAATCGACTCTTGCAACTCACGAGAATTTGCATTTTGGTAAGCAATCGTTTTCGAGAAAAACTAACTAACTTCGAAGAAGAAAAAAGTTGAAATTTGAATTCCCACGATTATCGATGTCACTTCTTTCTTCTTTGTGTATCGATCACTTATGATAAGAAGCTAATATTATCCAAAATTTAAGTCGATTGATTAATCCGCGGACAGAAATAATTTAACAAATATAATTGGTGGAAATTCAATTTTAAACGCAAAATTCAAATTTTTGCATGTTGTGATACGGCAAAAAAAATCATGTTTTCAGCTAACGATGATCCGCGTAATAAATTATTCAAATGCGAATTGTGCGATAAGTCTTTCGCGTATAAAGTTTCACTGAACAATCACGTTCAGACCCATATGGGTGAGTAATTGTGTGCTAAAGAAAATCATTATAATTAATGATACTATAGGTATCCCCCCTCTCATATCTAGTCAGTCGGTTATTTGATAAAGCTCATATTGTTTTCCGACTTCGTCATATCTAACAGTTCTAAATTAGTCAGTCTATGGACAATTCAATTAAAGGAGTGCTCCGGGGAATGAATGTTAGGGAGTCCCACCACGAAAATTCTGCGCTCTCAATGGGAGACTGTAGCGAATTTAACCAGATAAAGAGGCGAATATGAAGTAGAGCAAATGAAACATAAAAAGATCAGTCACGTCCCTGCGCTATCAATGAACTTTGCGCGTCTGTAAATAGCCTCAGAGTCGTCTGTGAGACTTCGGACAAAGTGGTTTCTGATCGGGTTAGTGGCCTCTACAATATCCGCACGGTCACTATGGGTGACCGAACATTCCCCGGAGCACCCCTTTAAATCCCTCATTCGTCCCAGAGTTGTATTCACTCAATTTTTAACTCAATTGGTTCTTGATCTTCAGAGAAAGAGGAAGATCGACTCCCTTACAAGTGCGTCGAATGTGACAAAAGATTCAGATGTAAATCGACACTTGCAGCTCACGAGAATTCGCATTTGGGTAAGCAACACTTGTCGAAATTAGTTTCCTTTTCAAAATAAGCAAGTTAAAAGTGTAAATTCCAATTCTAATAATTTGCTCTGTCTCGTTTTTTTCGCTCTTGCATGCGAATCGACTAGGAACTCGAAAAAAATCTTTATACATTCAGGAAAATAAAACGAATTAAAATTGAGGGAATTCAAATTTAAACTTCCCGAATTGTAAATTGAAAATAAGTTGTTTATGTATTGTTTCAGCTGATGAAGACCCGCGCAAGAAATTCTTCAAATGCGAATTGTGCGATAAGTCTTACACGAAGGATAGGCATCTGCAGGATCACATCAAGTCTCATATGGGTGAGATTTCCTTAATTTATATTTGTACTGTTTGATTTCTTTTACTTATTGTGTACCCATAGATCCATTAATCACCATTATTTTCTGTTTAATCAACTAATCGATCGATTGGCAAATCTGTGGATTCCATCATTCGGCACTCTTGATCGGATACATAATTGATCGCTGATCTTCAGAGAAAGAGGAAGATCGTCTCCAATTCAAGTGCAACGAATGTGGTAGAAAGTTCAACCGAAAGTGGGACCTTAAATTACACGAGAATTTGCATATGGGTAAGACTTATTTTGAAAAAAAATTGGAATCATTGGCAAGAAATTGTTATTTCCAGTCGATGGAGATACCGGCAAGAAGATTTACCAGTGTGATGTATGTGATCAGATGTACGGTAATAAGGGAGCTCTTCAGAAGCATATCCTCATGCACATTGGTACAATTTTGTTAATTAATTTATTGAAATCAATTATTATATATAGTGAAATGTGTGTGCCTTTCCTGAAATGCACACATTTCTCGGTAAATTCAAGCATTCAAAAAAGATCACTTTGTGAAAATGTTAAGAGAGACTATCTGAGTGAGTGAACATTTCTGTGAAGAGACTTGGCAAAGTGCGAAAAATCGAAATCGCCAGAAATGTGCATACATGAAGTACTCGAGGAGTGCTGTTCATATGCCGCAATAGGAGTTACCTAGATCACGCTCAGCGAAATGCGCCGAACTTCGCCACGAAGATTACGGTAACCGATTTTTACTCTTTCTCGATCAATCATTGCGGCCCATCTCTTGTAAGATGCGCCGTAGCCTACTCATTCCCCCACCCAGGATTCATATCAAACGGATTCAAAACCAGCGAGGGCGGTAGTAAAATCGACAAGATTAAATTATAGCAAGTTCAAATGGGAGGGTATGTCCATTTTTATTTATGGAACATGTAGTGCAGCCTTAGCTCATTCCTTTGCTACAGTATGAAAAATATTCGAGGACCAGTTTTTGAGAAATTTTAAAAAATTGCCCAAATTTCGTAATAAAATCAGTTCGTGATAGGGGCGGTCGACTACCGTACCCCAACTTTTCTTTAGGAAAATTGTTCTCGGGTTGTCCAACACGCAGTACTCGATGAGGGAAATCGCCTGACACATTCTGAATTTCGATAAGCATTTGCGCCCGTCGGCGCGCGGCTCTTCAAAAACTACCGTAATCTGTCAAAAAATTTCAATCGATTCCAACCGAGTCGGCGGTAGGTGCGATAAGTCGGCGAACGAATTCTAAGACAATTTTTACTCGCAACTGCACTCGTTCATATTGAATCCAAGTTTTGAAAGATTACGGTAATGTGTAATTTCGAACATTTTTCAAAATTTCTCTAAAACTGGTCTTCAAATATTTTTCATATTTTTTTGGAAGAATGAGCTAAGACTGCACTACATGTTCCATAAATAAAAATTTTATATTTCATAAAAAAACTCTGATTAAATAATTTATTCTGCAGATTGCGAGGGAGAGGGGGAAGAAGACATGGAAACGAAAGATGACTAGGTCATCGATATCACATGTATTGAAGAAATATTATATCATGCATAATTGAATAAAGAAACAAAAAATAGTGTTATTCCATAGTGTGTGCATCCGGTGTTCGCCAAAGAAGTCAAGTGGTGAATGGTGCAGAGTAGTGCGGCGCAAACGGTTCTCGAGAACTCGACTTTTTGTAACCGTAAATCTTTTCGAGTACTCGAGGGAAGGAGAGTATTATCTTTTTTTTTTGTAAATCTTTTCGAGTACTCGAGGGAAGGAGTGTTTACGATCCCTCTTTCATCGAGTGCTTGTTTTGGCGGGAAAATAGAACAAGTGAGTAGAGTCGAAATCGAATTGAATTCATAGTGGTCTAAATCAATTAATTGTGAACAGAATCTGTTTGATGAGACCAAGCCCCATCTAGACGCGGTCAAGCTACAGAATCACAGTATCCCCTACGACATTGATTCACCACGTTGTCCACTGTGTTCACAAGCACCCTAATCGCACGAATTTTGAGGGAATCGCAGTGTCCTCTCAATGTTTAACGCAGTTCACAAAAACCGATAAATATATTTCACGATTTTCGCTCACCTTCTGCAAACGCGACAGATAGAGCGTGTCATTGACGATAACCACATCGATGGCCGCTTCTCTATGCCAGGGATAATCAAATACAAAAAACAAAATTACAAATAAGATAATGTAATGCAAAAATAAGTGATATGGCATTACTGTCACACCTTGGGCCAAAAGCTCCTCTGCGGCCATAATGTACAGGCAAAACAGTTAGGCTAGTATTACAAGCATCGAACTAATTTAAAAGACACGGATGGACAAACGATCGTCCTCCGCGGGTAGTTATAAGTGAGAATCTCCTGCGAATTTAGCACGAATAAATTCATGACGAGTATCGCGGTAAGTCAACATGTAAAAATGAATACTGTACTTGAGGCGCATCCATCATTGATCTTGTAGCAAGAGGATAGGTGACGTTATAAAGTAAATTTAAAGTTTAACTTATTTTTAAATGTCACTGTAATCAAAGGAGAGTCATCAATCTTGAGAGTCACAATATTTTGTATATTCCCTGCGATGTACGATACAATCATCATAGCCCGTCCGTAATTGTATTGACTCGCGCGTGAATCATAAATTACATTTTGCAAAATACAATAGCGTAGAGAGCATCTTCCTCCGATCAGTTACGTTAGCGATCGTATGCTCACCGATGGCATTCTTGGTCATTGTGTCGGGCTGAATGTGGGCTTCTCCCTCTTGTTTTCCTTCCGTCCTCCGCAGGCTCATTTCTTATTTTGCCGAAACTATGAATTGTTTAGCCTGCATACAAGGGGTTGATGTGTGATTTATTTATTAAGCAAGTTGAACCATTCCAATCGGTCTGTCAACAACAGCAGTGCTTTTTTACTATTTTCACCGACTATGATTCACCTGGGACTCGCACAGTATGCCATCGACAATAAGTAGTCTAAATATCGAGCTATTGTATTTCATAAATGTCTATAAATCAATACAAATCAACGCAATCACCCTCTGCAATCTCTACGGATGGAGTGCGGTTTTGTCTATAATCTTGATGGAAACTTCGATGGTCGTGATGATCATAACCGAATCCAGAATACCCTTAATTATGATTATCGATTGATGTATCAGGTTGATGCATAAGTTTTGTCGTATTTTTAGGTTTTAGATTAAGGTATACCTTACCATTTGTACATAATCGATTTCCATATGGATTCCCATATTCGATGAGTGGTGACATCCTCGTCCTAACGTACTTTAGTATAGGTCCAAATAATCATTATTACGGTCACAATGAGAAGTCAAACTGACTTCATTGGAAATTGCAACTTGTTGTTTAGCGAACAAGAACGCTACCGAGCGTAATGCTATGTCAAAACCAAAGGTATGTGCGTAAAGCAATATCAACTGGGTGAAAAATAAAATATTAGAACCGAATCTTCTTTTGAATTTCTGCTAGAAACTGGGACCTATTTCAAATTCATGTCTGCTGAAAATGGTCATAATCAGTTCCGATCATTGTGATTTTGCATCGAACAAAGTATTGATCTAATTTACAATACATTTTGAAGATCCTTTCCAGCACATTCCATATTTAAATTTTGGAGAGCATTCAATTCGCCCAAGACGAAATGGATGTTGTTCAATTTGATGTCTAGAAATTGAGATCTAAAACTAGACTTTCGATGACACCCGGCTGATTTTACGCTATTAACCATACATACTCCCCATGTCCTATCACTCAGTGAATAGGCAAAATTGGAGGCCAGCTGCTTTTCCAGATGATTTGATGTTATCCTGAACACCGAAAGTGAAAAATTTAGATGATTTAATCAATAATTACCATTTTGAAAAATTTCATCTCCTAAGAGCTGGAATAAACAGAGACCTAAAAAATTGCTATAATTGTATAACCCTAAAGGTAGAGTTTTAAGAGCCCCCTATACATGAGTCTATGAGTCCAATCCTTAAATAATGAAATCAGATCAACTCTGTTGCGTTCCGTCTCCGACCATTTTATTCATTCGATCGTAATTCTCGGCTCAAAGAATCAGTAGCCTGATAATACATAATATCTGAAAGAGCATCCAACGGGCATCTCAATGATGTAAAAAAGACTATGTAAGGAAATGTGTCCTTTGAAAACGAGATGATTGAAAATTTTTGACATTTTTCAATTTCATCAAAGACAATTTTCCCGTGCAAGAAGAGAGCAAGAGGCGATCCAAACATATGCTATAACTGTGCTATCTCACCCACATTTAAGTTTATATGGATAGGCCGATATCAGTTGGAAGCATTTTATGGTAGATCAAATTATATGCCGGAAATGCGACAAAGCATCAACCTAATATTAATTGAGCGATCAATTGTGCAGTGTTTTTTTTACGAAACAGTATGACAAATTAATGGATCATCCTACACAAAATTGCATCTCAGCTGTTTCTCGCAGTACAAACTATGCTTGAAACTCGCGGCTCACATGTTCAAATTTAAACAAATTTATTAAATCTAAACAAATCTAAATTGTATTATTGCACATTCAAAACCCCTTATTAATACAAGGGGCGCCAGGAATGTTTCTAGTCTCCACCCGGGAGTCGACGACTTGCGAGGGCCATTGTTTCCGCCTGCTATCTGGCGAAAATAATTATTTTTAAACAAACATTTTAAAAAACTTAGAGATCTCAGCTGGCGGCAGCCGCAGCGTCATCTCGATCGCTGGTGGAGGTACGATCAGAATTAGTATGAATTAATAGTCCTTCCGATGTGAAATTTTACGGAGAATTCGAAAATAATAGGTTCGAATCGTGAAAAACAATATTCTTCCCTCAAAATCAATCCGCGCAAGCCGCGCACCGCCGCACACCGCGGCGCACGCACATGAAAAAAGGCGTTTAGCACGTACTGCATTTGCATGCATGCAGCCACACATTTACGCTTAATCGTTCACTCATTAGAAATCAATTTTGTCAGATATTCCCGTTTTGGAGGAAAAATGTGGAAATGTTGCCTAGGCACTCTCTCTCTCCCTGTTCGCGATGTCCTCAATTTCATAATTCCTCTATATATTGACATTAAATATTGTTCACCTCCGCTGGTGTCGTCGATTCGCGCACCGAAACGTGCTCGAGTTCCATCGTCTCCAGTGTTGTGACCGAATTAGAGAGCGATCCGCGAATCTCATCCCTCCTTTTCTGCTCTCAGACTCACATCGTATCACGGCTTCACCTCCTCAGTTCCATCTACGTACTGATGAGCCAATTTACGCTGAAATGATTGATTATTTATTATCGATTGGACAGGGCGGGACCTAGAAAATTTAGAATAATGTCAAAATATCAATTCAATCCTAATTAAGCGATCACATATAGTGATGACGTGATCAGCCTTTCTCTTCAGTTTAAGATCCTGATCAATAATTGAAAACAAACATTTCGAACAAAGCGCATGATTTGTTTTTGGCGAAAAACCGAATACATCAACGCCCGAGCTGATCATGTTCTCGAGTTGAGCTCACAGTGAAACACCAATTGACTTTGCTCTAAATCACTCCCAGTAGTTTCTAACTTTCACTAACACACATTCCGTTAGAGATTCATAATTATTAAAAGATACTATTGGGGTGTCCGGAAAGTTCGTATAATGCTTCGGAAAAAAGTCAGTTCGCGATCAAATGCAGTGATTGCGCAATCTGTTTGTCAACAATGTATTGCATCATTCTGACATTGAGTAGTGAGATGATTTAATCAGTCTCCTAGTTGCTACATTGATTCTTGTGATGGACTCCCATCTCTACCTCCGAGCAGTTTTACTTCATTACTACCGTCTTGGCCGATCCGTGAAGGAGGCCCACTCTGCCCTGGCCCAGTCGGAAGGAGCTGACGCCCCCTCCATACCCTTCTGCTATAAGTGGTTCTCCCGCTTCAAGAAAGGGGAGTTTGGTCTCGATGATCAACACCGCTCTGGACGCCCTCCCTCCCTCGATCAGCCTCTCGTTCTCCGCACACTGAAGCGCAAGCCCATGGCCAGTGTGCATGAGTTGAAGAAGGATACTGGTACTCCCAGATCAACGGTGTCCGATATCCTCCATCGATCTGGGAAGAAGCCGAAACTCCCACAAGTGATTCCCCATTACCTCTCCCCCGAACAGCTGAAAAATCGTGTTCAAGTCTGTCGGGAATTACTCCATCGTAGATCCAATCTTCGATGGGTCAATTCCATCATCGCTACAGATGAGAAGTGGATCACGTACGATAACCCCGTGAGGAGACTGCAATGGGTGGATGCAGATGAGAAGCCCACGCCCGTCCCGAAGAAGGAAGAGCACGGAAAGAAGGAACTCCTCTGCTTCTTCTTCTCAGTGCTCGGTCCCATCTACTGGGAGATCCTCGCCCCTGGCACCAGCATCAATGCCGACCTCTTCTTTGAACAATTGGAAGATGTCGCGATCAGAGTCCCTCCCAGACTCCTGAACCAGAGCAAAATTCTTCTTCTGATGGACAATGCTCGCCCACATCGAGCGAAGATGACCCAGAAGAAAATGGACGAGCTGAAGATCGAGAGGATTCCCCATCCACCGTATTCCCCGGATCTCTCCCCATGCGACTACCACTGCTTCCGCTCTCTCTCTGACTTCTGCAAAGGAAAGAAGTTCAAGAATCGAGATGAAGTTGTGAGGGCTTTCGTGAACTGGGCGGTCTCGAAGAAACCCGCATTCTGGAAGAGAGGAATCGAGACCTGCCCAATCGCTGGAGGGAGGTAGTGAGAAAGAAGGGGGCATACATTGGTCACTGAGAATTGTAAAGCATTGAATAAAAAATTAAAACAAAAAATTATACGAACTTTCCGGACACCCCAATAAGTTTGTAAATTTGGCCAAAATTATGGTGTAAAAATTACGGTAAGTTATTTTCCCGAAATCACATTTTTTTACATAAAATGGCATGTACTCTGCCTCCTGATCTATTTGTTGGCAACGACGAATAGATTGTATTTGTATTGTACTGGTAAAATAAAAACAGATCTTGTTAAGAAATAAATAGTTCGAAAATACAATAGTTAATTGCTCACTTTCCAAGTAGCTGTGGCACTCCTCGTCATCGTCTCGCCTCTACCGTGTCTGCCATCTACCGCAATCCACTGTATTCCCAGAGTATACCAACCTGTGGCGCTTTGACCTCCTAGATCAATGTGATCAAATTCTGTAAAATCGATTTATTGAGTGACGTATTGTCCATAATCTTGATGGAGGCCTCGATTTCCGACGAGGTGTGTTTCGCCAACTTTACCTACAATTTACACTAATTGCACTAACAAGAAATTCACAATCTGAGCTACGATGTGATGATGCGTTTCACTATTTATCTAAAAGATTGAGCGCGGAGTCGTGAATGATTGTTGGCCCTGATCATGTGAAAAATAACTACTACGTTTAACAACACGAGCAAATGGATAAGCGTAAAAAAACAGATCTTCCAGAAGGGTGGCGGACGTTCTGCGGTAACCGCAGTGAAATCGCAATTGCTGGTGGAGGAAGTCCGATAAGCTTCGAGGATTACAGAATTCACTAAGTCGTGAAAAGCACGGTCAACATGGGAGAGATCGGCTTCTCTAGCCTCAAAATGCCTTTCCTGAACAAGTGCAGGCAAGTAGGACGACCATGAATTCCTGCGTCCTTTCACTTACGCTATTCTCTACTACAACAGTCGCCAACCATCATATCCACGCATTAAATAATTAGCTCTTGGTCGGATGTGCGCTTGTGATTGTCAAACGATATAGACGCATTGTAATTGCTCCTGGACAGTTACTCGCAACACGCTATTCTTGTAAGATGCACCTATTTGACAAAGCAGTGTGATTCAAAACATGAAAGATTAGAAAATTAGAAGGTGCTGTTGCGATCACGCACACTCATGTCCGTTAGAGGTGTCAAGAACGTGATACATTAGCCGGAAGAATCAGGTCTCAATGGAATTGCTACCCGGCAATTTCTCTCCGCAACAATAAATTGTATTATCCCCGTTGTACTCTGTACCAAAAAAATAATCAAAGCAGAGCATAAATAATTCGTCATTTTGCTGGATTCTCCACGATTTTCTCGCGTTACACCGTCATTCGATCATAGTTGAAAAGCAGGCTGCGATTATACTCTCACCGTGTAAAATTGCCACTGTGCACAGCAAATCAACTCAGAAAAAAAGCTCATTTGCGTGGTAGAATCGATCCATCTCATTCTAGGATTACGAGGAGGAAAGAGCGGCGTCGAAACCTCTTTTTTCGTGCATTATTGATTGCTGCTACTAAATGAGGTCGAAGTCGTGGAATCGAAGAACTAGAGATTGTGCGTAAACTGTTTAGGTAACTTTCTGCACAAACGCCATGTCGATAGCTTCACTCTCCTCGGAGGAGTTCTCTCTAGATTGCCAAAAACTGATGTTATTGGCTGTTTTTGTCATATTTTGTAATGCTGCTACCAAATGACGTCGAAATCAAAGAATATAAAAACTACAAATTGTTCCAAAAGTCTTTCGGCAATTTTGTGCACAAACGCCATCTCGATAGCTTCACTCTCCTCTGAGGAGTTCTCATTAGAATGGGCTGAACTGTTGTTTCGAAGCCATTTCACTTGTTTTTATTTGTGTTTCAGTCAAAATTGAAGAAACAATTTCGATTTCGAAACGAACCATTTTCAATTCCCATTGATTTTAACTATGCTTCAACCAAAAAGGGAGATCGACTTTCCAGATTTGCTCGAAATTATGATCAAATCATCGAATCCAGATATGTTTCACAAATTGGATAACTTCATGGGGCCTCGTTTTTCGACATTGGCGTTGAATTTCCAGCGACCGGCTCGAAGGAAGATAAATAGCCACAGTGAGAGGGCGAGATCGATCCGAAAATCGCTCTTCCACGCAAATGAACCTTTTTTCTGAATTGACTTGCTGTGCTGTGTAGATCTACGACAGCATAACAACGGTACAGTTAGTCCCACCTCTTCTGTGGACAGAATTAATACTGATCGAATGAAGCTCCCACAACGTCCCACAACGTTTCCCTGAGATTACGGTAGGTAAGAGATATATATTATCATAATATGCATGAGATTGAATACTGATATATTTTTACTATTGACTTTCTAATCGAAACTGACATAAACGAGAATAATGAAAATTCGTAGTATAGCTGAAACTTACATCTTACAAAATCGACTTATTCAAAAATGTAGGGTGTTCAGTATTAAGAACACATTGAAATACCATCAGCACATGACTACAATAACTACAGAATTTCGAAATGTCCTTACGCCATCCACCATCTTCTGTAAACCAATTTATTACAGAGTTACGTCGATTACAGCGCCTGCAGCAGGTTGCAATCTCCTCATTCTCTCTCACTAAAATTTGCTCACTTTGAAATTATTTAAATACACATTAAATATGTACAACTCATATTTCTCATTAGAATGACGACCGAGAAACGGCTGTCTCAGGATCATCGCGATCGCTGGTGGTGGAGGACCGATGAGCTTCGACGATCACGGACTACATCGTTTTCTAAAAAAATTCTAGTTAAAGAATTGACTCAAATCGGGAGAAGTTTTTATTGTATTCTTTATTTTTTCCTTAGACCTTGCTGTGTCGAAGAGATTGGTTATATCACGCCTCTCATGAGAGAATCGAGCTGGATTTGCCATTCATGGGAATGGAGGAAAATCGTGAATTGAGTTCTAACCGGTTTTGGCCATCCTAAGGCATGCCTGAGTGACCCTCGAAGTCTTATTGTTCAGACTTCATTTTGGAGCTTCCTACACCGGATCGCAATTCGGCGTCACCTACTTCAAGGGCCGATTTCTCGAAAACGGTGATAGAGTGAGCTAAATTGACCTATGAGTGACCTCGACTCATTTTTTGAGCTCTATCGATCTATCTAAACCATTTTCTCTGAATCCGATTTTGAACAGCGGTACACTTCAGGGCATTTTTCTCAAAAATGTAGGTGCACATGCAGCTCAAATTTTCTAAGTGAATGCAGCTCAGTGAGAGCTTTCAAATGAGTGGTTTGTCAACAAAAAACGGGCACGGTGGTGAGAGTTTCGCCCCTTTTACGTTTTTCGATAATTTGAAGGCACTAATTCCTCACCACACCGCGCGTTTTTGAGAGTGCAAAGTGAAATTATCCCATTGTCCCTCACTCCACCATTGTTCTCACTCCTCCCTCATTCCAAAAAAACGTGCGGTGTGCTAGGAATTAGTGCCTTCAAATTATCGAAACACTTAAAAGGGGCGAAACTCTCACCACCGTGCCCGTATGTTGTTGACAAACCACTCATTTGAAATCACTGAGCTGCATTCACTTAGAAAATTTGAGCTGCATGTGCACCTACATTTTTGAGAAAAATGCCCTGAAGTGTACCACTGTTCAAAATCGGATTCAGAGAAAATGGTTTAGATAGATCGATAGAGCTCAAAAAATGAGTCGGGCTCACTGAGAGGTCAGTTTTTGCTCACTATATCACGGTTTTCGAGAAATCGGCCCTTGAAGTAGGTGATGCCGAATTGCGACCCGGTGTAGGAAGCTCCAAAATGAAGTCTGAACAATAAGACTTCGAGGGTCACTCAGGCATGCCTTAGGATGGCCAAAACCGGTTAGAACAAATTTCACCATTCCCACGCCCAGCTCGATTCTCTCATGAGAGGCGTGATATGACGGCTGTTGCGTAATAATCGAGCAAGGTGTGGCACATCGATTTTTCGAAAACTTGTGGAAAGGGGTTTTCGAGGGTGCTGATTAACGTGGACAACTTCATTTTGCACCAACTCGACCGGTTAAACCAGACTGCATGTAGGCTGCATCTACCTTTACGTCCATAACTCATCAGCCGATTGAGGAATTAACTTGAAATTTGTACAGTGATAAAATAAGATACCTACGACTCGGACGACAATAAATTAGTATATTGTATTTTATGCTAAAATTGTGTAAAATCGGTTCTCGAATGTACGGCAGAAACTAAAGACGAGATTTGTATAGGAAGATGCGCTTTGTGCTGAGGATCATTTTTCGTATGCAGGGTATGGGGTTAGAAGTCCGCGTTTTTATACTACGCATCATTTTATCGGTCATTTATCGCTTCTTGAACGCGCTAACCGCAAATGAAAATGTGTTTTACTCTCAAATATTGTCTCCGTGACCCTCAACTCGCAATAATTCGATCTGAGAGTACAGATCAGTGTGAAACATATTTTCATTCGTCACTCTTTGTGCAGTGAACGCGGTCAAGAAGCGATAAATTACCGATAAAATGATGTGTAGTATAAAAACGCGGACTTCTAACCCCATAAACTGCATACGAAAAATGATCCTCAGCACAAAGCGCATCTTCCTATACAAATCTCGTCCTTAGTTTCTGCCGTATATTCGAGAACCGAATTTACACAATTTTTGCATAAAATAAAATATGCTAATTTATTGTCGTCCGAGTCGTAGGTATCTTATTTTATCACTCTAAAAATTTCGAATTCATTCCTCAATCGGTTGATGAGTTATGGACGTAAAGGTAGATGCAGCCTACATGCAGCCTGGCTTAACCGGTCGAGTTGGTGCAAAATGAAGTTGACCACGTTAATCAGCACCCTCGAAAACCCCTTTCCAAGTTTTCGAAAAATCGATGTGCCAAGTCCTTCAGGTCGTTGTTCGATTCTTACGCAACCACCGTCATATCCCCCCCCCCAAGTTGCTAGTCCTTCTGCCAAGCCAGACGTGCTGAGTTGCGGAAATGTCGTCACCCCCGCAAATTTTGATGGATGATCACGATTGTCGGCGCATATTGAGTTTCACATGCAAATTATAGCTATTGCGTGTACCCTCTACTCGATGACGCGCAATCTTCCGTTGTACAATCGAAACAAAAGGAATAGTTGTAGACACTGCTGATTTCACACAAACTTGCTTTTAGAATTCTGCAGCACACATCATGAGAATATCGTCATCGGGCTAAACTAAAACGCATTCGAATACTAAGCTATGATGAGGATTCTTGTTGTATTGGGATTGAGACCGGAACTAGATCTCAACAGATCACCAGCCATTCTCAACAGGTTTATCTACTGATATTCTGGTTATTATGGATGCAACACTTCTTCGACCATTTTATGGAGTACAATTATCAGTAGAATTACAATTATCAGCGTGTAGGTAGCTGACGTGCGCATATTCGCATGACGCAGAGGAGGCTCAGGAGAAACATGAAGTCACAACTCACATGCATTCGTAAGCATTTAGTAGCATCTCCCACTTGGCGTTATTCATAATGCCTGCAATTGGCGAAATAGCATGTAAATGAGAAAGAGTTTGATCTCATTGTATACACCCTCTCACCTCGTGCGCTCCCTGCCTCTGTACACAGGGGCCGTCATCGCCGAAGCTATGAATGCTTACAGAACGCAGTAACGCCTTTTCACAAATCCTGTCGACGTCGTCGGCACGTACACCGAATTCTGCTCGCCGGTCATGCCTGGAGATCAGGGTGAGAGCTGTGAAGTCTTCGATTCGAGGCGGGGTACTGTCTAAATCGCATCTACTACCTGCACCAAAGCGTGCCAGTCATCTCAGAAGAGTCTCCCGAGCAGTTTCCCGCTGCAACTACATGTTGTAAAACCAAATTCTTAAATATTCTGAGCTGGACCAATTCGTGGAAGCCTCCATAGTCATACATTAACCACAGTGTGTCAGAGAGATCGAGTTCCTTTGTTCGTCGCGGCGCTCCATTTCCAATTACTCGCGGAGCGAGGAGCGGTCAATAAGAGGGATGAAATGATAATGTTTGAATGACCGTAACTTAACTTTAAAAAATAATAAAAATACAAACAAAATACCGATCGATGGGTATCACCTGTATCTGCCTCATAATGTAATACGAATAAGATTAACATTTTAGAGTTTAAGTTATGTTAAATTATTAATTTGGCTCATTGTTGAATTGGTCCGCAAAATCTCATGCAACGCAGCACCAAATTTAAAAATCGGAATTCTGTCTGGAGGAAGTCTTGCAAAAGGGTTTGCCAAGACTTCTACGAAAACGGATTACCCTGATCATTTTCCATTAACAAAAAAACGTTATCTAAGTAGGCAAATCGATCGAAAATTGGCAATTTTAAAGTGCTACTGTTTACATTTGAAAAATGATACCTAAATTGTAAGCACATTGTGTAGAGCTAACAATTCCGTATCGATTTCACTATTTAGGTGATGGATTTAGAGAAGTTTTAAGGGTGTAGCTGAGTTGTGAAAATGCCACATTTTTGGAGGATGGGGGCAAGTTAGAGTTACGTTTTTTTCTTAACTAAGGCTTAAAATGTAAAACGTTTTTCATAGAGATATAGAATCCGGTCATGACTACAATCACTCCAGACAAATTTTCGAATTAAGTCTCCGTTGGGGCACATCATGATATCAAAGTTCCGATTTTGATTTCTGTAAAACCGTCAAAAGGGGTCGCCCTCAAAGATGAAATGAGTTTTACGAGCAGGCTATAGTTTCATGTTTGAATCGCTAAAAATTCCGAATGAAGCATATTCAATTCATTTTTGGAGACTACGATTCGCTCTCATTTTCCAATTAGATCTATCGTTCAGATCGCTAAAAAGCAGAATTGAAAAAGTTTCATCTGAATTATATAGGAGTGACAAAACAATGGAAAATCTTCAGCGCCGTTTCGAACAAAGAAGTCGATCTCCTCTGACACGCTGTGCTGTGTTGTAGCGAAATACCTTCGCTACTATAATTTCATTCACTAATAATCAATATTATTCAATAAACAAATCAATTAATAATTCGACAAGAAATAAAGTCAATTCTCGCTTCATGAATTACTGTACCAAACGCACTCGCTGCGAATCGACCCGGCTGCGTGTACCGAGCCGCGATACTCAGTCTGATTTCGAAATATATTTCCCTGGACGTTTCTGTCCTGTTGTTGTCGTTGACGATCGATTGACGTGTTGCTTCACGTCGTCGTCCTTCTCCCGTTTGATTTCGACCATTCACTACTAGACGACTCACTGTCTAGCCCCTGTCACTCGTTAGCTGGCCTGCGAATTGTCGCGAGCTAACTCATCGTCTTTTCCGTATTGTTTTCCACTCTTTCACCCTCACTTCACCCTTCACTTGTTTCTACACCGTTCCAATCTCATCACCTGGCCTCATTTCACCAATCATTAGCTGTCCTGCCGTTGTCGCGAGCTAAATTGTCGTTCTTTCACCCAGTTGCCCATCCATTCTGCCCATATTTTACTCAACCACACTTGTCATCATTCTTTCCAATCATTCCATAGTATCGCATAATCGTTAGCGTGTTACCATCCATCCATCCCGCGTTCATTACGTTTCATTGTCAGACGCGCTTCACCTCGTCCGACTTATACTGCACATCCATCGATCGACGTCACATTGATCGATCGACTCTTCACTCCATTCTCCTCTTCAATAATAAAAGGTACTCTTGCCTTTAATAAATCAACTCAATCCATTCCCATTCTTGTTTATTTATTAGTTCTTTCGCCTTAAACTTGTAAATTAAAGTAAATAAATTCTATTATTATTGCCCAAGTTCCTTCACACCACACAAAGGGGAATATCTAGCAATAGATCTTCCGCTACATGTGTATTGTTTTGTTTTTGGTAAAGCGAAAACACGGTGTCACAATGCTGAGAGCGTCGTGTTTTCGAGTTGAACTAACAATGAAACCGATCGACTGCTCTCGGAATTTATTACCGAAAGATTCTCGCTTCAGTAATACTTTGTAACGCCAAAGCGCTGTCCTGCACTGATGCACGGGCATGCCGCAAGAAATAAAAATACAATGATTCGCAACTATTTAGAGTTACAGCGTCGCCTTATCTTCGCTGTGATGTGGTCCGAAACAATGATACAGCCGTACCCATTAATGACATTCTAAATCACTTCAATCATTGCCTATCATGTCGCGCGTTCTCCCTATTTGCACAGGTAGAACCCCATTTGCGAAAATAGTACCAATAAATTAATGCAGATGCTCGCGGTAAGTCAACATGTAAAAAGGAAAAATGTACATTATGCGCAGCCATCGCTGCTCATGTAGCAAGAGAGGATATGTGACTCACTTTTAAGTTTAAAAATTGCCTGTCCGGCGAAAAATTGCTCAATCTTGATATTTTTGAACGTTGCTATTCGGCGAGAGCTAAAAACGAATTTAACGAAGAAATTGAAGAAAAACAGTCACAGGGCGCGTAAAGTGTGAAATGTCGAAGTGGTCGTACCCCCACCCTAACATAACGCTGAGCCGAAATACTTAAGACATGTATAACAAGTGAAACGGCAATGTCCATGTCTCTCTGGCATGCACATACTTACTCGCAAATGGTTCGCGGAGCTAAAGTAGAGTTTATAATCACACTAACATACACTAGAGCAATACATATAACGCTGTTAAAAACAAGCAGGACGCATGGTTTGATGTAATGCTCGATCAATAATCTTTCAAGCAACCTAAATACATTTAAGCAATATTATATTATTAGGTTGGTTCATAAGTCTTTTCCCTTTTGGGGTGTGCAATTCGATTTCACCTAAAATTGTTCCAGTAAAAGAGAATTGTCTGACTCCAAGGCATTATGTAAGGGTACGCTCGAACTTTATTATCATATATTAGAATTGCATCATGGCTTTCGAGTCTCCGAAAAATTGACGTTTGTTTTCAAATAATTTTTCAATGAAAATTTCCATTTTGTTTGATCAGCTAGCATTCAGCGGAGAAATATTGCGGTATCACTTCTTTTGCATGAATGGAAAGTCAGTTGGTTGCTAATTCTAAAAGTATGTGGGAACTTGTGCTTACTTCATGAAATTCCGAAATACAGGCTTGGAAATCCCAACATGAGCGTTGCAATGCTGCTCAAACGATAGGAACTCCTGATCCAAGGAATGAAGATCTTGGCTTTTATGTAGGGGCGGTACATCCAACCACTATTGGGGCACACTATTATAAAAACATTTAAACGCAGATCTCATTCATCTTTACATGCAAGAATATTTTGATAAAATTCATCCAACGGCAAAATTAGTCAAAAATGCAATTTCTGGAGTGTTCGAAAAGATCATATCTCCTGATGAAAGAGGCACCCCCGAATTTTGCCCTTTTAATGTATGGTATATGAAAGGTAGCTTGTGCGTTCGACCTTTTAAAGTCGAATCATCAATCGATGCTGATAACAAAAATGCTTCGAAAATGGGTATTTCCATAACCAAATATCCATGTTGCTTCATCGATATATGTAAATTTTGAAAGGACTATTGCTACATGCACCAAAACTAGAATGTAAACTCAATATATATGTAGCTTCGTGTATGTGTATTATATGGATGACTATGCCTATTGATTCGAACATATGGTGAATTACTATCACAATCGTCATGTTGAGGAGAACTGCAAATGTTTAAGTCGCACCAGTTTGACCCCATCCTTCAAGGAATGTCGGGGTTCAACAGTGTTTTAAAAACTACGTTTACCACACTATACAATGATGGCATGATAGTGGTCAAATGCCAAATTTCCGCAGAGCACAAGCCGAAACAAAATAAAATCTATTTTCGCACTTTGGAGCATTTGACTTTACCTTGTGATGGCAATACTGTCAATAGAGGCTTGACCAAATGTGCGCTAAAGAGAGTATCGATGTACTCACTGAATGCATCGAACCATATGGGAATCGGTTGAAAGTTAGGGCTCGTAAATTCAAAATTATTTAATTGCCAAAAAGGGAAAATACTTATAAACCAACCTAATAGTTTTTGGAGAAACAGAGAAAGCTCACAATGTCCGTGAACATCTTGATCTCGAATTGATTCAACAGCGAAACACCAATTGACATGCAATAGGAATTTGTTCTTTTACCCGTTATTTCCACAGTGCGATGCCACAAAATAGAATTATCACCCATTCATAACTCCTCTCAAAGTATAGATAAAGTATAGATCACGGCACCAGGGATGATTCCAGGCTTCGCACGACCGCCGATGACTAACGCGCGCCATTGTTTAGCACATTCGAACTGACGAAAGCACATATTTAAATAATATGAGAACAAAAAAAACTCAGATATCCCAGCAAAGTGGCGGGCGCCCTGAAGCTGCTGCTGCGCCAACGCGGTCGCAGGCTGTGGCGAGCCTATCAGCTTCGACGACGGCGGTGTACATCGTAGTACATTGAAACGCACGATGTGAGAAGATGTAGAGAACGAGATCAAACTCTCTCGCATTTTCATGCTCTCTTGCTAATGATTAGTGGCCTTATGCTGCTGGCATAATGGAGAACAAAGCTTCTTGTTATGACACGCATATTGTACATCGTCTCTCTCTAACATGCCCAGAATGTGTGCGAATTAATAGACCATTTCTGTAGTTCAAGATCAATGCGTTCGAGCGGTGCAGTACTGCTACAAGTCCGCAAGGCGCACATACGAAATGCGGCGACAGGTGAATGAGTGAAAAATAATAAAAGTAACAAAATTATGTTTTATTAGGCTGGTGCATAAGTTTCTTTCTTTTTTTTATTTTTCAAATTTATGTTGGCGTGTCTAGGCTGTCATGATTTTCTGGTTACCATGCAGTATGGACATGTTGGTAGATTACTACCATACATTTGATTTGGATCTACGCATCATCGTGAGAAGTTGATAAGTCTCAGAAAATTAACATCGGAAAACGGCTATTTTGAACATTTTGGGATAAATTCAGGTTATCGAATATTTGTGGGATTTTGATTCTACCCAATTGAGGAACACTTAGGCAGGAGTTCTTTGTTCTACTAAGCACAACAAATCCGGATCCGAACGTGTGTGTGAAGCAGAGGAATCCAAAAAGTGTTGATTTCAGCGGATGAATCAGAACACGATTATTTCGAAATCTGCAGTTCCTCAACGGGAAGTCCTATCCTTTCCTAAATTTGTTAGCATACTTACAGGGGAAAGTACTTAACAACCCATCGAAATTGAGCATTCATCAATGCTGTATAAGGAAGTTGCGCTCATCAATTTGAGTTCTTTGATTTTCAACTACAGTAGTTCTGTAATTGGGCCAACATTTCTAGTAGGGTTTTCATGGCAGGTTTGGTGGGCTATGTCGTATGACATACCCAGTCAAAGTACTTAGTAATAATGTGCTAAATGTGACCTTTGCGCTATTCCCCTCGGAGCCTAGAGCAATTGAAAAGTCGGATTGCTCGACCTGGTCCGATTATTTCCGAACTAAAATTCTCTATTCAAATTGATCGAATCAACGCAATATAGTATTCGCTATAGTGTGTACCCATGTCCGTATCAACAAAAAAACCAATTATTAGATTGGCTCATTACGACTACCTGGGGAGGTCAGAATGTTGGTACATGAAAAAAGAAAGAAACTTTTGCACCAGCCTAATAGATCATGAAAAAAACAATCTGCACATTTTGTGTTTCATATCTTCACCATAACCATTGCGTGCAGCCTCTATTCAATTTTTCTTTTTTTTGTGCGTAACAAAACTAAAACAATACTAATAGTTCTAGATGTCTCTGATTTCGTACTAGCTCTCCTGTAAATTGCATGACAAGGAGGACCTAGGTATTAAAATGATTTCGAAATTTCGTTTTAGTCTATCATCTCGACGGATCGCCAGCACTTTCGTCACTTTGCCCATCTAATCTACTGGATGTAACGCACTGCTTCGATGTTTGCAAGTGTGCACAATTCTAACCAATTCTAGTTTATCATTTGTCTTCAACGGCTCCGGTCAAACGTTCAGTGTCTACGTGCTAAAAAGTAATTGATTGTATGTCCCATAATTCAGTACAGAATCGCTCAGTACTCAAGCGCCAGCAATTTCTAGAACAAGCGAATCAACAATGCGCCTAGTTTACGTGGACTCCCTAGTTATTCCCAATAACTGAATGCCACACATGTTCCCCGTTATAACTAATCGTTTCAATGCTTAAATTTAATATCCTGCAATACCTTCTCATCCAACCGTACCTCATCATCTCCTCAGGCGCGAGACTGCTGGTCGTGATCATGCTCCACGTGAATCGAAGTGACAGCAGCTTCGCCTCCTCACTTCCATCTGCATCCCGAGGAGCCACCGAATGCTGCAATGACGATAATTGATTATCGATTTGAAATGAGTGTGGCCAAGTCGATTTTCGCATAACAACAAAAGTGTGTTCAATCCGAATTTTAACGATCGATTATGCAGTAATCTAATTTTCGAAGCAACTTCTAATCCTGGTCAATATATGGACCAAAACCATTCTTGACAAAATCATGATTTGCTTTTATGAGGAGATAGACGAATTCTGAATGCCCAAGGGATCGTGTTCTCGAGATAAAAGTACAGTGAAACACCAATTGACTGAGATCGGAAACGATCGCGGAAGTTTCTCACTGCAGTAATACTTTGTAAGTACAACACTCTGTCTGTACTAATGTGAGGCGCTTTTGCGTGATATATAATATACAAAATAATTTTACAGCGTCGCCCTGCTCACCTAGTCCATGTTACGTATCAATATCATCGAGGTGCTTTGGTGCACTGACTTCCTGCAATCAATCGATAATAAGAATAACTTTTACTACGTTAATATCCTAATCTTTACAAATAAATTAAATATGATCTCCTAGCACGATGTCTGGCGTCGCAACGTCACCACGGTCGTAGGCTGCGATGACCCTTGAATACACCCACATAATCCCTCAGCTGCCACATGCTCACCTACTCCATCTTACGTATCAATATCATCGAAGTTCTTTGGTGCACTGACTTATTGCAATCAATCGATAATAAGAATAGCTTTTACTACGTTAATCTTCTAATCTTTACAAATAAATTAAATTTGATATCCTAGCACGATGTCTGGCGTCGCAACGTCACCACGGTCGTAGGCTGCGATGACCTTTGAATACACCCACATAATCCCTTAGCTGCCACATGCTCACCTACTCCATCTTACGTATCAATATCATCGAAGTTCTTTGGTGCACTGACTTATTGCAATCAATCGATAATAAGAATAGCTTTTACTACGTTAATCTTCTAATCTTTACAAATAAATTAAATTTGATATCCTAGCACGATGTCTGGCGTCGCAACGTCACCACGGTCGTAGGCTGCGATGACCTTTGAATACACCCACATAATCCCTTAGCTGCCACATGCTCACCTACTCCATCTTACGTATCAATATCATCGAAGTTCTTTGGTGCACTGACTTATTGCAATCAATCGATAATAACAATAGCTTTTACTACGTTAATCTCCTAATCTTTACTGCAAAGATAATTCGATGTTTTTGCTAACTTGATTCCCAGACGCTCTGATGAAAGGATAATGGACTCGATATCTAATGACTGTGCACTCCGAATCTCGCTGGTTTGGCAAAAAACCATTTTTTATGATTGAACATAGTGATTGAGTGATGGAGAGATAGTGGAGAGATAGTCATAGTGATAGTCTCCAAACATCATCCATCATACATAGTGGATATCGATTTCATCGAAATACTTTCAAGAAATATATTGGACTAATTATAATTAGCACGTTTCGTTAAAGTTTGATATGTGAAAACCTTTTGAAGAGAATTTGTATTCAATGGTCAACATTAAAACATAGTAAATAAAATTTTAAAAAAATAGAAATTCGAAGTCCCCGCAACCATGCGGTGTTGAATTTCACAATCAGTAAAGAAGCTTAATTCTCTCTGCTCTCGTAGAAACAAAGCTTTCATATCATAAACTCCCTAACATCAAGTTACCCGAGCACACAGTGTTCATCTAATAAAATTCTCCATTTCTCTGATTTGGATAAAAACGAATTAATGCGTGCGAGTTTGTAGTATTATTCGGTGTTGTATATGTAACGGCAACCCAGAAAATATTGCTTTGCCCTCAACAGAACTGCTCTTCACTATTCTATTTCGACTCTGGTGAAAGGCGTGATATGAGGCGCACATTTTGCATCGTCTCTCTATAAGGCGCAAAGTGCGCGTAGTTGTAGGTCCATTTCTAGAATTAGATGCAAATGAGTTCGAAATATCGTGAGAGAAGTTGGCTAGTGAGATTAATGGTGCAGTACTGCCAGAAGTGCAGAATGTTCGGATTAACAGCGGTTTTGACTGGTGGACCGGTGTGAAAAAAAAATCGTTGCAGAAGTTAACCCTACAGTGTGCTGTCTAACCCGCATTACGTGCATCCATGCGGCATCCTACCGATATCAACCTGACAATGTGCTAGGCATCTGATTTGTTGATTTCTATGATCCTAAAAATGCTGAAAATCCTACCAATAATACCAAGCATAAGAGAAGTGAGAAGTTCGGGAAAGAAATTGACAATGAAGGTGCAGTACTGTTACAAGTTCACAAGGTACAGATTGACAATGACTTGAGCAATTGAATGGAAAAATAACAGTATTAATGAATATTCTTGAAACGCGCCTAAACAAATCAACAACAGCGAAAGTGGACAAAAATATTTCACAATTAGAATAATCTATCACAATCGCACACACTCATGCCCGTTTGTATGACCAAGCGTTTGATATAATAGCAGCAAAACAGTTCAAAATGAAATTGCTCCTTTAATTTTCTTGCCGTAACAATACCTTGTAAAAATGCAACTGCGACGTACCCTACTTTGGGAGATACGGGCAGTGGGGAAAATAGGCAAATAAGATTCCAGAATTTGTATTATTCGTGTTCAATGCCACTACATATTATCCATTCTCTAATTTAGCTGTTATTATAATAGGTCAGTTCGTGCAGCAGGTAAGGCTCTTTCCCAACTCGCAATCTCTTCAATACTGTGTTACCGGTACGCGACTAGAAATGTTTTAAAATTGTGTTATGTCAATCATACCGAATACGATTGTATTTTCTTGAAACCAGGTGCATATGGTTAACAACTGAAGCATAAAGCCACAAGTAGGACGAACATCAATTACCGCGCTCTCCCACTTGCTACTCTTAGCTACAACAATCGTCAATTATGATAACTAAGCGTAAAAAAATAAAAGTTACACATTCGTTACTCGCGTAGCTCTTGACCGGATGTGAGCTGGCCTGTGGTTGAAACATCGGGATCCACCGGAGTGCCAGCAACTTATGCGCCATTATTCACCGCCTGCGAACCGGCGAAATATATATACTTACACAATTTCCAATTCTACCGTACCTCACCATCTCCTCAGGCGCATAACTGCTGGTGGTCTTCATGCTCCACTTGAATTGGAACGAGAGCACCTTCACCTCCTTATTTCCATCTGCGTCATATGCAGTATCCGAATTTTGCAATGATGACGATTGATTATCGATTGGAAAGGTCGGGGTTTGAATAATCACATACAATTAAAACCGATACTAATGTAAAGTATAAATTAGAGAGATGCCGTGTTCTTTATTTCTCATGATCTCCTAATAAATAATTTAACAAACCCTTTTGAACCAAGAAAATGATTTATTTTTGAGAAAAAATTCACCATCCACTAATTGCACGAAAGCGTGGTGTTTTTCGCGTTGAACAAACAGCGAAACACCAATCGAAAGTTCACTCTGGTGAATACCCCCCCCCCCCCAACTCCCTCTCGTTTGATCTGCCAGGGGGCACAAGGGGGGTAGGAGGTATGGTGCTCTGGAGGGAAAGATAGAGAGGTGTAATAAGAAGACCCCCCCCCAATCCTTCTTTTACGCTTCGTACTGCATTTTATAATAGCAACAATAATAAATCCACAACAACAAGAATAATCTACACCCTTTTTTTTAAAGGCAGATTCAGCTCTAAAACCAAGATGCAAAGCGCTGTTGTAGAGCAGTGCCTTCAAGGGAGAAATTTTCCAGTGAGATTAGCGGTGCAGCAATCTTACTAGCTTAGAAGGCACAGGTGTGTAAACATAATTGTAGCGTTGGGTATGAAAATAATTTTAAACAATCGGATCTACCACATCAACGAGGTACATGTTTCTATCCATCCATATATCCACTACGAAAGATGTGCCAACAATTCAGCTCCTCCTGCTCCACTAAAGAAACAACCAAACAATAATTTAGAATCGACTGAAATTCTCTGGCAACTGCACCAACAGGTGATAACTACCGTTCTCTTACCGTTCCATGAGGTTCTGGCCGTCTACCCGGACCGGAAATGAGCGTGTTAACGCACAGAGACCAAACATCCATCAGAATGATTTCGCATTGAATATTAAAATTATTTGAAGATTCTTTTGAAAAACTGACGATCTCACTCTCGAAAAAGTGTTTGAATAATGATCGTTTAGAGAACCGTAGGCCGTACGAATTGGTCGTACCTCATAATCACTGCATCTCATTATCCCCATAGACCCCGATTCACCATGTTCTTCTCTGTTCTTCTCTTTTAATCATCATAATTCCGCGAAATTTGAAAGAATAGCGTAGCGTAAGTTTATTGAAAAGAAATCCTCTCCACGTCACATAGTTCCGGGTGCAGCTCCAGCAGATCACACTCGGCTGCATCTGCCGCACAGTCATCGCAGTATCATATGGCGGTTGCCTGAATAGCTCTGCAGAAGGCGACTCCTGTGAAGCGCACTCTTTGCGTAATCTCAAGGTACAGTGCCTGTGAACTCTATTTTTGGTAAAATTGGAAATGTTTTACATCCTAGACATTATTTTTAAAAACAATTTTAAATGAATATTCAAATAAGTAATAATGATGACTTGAATCTCGTCGGATACTGGGCAACACTTACATTGCTTGAAGCTCCGTACTCATTCGCAGCAACTGCCATTGCAAATAGTAGCAAAATATAAAAAAAAGGAAACTGTATTAAAAACTATTTCTCCCGGCAGTTTACCGCTGCAACAATACCTTGTAAACCTCAACTCTGGACGACACCAATTCGAAGCATGTGAATAGCGAAAATTTGACGCAAATAATTTGTGAGAGACTTTTTGACTCAGTGAACATATTTGTAGATACCCTTGGCAAAGTGCAAAAAATCGAAACCGTCCTAAATGTGCCCACATGTAGTACTCGACGAACATAGCTCGGGTGCCACATCCGGAGTGTTCTAGATCGCTCTCTGCGAAATGGGACACACTTGTGCCAGAAAGTTGAAATTTCGAATTTTGATATTTCCAAACCGATTCGAATGGCTGATACCTCAAAAAATCACTAATATTTCATTGACTATATGTGACAAATTCTAGAACGATTGGGCATCAACTCGTGAAGAAACATCGAAAATAAATTTTTTTAAATTGTTAATTAATTCAGATGGGTGGGTATATACGTTTTTATTGCATTATTATCTAGAGCGGCACACTTACTATTCACATAAAAAATTTTTTAAAAAAATTAAAAATACAGTTTGTGAGAAATCGTCAAAAATGTTTAAAAATTCAGTTCTCGATCATCCCGAATCTACCGTACTCTAGTGACGAGAGAGTGTACAGAATGAAGAGACGATTACACGGATGGCAGGATGTCTGTATTTCTACGGTAGCGGGATTACTGTATGTCTGTCTAAATTCTTTCCAGGCTGTCCGGCCTCTATTGCGCCACTACGACTTGATTGGCACCATTTGGTGTATCTATAATATCAGTGTTACAGTAGTTCAGGCTACGGGAGCCGAGAAATTAAAGCTGACACAGTCTGAATGGTGTGACTCATGTAACCTTAGGAAGATCCAACACAATCTACCGTAGAAGTTCAGTAATCCTGCAATGCGTGCAACCGTCTCTTCATTCTACACACTCTCTCGCCACTAGAGTACGGTAGTATCGGGATGATCGAGGACTGACTTTTTAATTTTTGACGGTTTCTCACAAACTGTATTTTTAATTTTTATTTTTTATTTGAATAGCAAGTGTGCCGCTCTAGATAATAATGCAATAAAAAACGTATCTACTCACCCATCTGAATTATTTAACAATTTTCAAAAAAATATTTTCTCTGTTTCTTCACGAGTTGATTAAAACAAGAAACCAATTTGTCAAGACTGCACAAAGAGATAGCCCAAAAAGTTACCTTAGAGGAACCGCGCAAAAACCAACAAATATCTAACTCCACAGACCGCTCCATTTCGCAACACTGCGTACAAGCAAATGGGGGCATGAGCACTGAATATCTCTTTCTTATAATTAAATATCTGTTCAATGATCACGATATTCAGATTGATTAACAGCTAAAGAATCGGCAAGCCTACGATTGCACTTCCTCTCACTCCCTCGTCTAACTCTGATTCACCAGGAGGCATAAAATGTACGGAAGTAATTCATGTAAATCGAAGCATTGTGCATGTGGCGGACGAGTCAATATCTAACATATGTAATGAAAAAAAATGAACAAAGTTGCTCCCTGACAGATTCACGCGATCACTACACCTAGTAAAACACAGCCATTGCCTGCACTTATTCAGTGAAGAGTATGTTAAAAAATAAAATTGTTGAGCGCTTGCTCATCGATTGTTTCCAGCAACATTTGTCAGCTATTCCACTTTCCCTAATAAAACAACTTAGATCTTACAGACGTGACGCAGCAGCAGCTGCGGCGTCATCGCAGTCGTTGGTAGGGAAGGCCCGATGAGCTTCGACGACAGCGGCTTCTAAACGAAATTCCTTCCTGGCAAATTATCGGTGCAACTATACTTTGTGAAGGTACACTCTGTTTTGCACTAGTTCGACGCATGGACCTGTTTCCAGAAAAAATAAAATTTTGGCTGTTCAGCCCTACATTGTTCTCCTATCATAAAACGTTCAGAAGACTCGCATCAGCCTCATCTTTGGCTGTACTCGACCGGTTGAAAGTTGCGGCTATGCGTGTGGCACGGGGCCGAGTGCCCGAGGAGTGATGTCGAACTTCTGAATGGTGTAGCCTAAAAGTGGAGAATTTGAAAATACGTTACCTAGGAGGACGTAGCGAGCGAATGAAAATAGGTATTACACCAGACCTTTGCCAAAACGAACCTTAATTCTGAAGAAGCGTTCAGAAAGCGTTCAGATCTCCAGAAATCAACTATTCTAATACATGTAAAATTATGTAAAAAGAAAACTGCGAACTGCAGTTCGAATCCTATAATTTCAATTCTCCCGGCACTTCATGTTTAAAATGATGTATGTCTCCACTGCGCAATGTTTGTCAGCAATATGTATGGTGTCGAAGGAGGCAAACAAATGCAATAAATATATCGCTGATTTCGCACACGCGCCTATAGCTTCGATAACAAGGGTCTACATAGCAACCCATCTTTAACCAGGTGTAAAGAGTACGCGTACATTTACGGGTCCATTTGAGGAGCGTGAGAGCAGTGCGTTCGAGATATTGGTGAAGAAATCGACCAGTGCGATTAGCGGTGCAGTATTTTTAAGTCCCCTAGACGCAGATGGACAACGAGCAGTTTTCGACAATCATTTCAAAACAAAAGAAAAAATATATATCTACATCATTGGGATTGCTAAGATGAATAAGATAAGCATGAAGTCACGAGTCATACGAATTGCAACGACTAGATGCCGCTTTTCGTCGAGCCTCCTACGTTAATATCTATGATATAATTTATTCTTACAGAATGCCGTAACGACTGATCTCAAATTTAAAAAAAAAGGTCATCTGTGTTGGTATCGCGATCACCGAATGCTGCTCGCGAGCCAACGGTGTGTCGTGCACAAAGCGCAAGATATGATCGAAAAGGCATGATTATCGATTCTACGATATCATCCCTGTCAGGCCAACTGCGGCATGAACTAAATTAAACTTGTATTCTGATAAAACTAGCGGCTGAAACCGAATCTCTGTAGTTCTCCAGAATTTTTATTGAGCTACGAATGAAACACAAACCCGAGACGAATATCAAATCACATACCACTGCTCTACTGAGATCCAATTCATTTACCCCATTTATCGCTAAATTAATAGTACAAAGGATTGCCGAGTTAGAATTGCTTTTAGCATTTACTCGCAATTGAGATTATTTAAGAAACTCACACTACTCAAGCAGAATAAGAAAATACATCACATTTTTCAAAACTAATTAAATAATAATGAGGAGCTGTCACGATCGCAGACACGTTCTATTGAAATATCAATATCAAAATATAACTGCAGCGTATATTAGTAGCAAAAAAGTTCGAAATTGTTAGCAGGGAGCTTCTCGCTGCAGCAATATTTTGTTAAACCCCAAGCTGGGCAGCACTAGTCTGAGGTAGGTGGGTTTCACGAAAAATGCACAACTAAATATTCCGCATTTGCTGAAGGTTGCATCTCATTTCAGCGTCGTCATATGAATCCTAAAATGCTTCGTGAGCCTTGTGATCTAGACTTAAAATTCAGCTCGTACCTACAACTAAATTTTACAAGCCAAATCAACCCGAATTAAACAATCGATTAGAGAGATGCCGTGGTTTATCTTTATCATCAGTTTCTAATAAGTATCAATGTTTCAACAAAAAGCCTTTCGAACCAAGCGCATTGTTGTTGTTGTAGGTGAGGAATAATACGATACCATATTGCCCGTGAGCAAACCTTAATTCTGAAAAAAAAAATTCAGACTCTCCGGAACTCCTCCCTATTATAATCCCCCTTAAAAATTCTATGTAACTACGCATTACAGTTCGGTGCTCTTGTTATCCCGGCACAGCGAGCCATGCGGGAGCTACACTACAGAAGAAAAAGTTCGGAACAGTTAACCGGCAGTTCCTCGTCGCAGAAATACTTCCAAGAGGTCGTCCACCAGAGAACGTAACATATGTGGAAAAAGTCACAAATAATTCTCAAACTTTTTTCCTGGAGTGGTACTCCCAAATGCTGATTGACAGGGTACATGAGAATGGTCAGATATCGATTTTGAAAAAGCTACGGTAACATATCGATTTTGGGGTTGAAAAATGAGATACCTCCAAAATAATTTGTTTATAGCTTTTCTGGTGTATTTTCACTCGTAGAAAACGAATTTCAATGTTATAACTCGAGAAAATGCGATTTAAAAATGATAGGTCCGAAAAACTGCTCAAAAAGTGACAAAACCCGAGATAACTAATTATTTTATGCACCGTCTTAACCCATACTTATATTTTGAAAATTTCAACATGTACCTAGTATAATATATTTTTTACAGAATTTTTAAAAATGCAGCCCGTTAGGTTTTCGCGAGCTCAAAATCGGCTCCGAAGAACAGACGCAAACCAGCATATCAGGACAATATAGAGATAGGCGCCTGACCTTATGCTAGAAATGTAAAGCACGAGCTGAACATTTCATCTGTTGAAAGTGAGTCTCTATCTTTCCTTTAAAGCGTGATACAGCGCCTAGAAGTTGAAAGAAAACGGCGGAAGAGGCACCCTGAGAGAGCGGTAAATGGAGGGGAAGGAGAGGGAGGCGTCGCGTCGCGTAAGCGTATTCATGTAGCATATCAGTGCGTTCGCCTAAGAATCGCACATTATTCGATAAATCCGACACATCGAAAAGAGGCACTTTGAAATTTTTTGAGTTTCTGATAGCCACTGGTACCCTCTTTCGATTTCTGCACTTGTCATGTTTCAGAAGGACTAATTAGCATAATTAATTACGCTTGAAGTTATACACTTTTTAACTTCTTTGATTCGCAACTAGACTTAAAAATTTCCTAAAATTCTAAAAACATAGCTATAGACCTATTTTGATGCGATCTATCCGAATATGTTGTTTATTCATGCAAAATCGGAAGTTTAAATTTTCATAAGTTTTTGAAGATCTTTTTCTCGAAAACAAAGCCGAACACATAGCTGGATTTATACCTTGATGAGATCTACCTGCTAAAAATTTTGGAAGCGATTTAATGGTTGTAATGATAGTTTTTCATGTGGCTCAAAATTTTCACCCCGGCCTACTCGTTGATCAGATTCGATGTGTTTCAAATGTCACATAATATGGACGGCTCAGGATCTCCTTCAATGATGGAGCGATATTATCAAATAATCCTGAAACACATTTGAATTCGGAGAAGGGTACGGTTGGGATGAAAGATTTCAGCCACATGAAAAACTATCATTACAACCTTTAAATCGCGTCCAAAATATTTAGCAGTTAGATCTCATCAAGGTTGAAAACATATACAAAATCCAGCTATGTGTTCGGCTTTGTCTTCGAGAAAAAATCTTCGAAAAGTTGATGAAAATTTAAACTTCCGATTTTGCATGAGTAAACAACATAGGCGGGTAGAGCGCATCAAAACAGGCCTAGTACCAACTTTTCAGAATTTTAGACAAATTATGCGATTTTTTAGGTATTTTGGGTACATAACTTTGAGCATGAGTAATTATGTAAATTATTGATTTGAACCCTTGACAAGTATACAAATCGAAAGAGGGGATCAACATGTATCAGAAACTGTTAAAATCTCAAACTGCCTATTTTGCTGTACCTGTGGGTATGCGATTCTTACGCGAACGCACTGATATTCATATGCTTTTACTTCGCGAAAAACGTTGAATGAAACGATCTTGCAAGGTGTAAGTTTCAGTGTTCCAATGAAGCTTCATTGTTTTCGATCGTGTTAGTTTTTCCCGTAAAAAGGAGTTTTGAAAAAATCAATATTAGATCCATCCTCTTCTCATGATCGATGTCTCGACTCTACCGTATTCTCAGGAAATCGTTGTGTGACGCGATGGCTACGTCGCTCGATCACATCGCAGTGAATTCTCTCCGCAGACGTGGTGAGCTTCTCTTGTTCTCTTTTTTTCACGTTATCGCAGATCTCCGCTGTAGCTATAGAATAAGTGAGATAGTGCGACGCGATGCTGAAAGGCAGAGATTGAGGCCGATTAGGATAATTTATTGTTAAATTTGGACAATTTATGTATTTTTTATTTCCCCGACCGATTCTCCTTCCAAGATTAGTTCAGGACAGAACGAGTGTTTGACAAAGCATGGCTAAGACTAGAAACTGTCGGAACGCAATTCCGTTTCTAATTATTCTTTGCTCTATTTTTCAGACTCAATACCTACTAGACATTAGTGCGGCCCAGCGCGGGAGTTTTACGAAGTATTGTTACAGCTAGAAACTGCCGGGCAGCAATATCGTTTCGAACTTTTCTTTGCTGCTCATGCATTTAGCAGGTGAATGCAAGTGTTATTCTTCTCGCTCAATGCAAAACAAAGAAGTGCTGATTACCATATCGGTGTTTCACTGCTAGTTCAACTCGAGATCACGATGCTCACGGGCGATCGTCATCGATTTTCGAATCATGATCTTGGCTCAAAATATTTTGCTTGATTCTTTAACAGGATTAGAGATGCTGATGCGAAACATCGTCTCTCTTATGGGTCGTTTTAATTTGGACTGATTTTGCCTTTTTGATATTATTCGTTCGAGAATCAATATCCATTTTTAATGGATAATCAATCTTCTTCATCTTAGCTTTCCAAGGCTCCTCACGTGTTGTCATGAGTTCGGAAGACTAATATTGATCACCTTTCCTGGTATTCGGCTCTCCCCCTGATTGAGGAGTGACACTTGCTCCGAAGCGGTTCGAGCCGCAGTCGCTCGTTGCGCAGGTGAAGAAATTATGTTTTCAGTAAAATGCGATGTTTTGTTTTACGTATTAGGTTGTAACATAAGTTTTGTCGCATTTCGGAGGTTCACAATATTTCCATGAAGGATACTTCTCAAACATTATCAATGCCTGACCTCCTAGTATATGTTTGGGGTGTTCATGCACATTCAAACCATAGGGTAGAGCTGAACTACGCACGCTGGCTATGCGAAAAATATTAATATGAACTGATTTAAATTTGGTGCAGATTTTTTTAATTCGTTTGATCAGGTGCTAGTTCGCAGAGATGAATAATGAACCAAACTTCTACAGCATGGTGATATACCCCGTCAATGCTCTTTCAAAATATACGCCAGATATGGTGCTATGTTGAGCGGAATCAAAGATATACTTCACTGAGTGTAAGGTTAGCCGCTGATTCGTAGCCAACTTGACCAACTCTTCTGAATCCAGAATTGCAACAACAGTGACTAACATAAGTGCGTTCCAATTACCACTCATGGAGGTATAATTTATCATTAAACAAGTGAAAGAAAGAACACTCCACTTGTGGGAAATTTGAATTTTTATTAATTCAATTCGCGCACAATTTTACCAAAATATGCAAGTTTAGGTGTTTCGAATTAAAGATTGTCATTCAAAAGCTATTTATTTCCAAACTTATCCCAAGTAGATACTAGTAAGGGAAGGGTTTATGGTTAGGATGGACACAACAAATCAGATATTGAACATGTGTGCGAGGTAGGAATATGAACAAAGTGCCGATTTCATTAGTTTAATTTACATACCATCGTTCTGAATGGAGCCACTTATCTCAATAGAACCCAATCTACCCCAAACTTTGTCTGCGTACTGACCACTTTGGGTGAACTATATTCCACCACTATTTGGATCTGGATATCTATTGAGAAGAAAATTCGGCTTGCGAAAGTTTTCGCGACCGTCACCAACCATCCACATTATACAAACTCGTCTACATTTCTAGAACGATTTTCGTTTGTCATTATCCGTGAGTGGTTCAAAATTATGCACATATGTAGTACTTTACGCAAATCACACAAAAACGGCATAATTTATCCTTTTCAAGAAGAGCTGATGCGTGAAAATGATTTGTAATCCTTATCTCAGTACAACTTTGTCTGACTAATGTGCCTCCTCAACTGCCTTGACAGGACTGAAGTAAAGCGCGTAAGAAAGAGTACGAAGGCCCTCACTGATGATGAATAACGAAATTGAGATTAAATTAATTCGAAGAATTTCTGAGGTTAAAATGCATAAGAGATTGGACGCGACAAAACTTATGTTACAACCTGATAATTACGTAAGAAGACAACATTTATTCCTTTTGCTTTGTTGTCTATGGCCGTAAAACAGCATTGTCCATGTGCGCCTTTCGCAGCTGTGGTAGTACAGCACCGCTAAACTCACTTTTCATTTCCTTTCTCGAGTATCTCGAACGCATTGATCTCGCACAACTGAAATGCACATATTCCCTTCTGGTCGCTTTTCGTATTATAATAAACAAACGTATAATTATGGATCAGTTCACGGCTCTGGTGACAGAGTACGGTATCCTTGAGTTCATCTGCCCCCCCCCCCCATTCACCCTAATATCATTGCACGCGCCGTGGTGTTCAGTATTCGATCGGTGCACGCGCCACCGATACCTATAAAAGTGAGCAATTTATGTTTAAAGTTGCGTAGATGCGACATTATGTAAGTGTTCATCAGCATGACTACCAAAAAAGTTTAAGATGCTCCGAAATACGACTTACCGCTTGACTCTCAACATTTCTCATCAGCTTTAATTGGGATATTTTTGTGAGATAAGTACCAAACAGTGATTTACTTGGTTAATATCCAGTGTGAATCGGAAGATATCGGAAGGGTGTGGTTACTGCAGTAGCCGTGGTTAATTTTTCTCAATTGTGATTGTGGGGATGATCACCATAGCACAAAGCGTCTCAACTAATGACATAATCAACTCTCATAGACTTAACAGCGATTGGTAATATGTGAGTTGGGAAAAATCATCACCCATGCAGGAGCTTCAAACGCCCACAATATTCGAGCAGCAGTGAGAGAGAGAATGAGAAACTCACGCATTACACGTGTTCCGTTTGAGAGTCTTCCATGTGGGATGGTTGACTTATTTATTAAATAGTGGAATCTAATCGTATAGACGGGTGTGATTGCTCTAGTTTAATTTAAATCGACAAACATTCTGAATGTTTAAGATTGGCAGACCCAACGGGATTCATTCCCGAGCGGCATTCACACTCATTACACTAATCACTCGATCCTTCGCTCGCTCGACTCAATGAAGTACTCAAAAAATATTTTGTGCTATTATGGTGAAGGAAATCCGCCAATAAAATATGCATCGCAAATAATTTTTTTACTTTCAATTTTTCTCCAAACCACATGGCATAAACTGCTTTTCGTCTGCGCCTTGAGTACTTGTTGCAGTACTGCATCGCTAATCTCACTGGTCAATTTCTCTCTCGAACATCATGCATCGCACCACTGAAATGGGCCCACAATGCGAAGATAAAGTGTACTTTGTTATAAAGACAAAGTAAAATGTGCATCTCATACCACGGCTTTTTGTTTGATTTGAGCCAGCAACAATAGCTCCGTCCGCCATTGAAGCTTGCGTGAGAAGCAGGAAATGCGAAAGCGTTCGATCTGATTATTTACACAGTGAAACCTCGCGCGCCTGTAAACCTGCAGACGTGGTCTAATATTCTGCACGCACGAGCCGCTGGAGCAGCCGCATCACGCCCACCACCCTGCTGTGGGATCTTATTTGGATTGGTATTTGAATGAATATTAAAGTAAGATTGCGGTAGTAAGAGAGAATGAGGAAATTGCAAATTGATGGGCTTAGTAGGGCGTAGTTCTATAGTGAATTGGTTTGCTGTAGGAGATTGACAGGGGAAGGCACAAGAACGTTTCGAGATTGCTTAGTTGTTGTTGTTTGTTGTTATTTTTACTCGTGTGAGTTCCCGTCGTGATGGGTTGGCTAAACGATAACGATATAACGATACGACCACGCGCGCGCTTCCCTCCCCCGCCTTTCGTAGCGAATCGCTACGAGGGACTGGAGAGGATAGCCCTTAGTGCGAATAGCAATATATCGTGATAGGATGATGATGCATCGCCAAAGAACCGTTGAGCCTCCGCTGAGACTGCGATTAATTCCTAAAATTTGCAGATTTATCAATTTTCTGTGACAAACATGGGATTAGTTCCGTCCACCACCCGCGAAGGTTGTGGCCCAAACTACGAAATGCTAATAGCACAGACTTGCATGAATAGTTTACACAAGATTTTAGATTACCTGGGGAGTCAGAGGTGCACGGGTGGGTGAAGATTATAGTTTATGTTAGCCTATTATTTCAAGTTGGTTTTAGGAACAACTCTGCCCTGTAATATTGCAGAGAGACTCGGCCACTTCCAATAAACATAAAATGATTTTCCAAAATTCGTAACGTGTATTTCGTGCTATAGCGTTGCATCTTATTCTCTGTGATGCAGCAATAATAGAACTGAAGCATTTATTCGTTGAATGAAAATATTCATCGTCCTCATTTTTTGCTTCCCATAGCACTTTATCATTGGTATATTTATTTTCCTTCAATAAGCCATTGAAATCGGTTAGAACACAACCGACCTGCTTTTTACTATTGCCAGAGACTTCGATTCACCAGGTTCTCCACGGTGAATACATCCACGCTATTCTTGAATTTATTAGGACCTCGATTGAGATTTTCCTGGTTGTAATGTTGCTCTAAGTTTGCTACTTTTGTTGAAATCGTGAAACCGTTCGTTTTCTTCTACCCTATTTGTGGAGAGGAAGAACTTGAAATACGAAATTTTGCTAAATTTTTCACGATTGGCCCAACAGCACCACGAAGCCATTTCATGCTTTCTCCTCTTTGTTCATCATTATATGAGTTTCTTTGCTTCTCACACATATTTCATAGTTCGCAATCTTCATTCATTTAGGATATTCTATACGTCGGATCCTCTCTTAAATCTTAAATATCATGTGCAATTCGACATACAAGTGGGTTTGGTGAAGGGGCGACATAGCACAAATGGACGAAGGGAAGAAAGGGACGGGGCTGAATTAGGGGGGAATAATGTGGTGCAGTTATGTGAACAGACATTTACCATCTGATAACAACTCTTAACTATATTTTACAATTGAAAATGAAATAAAGAAAAAAAACACATCGGAATCGACGGAAGAGCCCTAGTTGCTTCGTGAATTTACACGCATCAACCTACGAGAGAGCATTAATCGATTGAAGGATTACTGTAATATTTACTGGGGAAATTACTGTACTCGGGAGCGCGAGGGAGGAGTTATTTTGATGCGAAATATTATTATTTGGATTGACATCATGAATGACGACGATTGAGGAAAGAGGCTGGTTGCAAATCTACGTTGACACTCTCTCGCTCGAGATACGGTATACAAGCTACGGTAGGTCAGGCGCCGATCAATGACTCATTATCGATCGATCGGCGCGCAGAAATGCAAGGGGCGCTGGGTGTGGTGTGCACTGGGGGAGGCGTGTAGTGTAATCGGATACAGTAGGCGGGGAGTACGATAGTCGAAGGGACGGGGCAAAAAGCCAGTCAACGGTGGGAGTGGGGGTGACAAAAGCACAACCGACAAAAGCATAACGGATCACCACTCGATGCATATTAGAGCTAGTGATGTGAGAGTTGTCTCGTTGTTACAAGTATGTGCTGCACTATACCACCCTGATTAGATCCTCTAATTATTCGATTGTGAGTTTCACTCCTCCTCATCGTATCATCCTCCTCCTCATCATGGTCCAAAATTGTGAATTTGAGTGGAAAATCATGGTTAGACAGACATCAAATACCGTAACCAATCGATATTCCAGTACCCCAGCAACCAATGAATCCCAGTAACATGGGTGTCGATTGGTTACGGCATTTGATGTTTGTCTAACCATGATTTTCCACTAAAATTCCCAATTTTGGACCATGAACGATGAGGAGGGGTGAAACGATGAGGAGGAGTGAAAAATACGATGAGGAGGAGTGAAACTCACAATCGAATAATTATATGATCTAATCAGGGTGATGTAGTGTAGCACATACCGTAACAATGAAACAACTCTCACATCACTAGCTCTAATATCCATCGAGTGGTGAGTGGTGATCCGTTGTGCTTTTGTCGGTTGTGCTTTTGTCACCCCCCTCCCCCCCCCCCCGGTGGGAACGGAAATAGTAGTGGCGGTGGGTAGTGTGATAACAATACGTTCTAATCCTATTTCTCGACTACGGTGTAATTCAATCGATAACCGAATATAATCAATCCACAATTCGAAAATAAACGTCAGGCTAAATCGGGGATGATAAAACATTAGCTTGTGCAGCAACGAGTCTATTCTTGTTAGATTAGCAGGAAAAAAATGGGAAGAAAGAAAATGATCAAATCGTGTTCAAAAAAGACATTGGCCAATGAATACCACGAAGGAAGAAGACGATTAGGGAAACAGGCTAACACGCAAGAGGCGAGAGCTCTGAGAATCGCTTCCATTGTAAACGACTCTCCGTTCTTATGTGCAAATTGCCTACTTCCACATAGCTAAAAATGTCCATTTTTCAGTGCTGAATTTGATAAACATTTGACTATCAGAAAGTCTTTTGGGAGACTACATAAACTCACAATCTCTTCAATAATATCTTACTACCGGTAAGATAACTCAGTGGGTTCTTGAAAAAAGCAAGAAGGAAGGATAAGGGCGATTATCATAAGTCTTTATTGTGACGCGAGAACTTTCGGGAAACAGCCCATCATCAGATGATTAAAGTTACCGGACGAGGACGAAACCCTGATCTGACCCTGATCTGGTCGCTTGTACGAGAGAGTATACAAAAGTGTGAGAGCGCGAGATTACGCTGATCATTTCCGCCTTTCCATTGAGGAAATTTTTGAGTTTTAGCATTTTTGTATATTCATTATCAACTAATTTAGCCATCGGCTATTCGATGGAGGACAAATAACAGGGAGTCAATTTTGTCCTCGTCCGGTAACTTTAATTCACTTCAAACGTTTAAATACCATTTCTCAAATTATTACCCAAGTTTAATTAGTTTTAATTTTGCTTAATTACCAAAATTTGAGGTGAATTAACCGGCTGTTGATGGTATGTTGCCCGAAAAGTCAAGCGTCACAATAAATACTGATGAGAATCTCCCTTGTCCTTCCTCTGGCTTTACCAAGAACACAAGCAGTACTCCACAGCCATGATCACTGAGTATCCCCTTTAGACCATTTTGGAAATTGTTTTTGTGTCAATAGGATAACCAGATCAAATTATGTTTTCTTGAAGCTGAGTGTCTATGGTGAACAACTGAAGCATAAACTCACAAGTGGGACGAACATGAATTGCGGCGCCCTGTCACTTGCTCAAATCTCAATATAACAGTCGCCAACTACCATAACAAAGCAGAAAAAAATAACGGACTCGTTCCTCTTGGTCGGATGGGTTCTAGCCTGCTTCCAAATCATAGAAATCCGCACTGGAGTCGACGACTTGAGCGCCATCAAAAGCATCAAAAGGGCGAAAATACTTATTTAAATAAGTATCAAAATATTTAAAAAAATCATATCTCTCTGCATAGTGACGTTTAGCCTCATCACGATCGCTGTTGTAGGAAGTCCGATCTGCTTCGAGGACAACGACTCCTGCGCACAGAGTTTTACATGATAGCGCGCGAGGTGAGAGAGTATAGAGAATTGGATCAAACTCTTTCGCATTTGCGTGCTCTCACTCATCGAATCTTGCTGAAATAATGCGAATTGCGATGCTCACAATTTGTATCGTCTACCTATTAATGCGCAATGAAGGCACAAGTGAATGTGCGTATGTATGCAGTGCGGGAAGTGTATTCAAACAGAGATCGAGAAATTGACCAGTGAGATTAGCGGTGCAGAACTGCTACAACTTCACAAGGCGATGGCGGGTGATGATAGTTCTACGCAAGTGAATATGAAAATAATTACGATTTTGAGAACCAAGCAAAACAATCAGCTTGAATCTCTAGTTTCGAATGAGTAATCACTAAAAAACTTAAATTTTCCATAATTTGATATATTTCACACGGGTCTTCTATAAGAATGCAGGAAAATGAGCCACCGGGAAATATTCATTGTCACGAATTTCCATGAAACTTGGTTTATGGGCACCATTGGAGGTCTGAAGAAGGCCTACAAACTTGGTTTGGTCAAATTATATCATTATAGATTGTTGTGATCTAGCCCTTTGGAATGCTGTAATCCGGTCAATTTTGATCGTACAGCCTACTTTTAACTATACTTTGCTAAATGAGAGATTTTTCGCGAAACTCCCTCTCACTCTTGGTCGAGATCCCTCTCATTTCGATCTATTCGAGCGAGATGCTGGTCAGTCTATTTTTGCCTCTCAATCAAGGGCGAGAGCTCTCGCGAGAGCTGTTGTTTCGCGAAAGCGAGAACTGTTTAACAGTTATGTTTGAAACATATCTCGATTCTTTCGCGCGTTCGCCGCTCTCGTATCATAGAAGAGGAGAAATGAACGAGCGTTTCGCGACTGGTCAACTCCAGCGCTTTCGAATGGCCGAGTTAGAACAGACAGGTGATGCGCGACGTAGACTCACAAATTGTTCATCCATCAAGTCTTTGCTTGGAATGCGCTGCTTCGACATTTGTCGGGTACTATTATCACCAATCGTACTCCAACACCCCCCCCCCTCTTTTTTACAGTTTTTAATCAGACGTAGCTTCAATGCATTGGGATGGATGCCGGAGAGTGCATAAGGCGAGGAAGCGCAACGTGAAATCGCAAGTAGGACGAAATCCACTACACCATTCTTTAATATTTTCAATCAATATCTTGTGTACTCTTCTCGCCCGCCAAACCGTAACTACCGTATGCCATTCGTACGTTAAGGCTCAGGCTGTGGAAGAGCAGCGAGACGAGCGTGTAGAGGAATCCCTTCAGCGACCAGGTGTCTATCTGAAAGCTAGTGAGAATTACGTATAGGAACTATTATGCTTCATCACTGGATCTTAAACCGTGCAACAAAGGTGAGGTCAATGGTGCGGAGCACTTGGTCATATTACAATAAGGAATTCATTCTCATCAAATACAAACTCACCACAAATCGTAGCCCTTCCTCCTCATAATCCTCCTGATCGTTCGTTCCTTAAAGAGGTATCACTGCAACATCGCGATAACTCGTTCAGCAAAGATATATAAATGTGAAATTTCCAGAATCTCTTCAATCAATCAATCAATCAAGTTTATCACGTCAGGCGATTAACACCAGATGAGGAATAGGTCTATTCTTCGGCAGTTGCATGCCACCAGTTGCAGTTGCATGCCACCAAGGGATCTTCTTAGGTCATCTTTCCATCGCGCTCTAGGCTGTCCTTGGGGGGCGGGTCTTGTTGTAAGGGACCCAGTCTGTAGATGCGCGGCTCCACTGGTCAAGTCCCATGCGTCCCAGCTTCCGAGCCCACTTAGTCTTCCTTCTGAGCGCTTTTTCATTCCAGTCGCGCAGGTTGGTCGCTTTGCGGATGTTCTCGTTCCTCCATCGATCTCGTAAGCTGATTCCAAACATTTTCCGCTCCATCTTACGTTGCGTCACACTAAGTCTCTCCTTGTCACTTGCTCGCAGTGCCCAAAGCTCGCTCCCATAGAGTACGGTAGAAGAGACACAGCTCTCAAATAGTCGTCGTCTAGTCTTCATAGGAAGCAACCTTGTGGAAAGGAGGTGGGACAATTTACTCCAGGCGAACCATCCCAAGCGAATCCTATGTTCAACTTCAGTCAGGTGATCGAGGGAAGGGAGATTCTTCCTCCAAGATACATTGCAGAATCGGTGAAATTGAACAGTTGATTATTGATGGATTGGGTCTCGGGTTGTTGTACATGATGTAAGGAGCACTGTCTTTCCTGAGTTAACTTGGCAACGAGAACCACGTCGTCAGCGTATTCGAGGTGGATTAAATTTCTTCCATCGATCCTCAGTCCATCTTGCTCCCAGTCTATGTCGTTCATTGCTTGTCTCAAAACGGCATTGAATAGGCTGGGGGAGAGAGTATCTCCTTGGCGGACGCCTCGTCTCACATTTACTTCGACGAACTCCTCGTTGACTCGAATTCTTGTGGTGCCTCTTATCTCTTATCGCTGAGGAAAGCTAGGCAATGGTAATGAAAGAGTAGAATTTGTAGCTTTGTATTTGTTCCTCCTTTAAAAATGTATACACGAGCAGGGCCGTTCAGACAACCATTAAACAAATAGAAAATAATCACCTGACTATCATAGAAGAGGAGTGGGGGGGTCGAAGTGGACGTACTGAACTAGCAAGGGTATTAATATAATACAAATTCTGTCATCAACTGTTTTATCACGGGTCTCCTGTAAAAGTGTAGGAATGCTGGCTACGAGAAATATGTTGTATCTCAGATTTTGAATAAACTTGGTTCATGGACATGTTTGAAGGTGAGGGGAAGGCTAATCCACTCGGTTCGGTGAAATCTGCACATTATCGAATTTTATGATCTACAGCTTCCAATTAACGTATTTCCGTCTATTTTCATCGTACGGTGAACTTTTTTTTCTCATTTTGCTCGTTTTTGAGAGATCTACAATTTCGTCAACGTAGCACAAACGGCCAAATCACGTCTTCATAGCGAAAATGACCAAAAACTGAATTTCGTCATGAGAATATCGATTTTCTGGCTTCGTATACCAAAAACACAATCGTTTTTATTCTTCCTACGAAATCTCCACATAAAATTAGGGGGTGTCTACGTTGAGTATTTTTCATATAACCTGCTTTTCAATATCCATTTAGTATGAGAGTACTTGTCTCGTTCTGGACGGTCGATTTTAGGAATATTCAGTTTTTTGGTCATATCTTGGTTCAAACTGATGTTATCGAGCTCACAAAAAGTGACTTCGAAAGCTCTAGAGAAGCCGGAAAAGTTTGTCTTAGTGGTATTAAGTGATACAATTCGTAGTTTTCTCGTTATTGGAGGAAAACTGTCCAGAATGCCTACAAAACATGATTTTCACTGCTCAGATCGACCGAATGACCATTATTGAAGAAGTCTTTCACATTTTAGAAATTCTTCGTACTATCCAATAATATGTTTTTAGTTGTAACGTTGAATAAACATGACCATAATGTTATCCGATATATTTTTTCCTAAATATTGTGATGCAGAATGTATTTTTCTCACCTAATGGAGAATGGTCAAATTTTTGTGTACTGTAAATGATTATTGTAGTTATTACCTCCACTGGTGTCGATTCGTGCACCGAACCGTGCTCGAGTTCCATCGTCTCCAGTGTTGTGCCCGAATCAGAGAGAGATCCGTGAATCTCATCCCTGCTATCCTACCCGCACACTCATCTCGCCCATAGCAACACCGAAAGCATCGAGGGGTTCTGATTCAATGACTGTCAATCAATCGATAATTATAATTCGGTAGATCAGAGAGATAGAGTACATAATTGAGGGAGCCATGCGATACACTACAGAAGAAAAAAGTTCGGAATTGTTCCCGGCACTTTCTCGCCGCAGCAATACTTTGTAAAATCCCACTCTGTACGGCTCTAATATAAGGGTTAGTTCCGGCGGCAAGAAACCACAATATGATGATAGAAAATTTCGTCGATGCAGTTTTTTCATTTCAGCGTTGTCAATTCCATATCATTATTTAAAGTTACCAGATAAGGACGAAATTATTTTTTTTTTATTTTTGTCCTCCATCGAATAGAATGAATATACAAAAATGCTAAAAATCAATAATAGCCTCAAGGGAAAGCCGGAATTGATCAGCGTAATCCCGCGCTCTCTCAATTTTGCATACTCTCTCGTACACGCGACGGGATCAGGGTGAGATCAGGGTTTCGTCCTTGTTGGGTAACTTTAAATTCTATCAGTGCTGATTCTTCGTGTATCTTGTGCTCTAGACATAATTCAACATCATTTTTGTCTAGAAGCCTCTGGCATCTCATTATCCGTACATGATGCACGGTACTTCCCAATCTCCCTCTCTCTCCTCATCATCTCAGACGCGAGACTGCAGGTCGTCTTCATGCACCACTTGAAGCGGAGGGATCGCGGCTTTCTTCCTCACTTCCATCTGCGTCCTTAGAAACCTCCGAAAATGATGATCACTGTACGTCGATTGGAAAATAAGCGGGGCTTATGCACAGATTTCGATTATATACAAAAAAAAGTGTGTGAAAAAAGCAATCCGAATTTAAACGATCAATTAGAACGATTCTGTGATTTACCTTTCTAAATCTACCTATCTCTAATCTAATCATTTGAATCTCTATTCTAATCATTTGAACAATTAAGAGAGCATGTTTTCTTTTGGTGAAGAGTGATTCGATGTCATAGTTTCCGAGCGCATCGTCCTTTCGAGTTGAACTAAGGGGAATCGGACAACGACAAATCTCATTTCCTTCTTTTACGATTTTACTGTCTTTTATAATAATAGCAAAAAAAATAACTTGAATATATATGCGCATACATTGCGCTCCTACAAAGCGTAATAAAAATATTGTTCTCGGCCCAATTAGGTAGTGCGAGATCAGTAAACTCGATAAATCGGAGATATAATTTGACCAGTGAGATTAGCGGTGCAGTACTGCTACAATTTCACAAGGCGCGCTCGAACAACGATATTCTCCGCGTATCTTTGGGAAAAAAAACAAATCAAAAAAAAGTTTTCCAAACATATTGGACTGGAGATTTCCTGCACCGTAATAAAACAAAACATATGTTGAGTACCTCATTGAGTCGAGCGAAGTACCGAATGATGAGTATAAAGGCCGGTTAGAATGAATAATGTTGGATCTGAAAATTGGAAACAATTCAGATTATTCATTCTTGTTAAAATAAACAAGAACAATCATACACGTAAATGCGATTAGATTCCATTCTATAAAAACTCTACCATCCCACATAGGTGAATCGCTCCCGCAACACTTGCAATACGTGAGTATCTAATTCTCTCTCACTACCGCTCTCTTATTGTTATCTTTGGAAGACCCTGTATGGGCAATACTTTTCTCAACTAGTGAGCTCTCAGTCGCTGTCCAATCAATGAGAGATTATTTAAAAATTAGTTCAACTCTGTCCAGTGGTATTATTGCGTTCACCTTAAACCAAATACATATAGTGACCAAGTGAAGCATAAATGCACAAGTGGGATGAACAGGAGGTCTTGCGCCAAGTCACTTGCGATATTCGCACTGCCAGCGGTAGCTGGCCAGCGCATCCTCGAAATCAACATCTGCCGTAGCATCACCACATGCTAAGTGATAACTACCGCACTCTACCGTGCATTGGGGTTCAGGATGTTGAGACGCCAGAGTAAACACACACATGCCTGAATGATATTGGTAATTAATATTAAAAATTATTTGAATATTTCTTTACAAATAAAATGATGTACCCACACTCTAGGAAATGTGTTTGAAATGTTTTGGTGGTTTATTGAACCGCAGGCCGAACGAATCGGTCAACTCTCAACAGCACTGCACTTCACTATCCCCTCCGACCCCGATTCACTATGTTCTCCCCTGCGACCACCGTAATTACACGAACTTTGTAGGAATAGCGTAGTGTATGTCTAATGACAAACTAAATCATCTCAACATCGCGTAGCTCCCACGGTGCAGCTCCTACCGGTGAAACTCGGCTGCGTCTGCCGCACCGTCGTCGCAGTAGCACGTGGAGGTGGCCTGACTTGCTCCGACGACGGGGACTCCTGTGCAACGCACCCTTTGCGTCACATTTCCTACAAGGCATTGTATGATTTGTATGATTTGTACCAAATCTCGCCACCACACCACAGACTACGCTTTCTATTCACACAATAGAAGCTCACCTGGTTGAAGACTGCCATCGCCTCGACAGACGACACTGGCTGGCCCAGAGTGAAGTCGATCTGTTTGTTGGTGGAACCTGTTACCGGGGATTAAATGTATAAGGAACAAACAGGATGCGGGTGCATCACAACCTGTTTGAACCTTCAAAGATCCCACGCCTTGCTGTCTCAGGCTTCAAGCACCAATCAAAACGTAATGACCAATTGCATCATCGATAACATCAATCTTTGCAGGAAAATATCCAACAATCTCATTACCAAGAAGAAACCACGGTAACTGCAGTAACCACTCCCGGTGATCTGGTGATCCATACTGGTTATTAGCAAAGGGACATCAACGAAGGTCGTTATGTTTTGTATTCCTTCCAGAAAAAAAAATCAATTTTTGCTTGTTGAAACAGGTAGATTGTGGTTGTTGTTGTGAAGTTGATTTGTTTTGCATTGCAGCCTATAAGGGGGATTGAATGTGTATTTAGCAAACAGGTTGCGAGTGCACCACAAGCTGTTTGCTCCTTGAAATATACTACGCCTTGATGGATCAGGTTTCAAGTACCAATCAAAAAGTAATGACCAAATTCAGCATCGATGCGATCAATCTATGCAGGAAAATATCCGACATCTGTCAATACGAAATAGAAACCGCGACTGTTGCACTAACCACACCCGGTGATCTGGTGATCCATACTGGTTATTAACAAAGGGGTATAACGAAGGTCGCTAGTTTCGCATCCCTTGCAGACAAAAACAAACATTTTTTGTTTGTTGGAACAGTTAGATTGTGGTTGTACCGTCGCTTCGTTAAAGGAGGAGTAAATGCAAACGCGCGCCTGGTTGGAATATGTCTCATTTCACCTAAGGACGCACTCTCTTCAAGTTGCGTGCTATCTCGCCCCCTTCCCTGAGCTTTCCCTGATCTGGCTCCCATCAACTAGCTATAACTCTGTTCGGAATGGAGATACCAATGTGCAAATTTCGGAGCTTCTTATCGTCGTGGAGCTCTAGGCAGTGCATATGATAGCTTCGAAAATTGTATTTTGAGTTTACTCCTCCTTTAAGGTATCGCCGACTGTGATCTGTAGTGTGATGGCAATTGAATTCCTAGTATGTTTGCGATTATTCAAAATTTCCTCTTTTCGATGCACTGTTGTCCGAGACATCAATGAACAATGTAAAAAAATAAATGTTTCATTCTGTCGGTTCCGCATGTTCTTCTTCGATGATCACCATTAGGGCGGCAAGAACGGGTCACGGGTGACCCGCGCTATTCACCATTCTGCCGGGTCACCCGATTTTATGACCTTGACCCGTTTCTGGCCCGTAATGTCGGGTTAGAAGCGGCTCTCACTCCCTCTCGAAAGGAGGAGCAAGAGCGAGAGAGTGCGATAAAAGGAGAGAGCGCCGAGAGACTCGTCTCTCGGCGCTCTCTCCATTTACCGCACTCTCTCGGTCATCCTCTTCCTTTCTCGCTCTCACCCTTGACCCGTGTCTGACCCGTATCCGACGGGTCTGACCGACCCGTATCTGACCCGTTTTAGAGGGTCAAAAGGTCAACCCGTGATCCGTTCTTGCCGCCCTAATCACCATAAATTTCAAATGAGAATGAGAAAATGCACTGGCATCCTGCTAGATGTTGATGCACTGATCTCACCCCTAGTCAATTTTAGAGCGAGCGTGATTCCGTTCTAACGAATTTTGAAGTCAAAACAATAAACCTAAAAATATTATATGAACGATTCGAATTGGTGCTGCGCGCTCGTCACAAATATTAAGTATATCGGTAGGGTTCGATCGCTTCCTCTTAAAGGAGGAGCAAAGGCAAACGTTCGCCTGGTTGAAATGAGAGGGGAACTCTCTTCAAGTCGCGTGCTCTCTCGCTTGTTGCCCGAGCTTTCCCTGATTTGGCTCCCCGCCAACTGCCGATAGCCCTGTTCGTAATGGAGATATCGATGTGGAAATTTCGGAGCTTCTTTTCGTTGGGGAGATCTAGGCCTTGCATATAAAAGCTTCAAAAATTGAATTTTGCCTTTGCTCCTTCTTTAATAATTAAAAATAAATTAAGCACATTACATTGTTCAATCCCAATCTCCGTTCCACCTTAATCGTTCTCGTGAACAGCCACGTACATTCCGTATGATTGAGTATATATTAAACTATTCGATGTATTCGGGGTCTACGTACGGCCGCAGCGCCAACGTGATCGCCGTCGAGGTTGGCCCAGCTTCGACGGAATCACTTGCAGCTCGTCGAACTTGTCGATCGAACCAACCACCCTAATTGCACTAATTTTGCATTAATCTCGCTAACACTCGTTCGAGTCGAGCACCTCTCCCTGCAAAGAAAGAGTTATCAAATTAAAAATAAATAAATATAATAATTATTTTTATTATACTCATCATTTTGTGTATTCTAATTTTGTGTGATAATAGGCTTAACTAGCAATGAAGTTTTCCTTTAATTTTCGAACGGTGATGAGAACAGAATTGAATCGATAAAAGACACAAGCGATAACTAGATAGTGTGAAACACAAGTCCATTGGAACTTCCGATTAACCTGCATTCCCGATAACCCGTTATTAAATTTTCCAGGAAAGTATTCAAGAAAGGCGTTTCGGAGCAGGAACGCATCAAATCTAGTTCTGACGAATCAATTTTCCCGGCTGAATACTAAAATGGTAGTTTTCTCAACTTTTTTCACTTCTACAGTTGTTAAAGCATAATTCTCATGGCCGTCATCCTATACAACTTATCGAATTCTCCCTATCGTATTTTCTACAGTACCCTTCTACCGTACTCTGGCAATACCGTACCTCATCATCTCCTCAGGCGCGAGACTGCTCGTAGTCTTCATGCTCCACGTGAATAGGAGAGACCGAGGCTTCACTTCTTCTCTACCGCCTCCACCGCCCTGAGTAGCCTCCGAACGCTGCGATGATGATGATTGATTATCGATTTATTCATAAGAGGCGGAGCCTAGAAAATCAAAATTTCCTAAAATTAGTAATGATACAGAATCAATAGTAACTTAATCGATCGATTAGTTATCCGGATCAGCAAAAAACTAGTTTGAGTTGGCTGTACAATTGCAATTGGTACCGTCTTTCTCTACTAATGCGCAAACAGAAGCAATGATACTCTGTAAACAGAGAAAACGCGAACTTCTCCAAAAGTTACATAAGTAATCAATAATAGCGAATTAGCAAACATAAATGTTTCTCAAAACGCTAGATCACATTGCTCAAAGTCAAAATTCAGTTTTTCTTGAAATGAAACATCACCAATGCACCTATAATAGTTTACATCGACTGACAAACTACAAAATTTTTTTTTTTAAACGCACACAAAATTAGAGATAATGTCGACATTGTGTTCGGAACACTTGCAGTAATACCGTTCAACGTAAACACCAACCCAATACCTTGAACATTTGCAGCATCTATCCTCCTGGCGAAACAAAATAATTTTCCAGCAGCATTTCCAAACCTCATTCATCGATTTTCCACCGAGCACAAGTGCATCAACTACTACCTCAGATATTCTACCGTAGATTTACATCACTTCTCGATCGTTCGGTTACCGCAGCCCTCCTACCGTAGTCTCTTCATGCGTCGAGTACTCCCTCAGTTGCTGCACGCTGCAGCTCCGGAGGTGGGGCCAATCGTTCCGGATCGGCCTCCAGTGTGCGGCGTGCCTCCTCCGGCTCCAGTAGCCACGCCCTCTGGTAGAGGAGTCCTGTAGAGATAAGAGAGCTAGGGTTACAGTAGGTAATAAATTTTGAACTACAGCCAGTATCTACATTTCGAAAATTCAGTTCCGTACGTTTTTAAAAGTTGGGTTCCATTAAGGCGATTTACTTCGTACACAAAAATCACAACTATCAATAACCACGAGATTGAGACGCGCAATCAAGATAACATGTTATTGTTTTTTAAGAGATTCTACGTGAGATCATCGAACTTGCTCGGTTAGTTCGTTCTCATAATCTAATCTTGCAACACGAACCAACCAAACGTTCAAAATGAGAAAGAAGTTTCTCATGTGCTTTTTTGTGTAGGCAAACTCAACAAAATATTGGACTAACATGGTTAGCTCCTTCTCATAATCTAATTTTGAAACACGAATAAACCAAAAATGTTTAGTGCACTAGCTCGTGCTCTAGTAACCAAATCAATGAAAAACAAAAAAAATCGATAATCGTCCTTCTTGATCTACCTCCTGGTATTCGAGGGCGACGGGCGCACCAGCCCTCCTCCTGCTCCTCCCGCTGATGATGATGTGGTGGTGACGATGGAGGGACTGAGAAAGGAGGGAGGTAGAGGAGAGAGATCAAAGATCAAAAACCAAAGTTCAATGAACAAAACTAGAGACCTAATTCGAGTCATTGAACGCATACCGAGATGTTTGGCCTAGAGAAATTAGAGCAAGCAGGGCGAGAGAAAGGGCAGGGACCCTAGCACGGGAAGGACAAGTGAATGAGTTTCTAAACCTAAAGGGGGAGGGAGGAAGTGAGTGATCATGGCTCGCCAGACAGGGTGGGGGAGGGGATGAGCATCGACACATTGATCTCGTTCTCATGCTCATCCTCTACTGATGGCTTGCAAGAATATCTTGAGCATGCGGACGCCATTTTCTCAGGATTAATCTTGGACTTCTCCTGACAATAGACGCTCTCCAAATGGGGTTAGATTAGACAGGGACGCGATGGAAGGTGACAATCAGATTGCTCGGAAGCGCTTTAACAAGAGAAAAACTTTGAGAAATTTGCAAATTTTATTCATTATGGCGCTTGGAAGTGTTAGAATACTACGGTGTATTTCTTGATGGTGTGGGTTTAGGAATACCGAACATGGAAGTATTACTGTAAGAAAGGGACGAGGAGGGGATTAATCAATATTAGAGAGGTAATAGGGTAGGTCACCATCATCACCATCAGCCGAGGAGGAGGAGCGAGGGAAGTCGGTCGACCATCTCAGGAGGATAATAGCTACCGTAACCAAGCAGTACCATGAGAATGCAATCGGGACAACATTATTACATGCATCGTACATAGCATCATGCAAAGGTGTTTAAGGCGGTAAATTTTATAATTTTGTAAATCTTCGAAAGCAAGTCAATTTACCACCCCGCACAACCACCACCAACAAACACGATCACAGTACAACTCGATATTTTATGAGTGGTCGATAGCTCAGTAGACAATTTGTTAGTCATGCGGAATTATCGTTTCGCCTACTCCTAAATATGCCACTACAGTATGCTCATTGCACTAACCGCCTGGCCAGTTTGGTGAGCTTGGATAGGAAGGTGCCTACTCTGCTCGTCGCCATGCCCATCGATTGATTGCTCGGCAGCGCCTCCCCGTCACTCTCCTCGTCCTCCACGTTCACCTTAATTAATTAATTAGTTAATTAATTATTCAAAAATATGTAAAATATAATTATAAAATAACATAAAGTTTGCATGATGATGTGGTGCTTCAAGGCTGGTATGTAATGAGAACGGGTCTGCTTCGTTAAATGTTTTGAGATCAAATTTTTCAATTTCAACAAAACATTTTTTTTTCAAATTTTTCAATTTCAACAAAACATTTCCAAAAACTGGTATCTGATATTTTTTGAGGAATGAGCAGCTACATCTATACCAGAGAGATCCTGTGAATCTCATTTTCACACCATCATTCTGAGGGGACTGGTGAGGGGGTGAGGGGACATCATTCTGAGGGGTCATTGGTTCTGGTACCCTCCATTAACTTCACCTTTCTTGATTACCTTGCAATTTTGGTGAAAATTGTCATCTGAGTGACCCCCACTAATTTTTCGAGCTCTATCGATGTTTACAAACTAGAACTCATGAAAATCATTTTGAACAGTGCTATATTCAAGATAAATTTTCTCGAAAATTTAGGTGAAAGCGCAGCTGAAATTTCACGACCGTAAAGTACACACTGAGAGCTCCAAAATGAGGGGCTTGCGGTCTCTGAGCGAGGACCAGAAAGACCTTTTTTGGACTATTAGAAGTTCCGAGTCGATTTGAAGTCATTTTGTTGATGCAGACCGCGCGATTTTTCGGGCTCGTCGTAGAATGAAAGAGATATTTCGGCATTCTGATATGTTTCGGAGGTAAATGAAATACATTTCTTTCATTTCAAATTGATTATTATTTCAATAATTTCGGAAACATATCTGAAAAACGAAATCACACTTTCATTCAATGATGCGCCCGAAAAATCGCGCGGTCTGCATCGAACAAAATGACTTCAAATCGACTCGGAACTTCAAATGGTCCAAAAAGGTCTTTCTGTTCCTCGCTCAGAGATCGCAAGCCCCTCATTTTGGAGCTTTCAGTGCGTACTTTACGGTCGTGAAATTTTAGTTGCGCTTTCACCTATATTTTCGAGAAAATTTAGCTTGAATATAGCACTGTTCAAAATGATTTTCATGAGTTCTAGTTTGAATACGTCGATAGATCTCAAAAAATTAGTGGGGGTCACTCAGACGACAATTTTCACCAAAATTGCAAGGTAATCGAGATAAGTCAAGGTAATGGTGGGTACCAGAACCAATGACACGGTACCAGGCACCTCAGAATGAAGGAATGACAATGAGAAGTCGGGCGTTTGTTTAGGGATACCAAAAGAGTACAAAACCGGTGAAAGCTCGATTTGGGTAATTCCGCTAAATCCGGCATTGAGGTCAAATCTTAGGTGAATGGCGTGATATTACCAGTAACCCGTAAGCTTTTTTTCTGGAGGGTTTGTGGGGGCATGGGAGTGGGGGCGCTGCGTGCGGCATCCGGGCACATGCCCATTAGGCACAAGTCCAGCCTTGGTCCCCTGGGCAAATTTTTCAGGACGCCCAAAAATGTGTGTTTCTACAGTATCCTGATCGGACGCACATTTTGTCCTGCGAAAACGAGGCCATACACATAGGTGCCCACGCCGCCGGCGACAGGGGGGTGCTGCGCATAGACGCACTGTGCTTCTGTGAGCAAGGCATGAGTGGAAAAAATGGAAAAAATCGATGGTAGGTCATGGTAGGTCAAAACTAAGTACCGTAGCCAATCGATAGTACAGTACCAGCAGATACCGTATATCACTACCGTAACCCGCTAGTATCGTGCACTAACTTTATTTTCAAAAAATTAAAGTACCGTACCCAATCGACTCTACAGTACCCCCTGATACCGTATACCGATACCGTACCCTTCGATTATCACGAACTAACTTTATTTTTAAAAAGCCCTGGCACCGTGCCCAATCGATTGTACAGTACCCAAGTAACTACCGTAACCCAGTTCCTTGGGTCAGATCGAGTTCCTTGGGTCAAAGATTTTTCTAAAAATCCAAAATCGATCATTATTAAATATTTGCGTATCCTACCATATACCTCATTACTGTAGAATCATTTTATGATCGATTTGGGATTTTTAGAAAAATTATTAAAAATTTTAGAAAAATGTTTGACCCAAGGAACTGGATCTGAACCAAGGAACTGGGTTACTGTAGTTGCTTGGGTACTGTAGAATCGATTGGGCATGGTACCAGGACTTTTTAAAAATAAAGTCAGTTCGCGATAATCGAGGGTTACGGTATCGGTATACGGTATCAGGGGTACTGTAGAGTCGATTGGGTACGGTACTTTAATTTTTTGAAAATAAAGTTAGTTCATGATACTAGCGGGTTACGGCACCGATATACGGTATCTGCTGGTACTGTACTATCGATTGGCTACGGTACTTAGTTTTGACCTACCATGATCTACCATCGATTTTTTCCATGACCCCCTATTCATGCCTTGCGCACAGACGCACGGTGCGTCCAAGCGCAGCACCCCCCCTCGCCGCCATTTCTGGACATCTATGGTCATACACTCGCACTTTCCAAGCTGGTGTAGGTGGCCGTCGGCGAGACGAGACATTTCATGCGGAAAAAAGACCGAGTGTATGGGCAAACAAATGAGAAAAATACCGAAAAGTGGTGTCTGTACGTCCGTCCGTCCGTGCGTCCGTGCACATTTTGCAATATTCCCCAAAAACTAGGCGAAAATTCTGTTCTATTCATTGGGGTAATCAGGCCCGGAGAATCATTTGACGATCGAAAATTGGGCAAATTTTCCACTGCAACGCGAGGAAGTGGCAATTTTAGCGGTGGAGCGACCATTATTCTTTGGAGCGCATCTATGACTTTTCAAAAACGCAGCAATTAAATTATTTCTTTGGTAAATTATGAACGCCCTATTATTTAAAAATTTTAGAATATACATTTCAAATTTTATCATGGCCGAGTGGCTAACGCGATGGGCTGTCAAACACAAAGTTGGGGGTTCGGTGCTCCTCGTCGTCAAAACGTTTTGCCACGCTTCGAAAAGCCTTGGGCTGGTGGGAAAAATAGTTTATCATTAAGGTAGGTCAAAATTAGCGCTGGGTCAGTTCATATTCGCTGGGTCATACATATGACTAAAATTTTTACACATTGAAAGAGCTGTATCCAAGTCATGAGTCCGTTATTTTAAGCTCATAAAACGTACACGTAGTTGCCAACATCTAATAGACCGTAGTTCGCAACATTTACAATAATCTGAAAGCTTTTTGTGTCTGGCGCTTTCGATTCGAATGGGATTTTGATAGTTTCTGTGCAATTAAAATACAAGGTCAGCAGACAATTAAAATACAAGGTCAAAGATTTCCGAAATTTCCAGAAGAAAAATTTTTACGACCACAAAAATGGTGTACGGTTGTCCGTCCGTCTACGGTAACCTGGGAGTGGCGTTGGAGCAGATGTTGTGTCAACTTCATGATTTCATCAGAAGATCAAATCAAAATGTCAATACCTTGCTCCTACCGTAAGCGAAAGCTACCGTAACCCGTAGCCGTGGGTCAGACGCTGGGTCAGATTTATGATTTCTTCGGAGGATGGATGGAAATCATCAATATCGTTCTTCTAACGTAACACTAACCTACAGTAGTCCGTGTCGCTGTGTCAGATGATCGGTCATATTCATGATTTTGATAGTCATTTTATGAAAAATGTCGATACCATTCTTCTTTCTAGCAAAATCTAGCGTTGGGACGGACGCGGCGTGAAAACCATTATTATTGATGGCATCAATGGGGGATTATTTTTAATATTCATATAACGTCTAACTTTAAAAGAAGCGTAGTTGCCCACTAGTTGCATACCTTACTATAAACTGAAAGCTTTTTTGTCTGGCGCGTTCGTTTCGAACGACATTTTGATAGTATGTCCCCATCCGGAATACAAGGTCAGCAGACGAAAAAAATTTCAAAAAAATCCAGATGAAAAATTTTTACGACCAAAAATGTGGTGTTCGTTGGTTTGTGAATGCTCGTACAGTAACCCGATGTGGCGTTGGGTCAGATGGTGTGTCAGACTCATGATTTCATCGGATGATCGGAGAAAAACATCGGTACAGTACTCATACCGTAATCGAATGCTACCGTATACCGTAGCCGTGGGTCAGACGCTGGGTCAGATTTATGATTTCGTCGGAGGATCGATGGAAATGGAAATCATCAATATCGTTCTTCTAACGTAACACTAACCTACAGTAGTCCGTGTCGCTGTGTCAGATGATCGGTCATATTCATGATTTTGATAGTCATTTTATGAAAAATGTCGATACCATTCTTCTTTCTAGCAAAATCTAGCGTTGGGACGGACGCGGCGTGAAAACCATTATTATTGATGGCATCAATGGGGGATTATTTTTAATATTCATATAACGTCTAACTTTAAAAGAAGCGTAGTTGCCCACTAGTTGCATACCTTACTATAAACTGAAAGCTTTTTTGTCTGGCGCGTTCGTTTCGAACGACATTTTGATAGTATGTCCCCATCCGGAATACAAGGTCAGCAGACGAAAAAAATTTCAAAAAAATCCAGATGAAAAATTTTTACGACCAAAAATGTGGTGTTCGTTGGTTTGTGAGTGCTCGTACAGTAACCCGATGTGGCGTTGGGTCAGATGGTGTGTCAGACTCATGATTTCATCGATTGATCGGAGAAAAACATCGGTACAGTACTCATACCGTAATCGAATGCTACCGTATACCGTAGCCGTGGGTCAGACGCTGGGTCAGATTTATGATTTCGTCGGAGGATGGATGGAAATCATCAATATCGTTCTTCTAACGTAACACGAACCTACAATAGTCCGTTTCGCTGTGTCAGATGATGGGTCAGATTCATGGATTCGATGGTCAATTTATGAAAAACGTCGATACCATGCTTCTTTTGCAAAATCTAGCGTTGGGACGGACGCGGCGTGAAAACCATGATTTTGATGGCATCAATGGGGGATTATTTTTAATATTCATATAACGTTTAAGCGTAGTTGCCCACTAGTTGCATACCTTACCGTAAACTGAAAGCTTTTTTGACTGGCGCTTTCGATTCGAATGAGATTTTGATAGTTTCTGTGCAATCGAAATACAAGGTCTTTACACTAAAAAGATTTCCGAAATTTCCAGAAGAAAAATTTTTACGACCAAAAAATAGGTGTTCGTTGACTTGTCCGTCTGTCCACAGTATACCTTAGCGTTGGGTCAGATGGTGTGTCAGATTAATGATTTCATCGGAGGATGGATGAAAATCATCGATACCGTAACAATACCGTACCCAAAGCCTACAGTAACCCAGTGCGCTGGGTCAGACGCTGGGTCAGATTCATGGATTCGATGGTCAATTTATGAAAAACGTCGATACCATGCTTCTTTTGCAAAATCTAGCGTTGGGACGGACGCGGCGTGAAAACCATGATTTTGATGGCATCAATGGGGGATTATTTTTAATATTCATATAACGTTTAAGCGTAGTTGCCCACTAGTTGCATACCTTACCGTAAACTGAAAGCTTTTTTGACTGGCGCTTTCGATTCGAATGAGATTTTGATAGTTTCTGTGCAATCGAAATACAAGGTCTTTACACTAAAAAGATTTCCGAAATTTCCAGAAGAAAAATTTTTACGACCAAAAAATAGGTGTTCGTTGACTTGTCCGTCTGTCCACAGTATACCTTAGCGTTGGGTCAGATGGTGTGTCAGATTAATGATTTCATCGGAGGATGGATGAAAATCATCGATACCGTAACAATACCGTACCCAAAGCCTACAGTAACCCAGTGCGCTGGGTCAGACGCTGGATAAGATTTATGATTTCGTTAGTAAATCTATAGAACACGTTAATATTGTACTCCTTCCGTATTTGAAAGCTTCCGTAACCTGTGGCAGTGGGTCAGGCACTGGGTCAGATTCATGATTTCGTCGGTCAATATATACAAAATGACTATAATGTGCCTCACCTTCCGTGAGCTCTAGCATTTGGTTAGACGCGGCCTGAGAACCGTGATTTTGCCGGTATTTTCACAATCGATCAGATAATGATTTTCTAATTTTTCAATGCACTCTAACGTTAGAAGAGGCGTAGTTGCCCACTAGTTGCATAACTTACAATAACCTGAACGCTTTTTTGTCTGGCGCGTTCGTTTCGAGTGGGATTTTAATAGTTTCTGTGCATTCAAAATACAAGGTCATTACGCTAAAAAAATTCCAGAAATTTCCAGAAGAAAAATTTTTACGACCACAAATATGGTGTTGGTTTGTAAGTCTGTGTACCGTAACCCGGATGTGGCGTTGGAGCAGATGTTGTGTCAGACTCATAATTTCATCAGAAGATTGAAACAAAACGTCAATACCGTACTACTACAGTAACCGTAAGCTACCGTAACCCAGTGCGCTGTGTCAGACGCTTGGTCAGATTCATAATTACGTTAGAGAATCGATTGAAAACGTCGAAAACTTATGGCATTGGGACGGACGCGGCATGGGAGCCGTGATTTTTCCGGCATCAAAAGGGGATGATTTTCGAAATAATCCGGTAACTTCTAAGGCGTAGTTGCCCACTAGTTACATAACTTACAATAAATTGAACGCTTTTTTGTCTGGCGCGTTCGTTTCGAGTGGGATTTTAATAGTTTATGTGCATTCAAAATACAAGGTCATTACGCTAAAAAAATTCCAGAAATTTTCAGAAGAAAATTTTTACGACCACAAATATGGTGTTGGTTTGTAAGTCTGTGTACCGTAACCCGGATGTGGCGTTGGAGCAGATGTTGTGTCAGACTCATGATTTCATCAGAAGATTGAAACAAAACGTCAATACCGTACAACTACAGTAACCGTAAGCTACCGTAACCCAGTGCGCTGTGTCAGACGCTTGGTCAGATTCATAATTACGTTAGAGAATCGATTGAAAACGTCGATTATGGCATTGCGACGAACGCGGCAAGGGAGCCGTGATTTTTCCGGCATCAACAGGGGATGAATTCTAAATAATAAACTGCTAAGGCGTAGTTGCCCACTAGTTGCTATATTACCAGTAACCCGTAAGCTTTTTTGCTGGAGGGTTTGTGGGTGTGTGGGAGTGGGGGCGCTGGGAGCGGCATAGGGGCACATGCCCATTAGGCACAAGTCCAGCTTTGGTCCCTCCGGGAAAATTTGCAGGACGTTCAAAAATGTGTTTTTCTACAGTATCCTGATCGGACACGCATTCTGTCCTGCGAAAACGAGGTCATACACTCGGACTTTCCAAGCTGGTGCAGGTGGCCGTCGGCAAAACAAGACATTTCATGCGGAAAAAAGACCGAGTGTATGGGCAAAGAAACGAAAAAAATGCCGAAAAGTGGTGTCTGTACGTCCGTCCGTCTGTGTGTCCGTCCACATTTTGTAATATTCCCCAAAAACTACGCATAATTTCCATCCTTTTGCGCATGCATGTGGGTTATCAGGCCCGGAGAATCATTTTACCATCGAAAGTTGAGGAAAATTGTTATTACATCGCGAGGAAATGGTAATTTTAGCGGTGGAGCAACCATTATTCGCCGGAGCGCATTCATGACTTTTTAAAAAACGCAGCAATTAAATTATTTCTTTGTTAAATCATGACAGTCCTATTATTTAAAAATTGTTGAATATTCTTTAGTATTTTTATCATGGCCGAGTGGCTAAGGCGATGGACTGGAAAACACGAAGTTGGGGGTTCGATGCCTATCACTGTCTAAACGCTTTGCCACGCTTTGTAAAGCTCAGGTACGGTAGGGTGAATACCGTATACTTGTGGTAGGTCAAAATAAGCGCTGGGTCAGATAAAATTCGCTGGGTCATACTTATGATAAAGATTTTTTTCAAACTCAAAGAACTGTATCCAAGACATGAGTCCGTTATTTTAAGCTCATAACATAAAAGTAGTAGCCCACTTCTGACAGAACGTAGTTGCCCGCTAGTTGCTATATTACCAGTAAACCGTAAGCTTTTTTGCTGGAGGGTTTGTGGGTGCGTGGGAGTGGGGGCGCTGGGTGCGGAAGCGGGTCACATGCCCATTACGCACAAGTCCAGTTTTGGCCCCCTCGGCAAAATTTTCAGGACTTCCAAAAAATAGGTGTTGCTTTGTCCGTCTGTCCGGTTTTTTGCAAAATCGCGTTTTTCTCCAAAACCATACACGTTACCAGCAACCTGAAAGTGTCTTTCGGCATGATTGGCCCTGGCAAAGATTCCGCCAATACCGCGGACCGATCGTTTACCGTACACCCCAGGAGTCAACTGGGGCAACTAATTTTCGTTGGAGCGACTTCATGACTTTTTCAAAAACGAAACAATTAAATTATTTCTTTGGTATATCATGACCGTCCTATTATTTAAAAATTTTTGAAACACATTTCATATTTTTATCATGGCCGAGTGGCTAAGGCGATGACTAACAAACACGAAGTTGGGGGTTCGACTCCCGTCGGCGTGTAAACGTTTTGCCACGCTTCGACAAGCTTGGGAATGGTGGTGAAAATAAATTGAGATTACGGTAGGTCAAACTTATCGCTGGGTCAGATAATATTCCATGGGTCATACATATGACAATGATTTTTAAAACTGAAAGACTTATATCCAAGTCATGAGTCCGTTATTTTAAGCCCATAAGCGTAGTTCCACGATTGCAATATAACGTAGTTCCCCGCTAGTTGCTATATTACCAGTAACCCGTAAGCTTTTTTGCTGGAGGGTTTGTGGGTGTGTGGGAGTGGGGGCGCTGGGAGCGGCATAGGGGCACATGCCCATTAGGCACAAGTCCAGCTTTGGTCCCTCCGGGAAAATTTGCAGGACGTTCAAAAATGTGTTTTTCTACAGTATCCTGATCGGACGCGCATTCTGTCCTGCCAAAACGATGTCATACACTCGCAGTTTCCAAGCTGGTGCAGGTGGCCGTCGGCAAAACAAGACATTTCATGCGGAAAAAAGACCGAGTGTATGGGCAAAGAAACGAGAAAAATGACGAAAAGTGGTGTCTGTACGTCCGTCCGTCCGTGTGTCCGTCCACATTTTGCAATATTCCCCAAACACTACGCATAATTTCCATCCTTTTGCGCATGCAGGTGGATTATCAAGCCCGGAGAATCATTTCACCATCGAAAGTTGGGCAAAATTGCCATTACATCGCGAGGAAATGGTAATTTTAGCGGTGGAGCAACCATTATTCGCCGGAGCGCATTCATGACTTTTTAAAAAACGCAGCAATTAAATTATTTCTTTGTTAAATCATGGCAGTCCTATTATTTAAAAATTGTTGAATATTCTTTAGTATTTTTATCATGGCCGAGTGGCTAAGGCGATGGACTGGAAAACACGAAGTTGGGGGTTCGATGCCTATCACTGTCTAAACGCTTTGTAAAGCTCAGGTACGGTAGGCTGAATACCGTATACTTGTGGTAGGTCAAAATAAGCGATGGGTCAGATAAAATTCGCTGGGTCATACTTATGACAAAGATGATTTCAAACTCAAAGAACTGTATCCAAGTCATGAGTCCGTTATTTTAAGCCCACATCTGATAGAACGTAGTTCCCCGCTAGTTGCATACCTTACCATAAACTGAACGCTTTTTTGTCTGGCGCGTTCGTTTCGAGTGGGATTTTAATAGTTTCTGTGCATTCAAAATACAAGATCATTACGCTAAAAAAATTCCAGAAATTTCCAGAAGAAAAATTTTTACGACCACAAATATGGTGTTGGTTTGTAAGTCTGTGTACCGTAACCCGGATGTGGCGTTGGAGCAGATGTTGTGTCAGACTCATGATTTCATCAGAAGATTGAAACAAAACGTCAATACCGTACTACTACAGTAACCGTAAGCTACCGTAACCCATGTTCGCTGTGTCAGACGTTGGGTCAGATTCATGATTTCATTTGCGGATGGATGTAAAACATTAATATCGCTTTTCTAACGTTACACGAACGTACAGTAGTCCATGGCGCTGTGTCAGATGCTGGGTCAGATTCATGATTTCAATGGGAAATTAATGAAATACATCGATACCCTGCCCATTTTGTAACATCTAGCGTTGGGACGGATGTCGCGTGAAAACCATGGTTTTGCCAGCGTCAATAGGGCAATATTTTTCCGGGAACTTCTAACCTTAAACTGGGCGTAGTTGCCCACTAGTTGCAACATTTACTATAAATTGAAAGCTTTTTCGTCTGGCGCTTTCGTTTCGAGCGAGATTTTGATAGTATGTCCCCATCCGGAATACAAGGTCATTACACTAAAAAGATTTCAGAAATTTCCAGAAGAAAAATTTTTACGACCAAAAATTAGGTGTTCGTCTGTAAGTCTGCGTACCGTAACCCGTAGTAGCCTTGGAGCAGATGTTGTGTCAGACTCATGATTTCATCAGAGGATGGATGGAAATCATCGATACCGTACTCATACCGTAAGCGACGGCTACCGTAACCGCTACCGTAACCCGTGGCCGTGGGTCAGACGCTGTGTCAGATTTATGATTTTGTCGGAGGATGGACGGAAAACATCAATACTTAACTCCTACAGTGACTGAGACCTACCGTAACCCGTCGCGATGTGTCAGATGCTGGGTCAGATTCATGATTTCGTTGGACACTCATATAAAATGCATCGATGCCTAGCGTTGGCTCGGACGCGACGTGAGAATCATGATTTTGCCACATTTTGGTAATAAATCGGAAAATTGTTTCTATATTTTCGGGACCATTTTTAACGTATGGAGAAGCGTAGTTGCCCGCTAGTTGCTAAATATACAATAAACTGAACGCTTTTTTGACTGGCGCTTTCGCTTCGAGCGAGATTTTGATAGTATTGCGCCATCCGGAATACAAGGTCAGCAGGTGAAAAACATTCCCGAAATTTCCAGAAGAAAAGTTGTTACGACCAAAAAATAGGTGTCGCTATTTCCGTCCGTGTACCGTAACCCGATGTGGCGTTGGAGCAGATGTTGGCTCAGACTCATGATTTCATCGGGGGATATGAGAAAAACATCGGTACAGTGCTCATACCGTAACCGATTGCTACAGTACCCCGTAGCCGTGGGTCAGACGCTGGGTCAGATTCATGATTTCGTATGCGGATGAATGCAAAACATCAATATCGTTCTTCTGACGTAACATGAACCTACAGTAGTCCGCGGCGCTGTGTCAGATCCTGGGTCAGATTCATGATTTCGATGGTCAATTAATTAAATACGTCGATACCATGCCCCTTTTGTAACAGCTATCGTTGGGACGGACGCGGTGTGAGAACCATGATTTTACCGGAATCAGGGGATTTTTTTCTAAATACTCCGGCAAATTCTAATTTTAAAAGAGGCGTAGTTGCCCACTAGTTTCATTCTTACAAATATTTGTGAATTGTTAGTGTGCGCTACGTCTAGGAATTTTTATGTTTGATCACTTGCTGAACTACCATTCACCCCCATGGAAATGCGATATGTTGCCACCAAGAGAAGAAAAACACGTCAAAAGCGCAAATAATAGGACTGGGCACTAGTATGTTTCATCACTAGCTATTATGTCTGCCGAATGGAGACAGTGCGATGATTTGTAAGCACGCTATTACAAAACTCCAATATCTAATTATTGAATGGAAAGTGCCACTGAATATTGCATTATGCATTTGTACCATCTGCCTAATATTCCACTCAAACTCTTCCCACCTGCGTGGGTGTCGTCGGAGCGTGCGGCGTGTGCCGCTCGCGACCCATCGGCGCCAGTGTCGTGCCTGAATATCAGGATGAGATATTCAGGAAGCAGGGAAGTCGATCGATAAAAGGCTACAGTACTAGTCCCTACTAGTCCACCATACGAAGAACAATTATTCATATTATAGTTGCCAGAAGGAAATGGAATCTAACCGCTGCAGGCATAATCCACTAAATTTGGGAAACCTGTGAAACACCAAACTTCATTTTCAGCAAAACACAATTTCCAGTGCATTTTCTATACAACCCAACGAGTCAACTGTAACCCAATCTACCGTACTAAGTTCGCCTACCGTAATCCACCGTACCCTACCGTATCCTCACCTGTGGCGCTCTTGGTCATCGTTGCGGGATGACCTCCCTCCTGCACTCGCAGACTCATCTCGTCCATCTCTCGTATCAAGACGGGCGGCATCGATGGGCTCTGATGCAGTGACTGCCTGCAAGTCATCGATAACTAGACTACGGTAGATCGGTTATCGATTGCCTCAACAACAGTACTCTGGTGTGCTCACTCAATCACTACGACATACATACGAAACTGAGAAAGAGATGCATCAAACGATCCGAAACCATACAGAACCAAAAAGCTGATCAGTTGGTGTAGCCTGCAATAGGGGGGAATTGATGGACCATCGTTGAGCATGATCTTGCGACCTTATTGTCCACCTGCATATTTCAAACTTTTCAACTCGAGAATCCGTTAATTATCGGCCACTAGACCCTGTTGCTCTAGGCTTCACGAATGAATCACAAGACGATGATCAATCGAAGCATCGATAACCGACTGATCTTCTCTAGGGTCCAAAAATTGAGAGAAAAAAATTCTATACTCCACCCGGTTATCCGCGGATTCATTCTGGTTATTAGTAATTTGATAGCGAGATCGCTCATTCGCATCGTCCTTTTGCAATAAATCCAGCTAAATCTCACAGAGCTGAGATGTCAGAGCTGAAAATTAATTGAAAAATATTTCATGAAACACGCAGATCGAGGTTACGAATTTTCATTAAATGATCTGCAGTTCAGGAACAACTGGTTTTGGCTCGTTATTTTTCTCAAAAAAAAAATTAAATCACTCCCACTCCCCAACACAATATCACGCCTCCCACGAGAGATTCGAGCTGAAACACGGAATGGAAGGAAAATCTTAAAATTGGTTCTGACTAGTTTTGGGCACCTTGAGGCATGCCTAACAGTCCCCCAAAGTCTTATTCTGCACACTTCTTTTTCAAGCACCCAGCATCAGGTCAGAGATCGGCACCGCCTCCTTTCACGGCTAATATCTCATTTCTCGTGTAAGATAATCGAACTTTGCACTCTGAGTGACCCCCACTAATTTTTCGAGCTCTATCAACCCATCCAAACCGTTTTTCCTAAAAGTAAATTTTAACCATGCTACATTCATTGCAGATTTTCTCGAAAATGTAGGGAAAGGAGCAGCTCAAAATTTCACAGTACATGCAACGCATCAAGAGCTTGAGAATGAATGGCTTGCGCCGAAAATACGATCTCATTGGTGAGACTTGTGCCGATTTTAGATTTCCTTGTCATTTGAACTTTATTTTCAACAGAAATAAATAGTGAAAACGATCATTCTTGATCGCTCTCTCCGATGAGAGCGGTGTGAGGGTTAATTATTCTGTTGAAAATGAAGTTCAAATGATAAGGAAATCTAAAATCGGCACAAGTCTCACCAATGAGATCGTATTTTCGGCGCAAGCCATTCATTCTAAAGCTCTTGATGCGCTGCATGTACTGTGGAATTTTGAGGTGCTCCTTTGCCTACATTTTCGAGAAAATCTGTCGTGAATGCAGCATGGTTAAAATTTACTTTTAGGGGAAACGGTTTGGATGGGTCGATAGAGCTCGAAAAATTAGTAGGGGTCACTCAGAATGCAAAGTTCGATTATCTTACACGAGAAATGAGATATTCGCCGTGAAAGGAGGAGGTGCCGATCTCTGACCTGCTGGGTGCTTGAAAAAGAAGTGTGCAGAATAAGACTTTGGGGGACTGTTAGGCATACCTCAAGGTGCCCAAAACTAGTCAGAACCAATTTCAAAATTTCCCTTCCATTCCCAATAATTGCGATTCTAGCTCGATTCTCTCGTGAAAGGCGTGATATTCCTTTTGTCGGGGAAAAGTGAGAAATCGAGATGTAATTAAATTTGACCTGGCAAGATGCCAGATTTTCTCTCGACTGGAAAATCAGGGAAAATAAGCTTCGATATTTGAAACGGTTCTGAAACCTATCGCAATTCTCAAATTCGATCACAATTGAAAATATTTGCGTTTCATAGTCAGTCTGAAACACAAGTTTTTCAGCTCGGAAACCCAACATCGTTTGTAAAATTGCGATATGTTTCAGATGCACATCGAGTTTCTACTTTGTAATTTCATTTCGAAAAGATCTCCCCGTTTTCTATCGTCATGTAATGCTATGCCAAGCTCTCATTTCTCCATCCTAGCTACACCCGACCGTGTGCGGCCACACCCATACTATTCTCTTGGGCTATTAGGCTCTGCATTATTATTCCTCTCTGAAATCTTCATAAAAAATAATACTTATCCCTTCGATTTCCAATATTACTAAGAATAGTGCGTATAAATAAAGCAAAATGTAGCAAAAAAATTGTACACACGCTTGTTGGGTGCTCCGGGGTCTCCGGGCAGTGCTGCGGGCATGCGACCGCTTCCGCCCTGCTGCGGCTATCGCAGAGTCACGGCGGTTGCCGCCGGCGGCGGTCCGATCAGTTTCGATGACACCGGCTCCTGAGAAGCGCGCCGAGACGCAGACGCGTCCGCCGACTGCAAGGCATGAGGTTACTAAAAAAATTTGTAAAAATATATTATTTTTCGAAAAGTTTCAATGGAAAGGGAACCACACATATCAAGATTATGAACTTCCCTCAAACGGTGTTCATTTTCGGTAGAACTAATTTTTCGGCGGCGTTAGATTACATTAATTAAATCGGCATCCCACTTAAACGCTCTCATTTCTCCACCCAACCTGCACCCGGTCATTTGCAGCCTCACCCATACTACAATATTGAAACGTTCAAGGTTTCTATAATCCCTCGCCCATATCGTCATTTGAAAAATACTAATCCCTACGGTTGCCAATACGGCTAAGACTAGCGCGCTTCAAGAAAACAAAATTCCGCAAAATAATAAACTCACGTTTGTTGGGCGCTCCGGGGTCTCCGGGCAGTGCTGCGGGCGTGCGACCGCTTCCGCCCGGCTGCGGCTGTCGCAGCGTCACGGCGGTCGCCGGCGGCGGCGGTCCGATCAGCTTCGATGACGGCGGCTCCTGAGAGGCGCGCCGAGACGCAGATGCGTCCGCCGACTGCAACGCGTGAGGTTACTGTAGAAGGGAATTCAAAAAATCGATATTCTCGGTCAAAAATCAAGAAATACCACCAAAACTTCTCAAAAAGCAAGAAACAGATGGGCCAACAAGAGCAGACATAGACACAAGAGACACAAGAGGCTTTTTGTCGGTGGAGGTTGGTTGTTAGTAGCCAGGCGGGTTCATCAGGAGTTGTTAAAGGCTATACGGTAGCTCCTTGGATACGGTAGAAACGGGCAGCTGATACATTGGGTGCGATCGTTATGGCCGGATTCGCGAGTACTTGGTAGGCTGCAATGGAAGGACACTCACTCTCAACCCGAGCAAATAAAACAGACTATCTGAGAGAATCAACATATTTCTTCAGCGACTTGGCACTGGCCGATAATTATAATTCCTACTGACGTCGCCAATTGGTCGGCCTCCACGAGGGAAATCGACGAGCATCGCCAGATTTGCGATCCGCATCCGCGCGGTCGCGGGCGCGGATATCGACAAATTAACTACGGTAGCTTCGAAATTTTTATATCGACTCCAATCACTGCGGGGGTAGGGGCGCTGCATTCCTTGACAAATTCTAAGACTTTTTTACTTCGGAGAGTTTTTCGATCAGATTCCATCTAAGGCCGGAAATCGATAATTCCACTTTTGTTTCGTACATGAAAGCAGTTCCCCAGAAATTTTTCAAGAACTCCCCTAAATATTATTGGTGATCTAGCTTCTGCTTGAATCGACACCTACTCCCGTAGAACAGCGCGATTCAACTAGGCGCGTAAGTTGGTCAAAATGAATTATGATGTAATTTTTGGGTTACTGTAGGTGAGTGCACAAAGTTGGACGACTTTTCCCAATTGGTGTAGGATAGCTTCAAATTGATTTTCAGACCATTTAACACCTGTTGGGAAATGTCGCCCTAACTTCGCACTCGCATACCGTAACCTAAAAATTACACCATAATTCATTCAAAATTCATGTTGACCAACTTACGCGTCTTGTTGAATCGCGCTGTTCTACGGGAGAATGTATCGAGTCAAGCAGAAGCTAGATCACCAATAATATTTAGGGGAGTTCTTGAAAAATTTCTGGGGAACTGCTTTCATGTACGAACTAAAAGTGGAATTATCGATTTCAGGCATTAGATGGAATCTGATCGAAAAACTCTGCGGAGTAAAAAAGTCTTAGAATTTGTCAAGGGATGCAGCGCCCCTACCGCCGCAGTCATAGGAGTCGCTTTTAAAATTTCGAAGCTACCGTAGTTAATTTTTCAAATTCCGCGCCCCGCCCGCGCGGATGCGGATCGACATTCTGCCGATGCTCGTCGGTTTCCCTCGTGGAGGCCGACCTACTGGTGAAGTTAGCAGGAATTCGAATTTTCGGCCAGTGCCAAGTCTATTCCGATTATTTCAGATAGTGTGTTATAAGAACCGCTCACAAATCAGTCAGCACACAACAGCTCTGCATTTCACCATTCACCCCGTCCTCAATTCACCAGGTTCACCTCTGACTACAACCATCGTAGTATCGAGCGAAGGAATCGCGCAGTGTGCTATCGAACATGACTCCTTCCAACATCTGGATAAATCAAGATAGATCAATGGTCTCGCCTTCTGCACAGTTTCGCAATCGCTCGAAAAATCTGCAGTGCAAGGTATGAATGATAGCAGTGAAGTTGGGGAAAAATAACAACCATGATTACTAACTGAACTTAGTTGAGTGTGATACCCTTCTCACTTCTAGGAAATCAACTGTTATAATCGCTTTTTGAAAATTTTATGAAAATAACCATGCAGTCTGGTGCACCAAGCCCAATTCTAAACGTGCTGATCACAAACAACATCGACGGGATCGATTTTTTCCTCTGAAAAACTACACCCCCAGTTGAGTAAAAATTACAAGGATAATATAGTGCATGTTGCAAAAAAACTGGTGATCTGCAGATGCATGCTAATAATTAACAAAAATGATAATGAAACATTGTCTACTTTTCCTGCTCTCAATTAAACTAGCCTGCAATTGCGTAAATATTTGTATGGGAAGCCCATATCGTGCTTGCGAAACTTCCATACGCTGATCAAATTGTAGGTAGAAGTTGATTTTTTCTCTTTCTAACACATCAACAAATTATTCAATCTGCTTTCTTACTCAGCACGCTTTCACAGCTCTCGCCGAACTATGCTCCCCGGCAATCTGCGATTGATACAATTCATTTATCATGCAGATGTCGAAATAAGTGACGAGAAAGAGAAGTAAGATGAAATAAGACTACATGAAATACGATGCATCATCTAGGATGCAAAGATAATAATATGGTATATTACAGATTGCCATAATTAACAGGAAAGTGAATACGCGTTCTAACGAGAAAGTGTTCACAATTCCTAGAAAGTATTACATGATTGGGGATGGAATTCCACTGTGATACAATACGATTAGAGATAAAATTGTGATATAGAGTAGATGAGGAACGATGCTTACGAAGTTGAAAATTATTAGGTCTCCTTGGACGAGGAGGGGCAATACATAGGAATTGAGGGCAGCCAATATCTACGTCGTTGTGCACAACACGATAGATGAACGATAGGTCAATCAATGAGCGACGGTATTCTAGGGGTTCCAAGTTGAGAAATTGGAGCCTGTCGGGGTATGTACGATATGCTAAGCCACATTTGAGAAACACCGACCTAGTGAATTTACGAAGGACGGACTCAATGTTGAAGCAGAGTTCTCTAGTCTGAGGGGACCACAGTTCGGAACAATATTCGAGGATGGGGCGAACGTAAGTGACGAATAGTTTAGAGTAGAGTAAGGGATTACGAGATACAAAAATGCGGAGGATAAAGGAACAACGAGAGCGAGCTTTTGTTATCTTATCGGAAATGTGGTCTTTCAAGTCAAGAGAGTTAGAATAGGTAACGCCCAGATCACGAAAATGTGAGACAAAAAAGAAAAAAATTGGAACGCTTCACGAATTTGCGTGTCATCCTTGCGCAGGGGCCATGCTAATCTTCTCTGTATTGTTCCAATTTTAGTATATGTTCATTTGGAATGAACATGATTATATATTGGAGAATTGATAGGGCCTAGCCGAACTAGGCTAGGTGCAATTCCGCTTCCCAACAGACTCTTCAATCAGACATTGACTCGATCTTTCATTTCTGAAAAGAAAACCCGGCATAGTCGCCGGCATTACAGTGAAAACATTTAATTTTCGGCAAATATCTAGCTTTTTCGTCCGTAAGATTTTTCAAACCGAATTTCAGCGCATTGTCGCTTGTGATAAGCACAACTACAACTGTTGCTGCCCATTAAAGCCGAGTGTTACCAAATTTGCAGCTGCAACAGCGTCATCGCGTTCGCTGGTGGAGGGGATCCGATAAGCGTCGGCGAATGCGGCAGCTGCAAGGTACACCTTGCGCGTCATCTCTCGGACAAGGAACAACGTGCATGCTTGCTTATTTTGAGAGTGAAAGCGATAAGTGCAATAAGTGCATGTTCGAAAAATTCAAAATTGAGATCGACTAGTGGGATTAATGGTGCAATACTGCTACAAGATCATAGGGCACGATGGGAAATGATCGCTCTCCAGAAACGGGCACAAATATATCAAAAATATTAGTACAAGCATTATGTCAATTTCGCAATCGACAAAGGGTATTGTCGCCATTTCTAATTGCTTTTAACCAATAATGCTACCGTACCATTGAGCTCGTTGTAGTTCTCACTGCTGCCCTTGTCATCATCTTTCCTCTTTTCTGCTTCTCACGTATGCCTTAATGGCTTATGGAGTCATTATCACTGACATAATGCGAACAAAAAACCATGATATGAGACGCAAATTTTGATTTGTCTCTACATCAAAAGGGTCCATTTCAGCGGTGCGATGCAAGGGTGTTCGAGAGTAAAATTGACCAGTGAGATTAACGATGCTGAACTGCTACAAGTTCACAAAGCGCATGCGAACAACGATATTCCAGTCGAATCTTTTTGCACAAAAAAACAAAAGTAAACACAAAATGTATTCGATACATATTTGATTGACGGAATTTCAGCACGATTATAATTCAAAAGATAGTTTGAGTAAGACATCGAGTCGAGCGAAGGGCCGAGTGATGAGTGTGAAGGACGCGTGAGAATGAATCCTGTTGGATCTGAAAATTCTAAAAATTCAGATTATGAATTCTTGTTAAAATAAACAAGAACAATCACACACGTAAATGCGATTAAATTACATTCTTTAATAACTCTACCATCCCACATAGGTGAATCGCTCCCGCAGCACATGCAATACGTGAGTATCTAATTCTCTCTCACTCTCTCTCTTATTGTGAGCGTTGGAAGCCCTTGTATGGGCAATACTTTTCTCAACTGGTAAGCACTCAGTCGCTGTCCAATCAATGAGAGATTATTTAAAAATTAGTTCAACTCTGTGGTATTATTGCGTTCACTTTAAACCAAATACATATAGTGACCAAGTGAAGCATAAATACACAAGTTGCCGCTGTCCTGGGCTACCTGCGCACCAATCACGAAACGATATGAATATAGAAGGAATTTCGAGCACACCATTTCATTCATGTACTATCATTACGATAGCATCTAGAATACTCCCAATATATAGATGTACAGATAGATAGAGGACAGGGAAAGTGCTAAACTGTGTTAGTAAATTCCAAGGAGTATGCAGTAGATGTAATTCACCTCCAACGGGGTTAGGAAATGGACGATGACAGAAATGGTCAAAGATAAAGATCAAAGATCAAAGACATCGGGAGGACGCCACGAGATTTCGGAGTAAACTTACAAGGCTCACGAAGGCTTTGCCTCGAAATTCCGCCTTTTTCGCCATCTAACAAACGACGGTTAAGGCTAAGTAAGATTTGAGGTAACGAGGGGATGTAATTAGACCAAACTACGAGGGGAAAAGTAAAAGTACAACTAACACGATTCATTCTTACAAATATTTGTGAATTGTTAGTGTGCGCAACGTCTAGGAATTTTTAAGTTTCGCACTAGCTGAACTGCCATTCAAGTAGGGGAAATTCAATCATTTGTCGTTCGTAGCATGAAAAAAAACAAAAATACGCGCAGGCAAGTACTACGCACTACTCTGTTTCACCACTTTCATTAGTGAAGCCAAAACGGAAATAAAGCAATCTGTTGAGCGTCTACATTTCAAAACGCCCCTCTTTTAACTGCCTAATATTCCATTCAAACTCTTCTCAACTGCGTGGTTGTCGTCGGCGCGTGCTGCGTGTGCTGATCGCGACCCATCGGCGCCAGTGTCGTGCCTTAACATCAGGATGAAATCAGGAAATAAAGAAATTCCTTCGATCAATGGCTACCGTAACTCTGCTAGCCCTATGTACGTACAACAATAATATTTATTTCTCATAGCCCACGAGATCGCAATGTCCGCAAGCGTCCCGCACTAAATTTGGGCCCCCGATGAAACACAAATCAACTTCTTCAGCAAAACAATTACCCGCGCTTTTTTCTATCCAATCAAACAGGTCAGCAGCAACCCAGTCGACCGTACGAACTTCTTCTACCGTAATCCAAGGTACCCCTAAAGTATCCTCACCTGTATGTGTGTGAAGGCACAGCAGTGTGATGAAGAGTAATCAAGTGGGGGGATGGAGAGATATGAGTGCGGGGGGAGTGCGTAGAATACCACAGTCGATAGGGAGACGACTATCAAAACAACAATATCAGGGCGGACAACATCAAACCAGTAATACACCTATCCATGCCATTTAGTCGTTATCATGCTTACAGGCGCTAGCAAAGAAATCGCTCGAGCAGATGCCAAAGAGCTTCGTTCTCCCTCTGGCATCCACAATCTCTCATCCTTTCACTCTCTCAAATTCACACACTCTCTCGCCGATCAGACAGAGCGAGAGAGAGTGTGAAAGTGAGAGAGTCAGGCCATAAACCACACTTACTTGTTCTCTTTCGTCGACGAGTTTGGTTTCGAGGGCTCGAGTAGCGAGGGTACGATATCGCCGCCTGCGGATACGGTAGTCGAAGAGGGCGTGCCTGGGCAGCCACCGATCACGGGGACTCCAGAGGCGCCTGAATTTCATGATTGGGATGCTGTATCTTCTCAAGCTTCACACCACAACAATCGTTAACTACCGTACTACTTCTCAACAAGAGCATACTGTAGCTCTGGCTCCACTCCTTTGCAATCAATAAAGGTACCGTACCATTGCCTCCGTTCGAGTTCTCGCTGCTGCTCTCGTACTCATCTTCCTTGATCACAGGCTCGAGCCAGACTTCTGAAAAAAGTCGATCTTCGATTAAGATATGGAAAACGGGGTACTGTAGTAGTATGTAGTACTACTATAGCTTATGTTACGTAGCCAGTCAGCCAGCAGGAGAAGCAGCGAAGGGCAACGATTCTATTTTAGTCATGCCCCCACGTGTTTCTTGACCGCCCATAACCTTTTCGATGCTCTCTCTCCCTTTCCGCGTATTTAGGTTGAACCTCCGAAGAGAGATTGCCCCTCAGGGAATATTATGCTCTTCGGTTGAACCTTTGCCAATTATCTGCCCGCAAATTACTTCAATGCAATAATGAACTGGGAGCACTCCTCATGCTTCATTTTCTCACGTTTCACATTTCCCTGAGAGTGCACTTCTCTCAGACCTACTTCGCAGGGTTTCAGGGTTGTTGTGTCAAATAGTTGTTGTTTGCCGGAATTATCTTTCACGTTTATGAAAGCATTCAGCGCTTTTTATGATCTCTACTCCAAAATTTCAAAGGCCACATATTGAATAGTTATAATCCTCCTCTATTACCCGCGAAAGAGCAGACAGAATAAAGATACAGAATCATGTTTCTTTCGAAGATGCATCTTCAATAGTTGTTGTTTGCCCTGACCTCAATGATCTTGCGCGTTTCCTTGAGCATTCATCGCATTTTCATGCTCTCTTCCTAAATGCTCTGTATCTAACAAGATAATAGTGCACGCCCTTCTCACTCGACTGAATAAGGAGAATCTTTTCTCATACATTCATTCACTCATTCGCGAAATGTACTCCCGCTCCCTAAAATGAAATGGCCCCGGCCTAGTTTGATGTTTTCGTAGCGATTTTTGTATTAAAGTGGCTGACTCAGCCCGCCCATTCAGCGCTCTTTTCTTATTCCTTTCACTTCTCTGACTTTCTAACACCTTTTGGGCGCTTTTACGAGAAATTTACGAGATCGAGCCCCAATCTGACGAGTTCTTACACATAGTCTCTCTGCTCCTGGGGACACTGGCATAACTCGCCCCTTCCTCGCTCACCTCCACTTAACTTAACTTTGCAACCCCAAAACAGCTGAGAAACGGCCGAGATGGGACAACAAAACGAGAACGTTTCTTTCCCTCTCCACGTTCGTTTGCGCCTCATAACCGCTGAGTCACCAGGCAATTTCGAGCGCAGTTAAAGGGTCGATGTTCGGATTTTCGCTCCATTTCACACAGCTTTGGACAAATCGGTCAACGACTCTCCTCGATTCCCACACTCTCTCGCCTATGACCTACCGCAGGCCAATTATCGATCGATCGGTCTGCGGATCATCTGATCCTCCTCTCATCCCACACACTGGTCGAATTGATTGCCCATTGGCCTCCAAGGTCGTTGGCCTCTCTCTCTCCCTCTCGCGCAGCTCCCGTAATGATTTCACTCGCGCTCCATTCACTATCTTCCTCTTCCCGTCCTTCCTTCCTTCCAGCTATCTCGCCCAAATAATTTGTGTAGAAAATTTTCAAATAGTCGTTGCGGCTCTCTGCAAGAGTTCTGCCTCTCTCAATTTTCCGGGCTCTCTCGCCTACAATAAATCAGTGATCAAATAGTGACCCGTATCTTCGCCCTCTCCACCTCTCCCTGCCCTTACCATCCCCTTCCCTTATCCCTGGAGGCGCTAAATCGGCCTATAATCGATGCGGTAACCTTGAGTCAGAGGCGAAGGGTTCAGGTGAATGCTCCTAAACTCTCTACTCTCCATTTCCACGCCTACGATCGCATTGTGAATTGAGTCTAAACTAGGGATAGGTAGAATTTTTTTCAGCGTGATCTCGCTCATGTCTTGTCAGCGATAGAGCCCGCACATTGAAGAGAGTAACTTCTTGCTAACAAATTCTTGTAAGTCATGCATAGCAGCACTATCGTCATTTCACCTGTTTTATTCGAGTTTAGTATGAAAACGTGAAATCCGGCTCCCTCCGTTTGTTCTTCTCACCAACCAGATTGAGAGTGCGTGCTATTTGGGAGCCAATTTTGTCCAAATTATTGGAAAAATTACGAGATTAGCCAATAATCTGGATCCGTTTCCCGAGCTCTCCTGTGATGATGTTTATCTACTGATCAAAAATTTAAATGTTTTTTGCTCTCTCGAATGTGAATGTGCACACAAAAGTCACGGGCAAACTATTTCTCCATCGATGACTAAGGCTATTTTACCTGTGTTTACTTTGAGTTTAGAGAGGAAAAGTTCAGAAAATCTGGCTTCGTTCATTTGCCGTACTGACTAGCGAATACGTGAAATTGTTAGAGTCCATCTAGTGTTCTATCAGCAGCTAACGCACGTTTACTTTGTTATGTAAATGTTAGCAATCTCTACATTCCTCATTCTCTCTCCTGGGCACAAAGTCGGAAGAGAACTATGACGTCGTGCCACCTTTGACATATCACAGGCAGAATGACGTCACAGCCCTCCGACCTAGCTCCCTCTCCTGTATAGGAATGCCCTCGCAAGAACTAAAGTAATTACTGTAATTAATAATTACTGACCTCATTCTGCCTACTCTCTAGTCAATAAGTGCGATAAGACAGCACGTAGAATGAAAAGAGCAATTTCTGACGAAGTCGTCCCATCCTCCCTAATCAACGAGAGAGTGTGCATAATGAAGAGAGTCAGTAGCTTCGCCCAGCTCATTGTGAGCCAAGAGTAACAAAGGTGCGCGCCTTCTCACATTTCTTTGCTCATTCCAGTCTCCTTTTTTACCGTTCCCGGAAGGATGAGAGAGAGAGAGAGAGAGAGAGAGAGAGAGAGAGAGAGAGAGAGAGAGAGAGAGAGAGAGAGACCAATCATTAGTGCTGACAGCTGACCCTCGCCTCGGACAGGTAGAGTGGAATGCGCTAGAGACCACCCTGTTACATTAGCGTTTCAGCTTTCCGTTAGCTGTTAGTATCTCTTTAATGACTCTTAGTTATTTTGAGTTGGAACCATCGTCGAACTAACAGCTTTAAGGTTTTTATTATACTTCGTCCTAAACGTGCCTAACCTGCATCTCAACTGTTCCTGAGAGCAATGGTCTGACTCTCTTCAGTTTGCACGGTCTCTCGCCTGTCAGAGATACGAGAGAGCGTGCAAACTGAAGGGAGTCAGACGATTGCTCGTTCCTGACTATTTTGTTCCTCCGATTTCTTAGGGAGATTCGGCCTTCGCTCAACTCCTTCTCCAGAAAAAACATCGTCTCTCTTCTGCTCTTCTAAGCACTGTCCATTTTCGCACAAAATACCCGATATCATCTATAGCCACTCCACATGCACCCATTTATCACTAAATGGGTGCATGTGGTGAGGTGAAACTACAAACTTTTTCATGTTTTTCACCACATTCGTTCTTGAAATGCACCCAAAAATGAGCACGGCATACGAATGATCGCTCACGCTGATATCTCTTCATTGGGTCTCGGAAAATATTTTTGACACAATGCCAAAAGACATGGAATAGACTGTGAACCGTTGCTCCAGTTCCTCCATATCCCGCCACTTTTTACTCCCAGTTCAGGCGAATCCGATCATCATTATCCGGTCTGTCGCACTCTCACAATTGTGCTCCCGCACTCCCGCTCATTCAATCGATCATCCTTCGGTCCCTGAATTGATACAGTAACCTACCATAGTTTATATATCTCAAATTGATTGTCCATCTCTTATATTGATTACGCGGTCGATGATTTACCCTATCCGTCATCTCCTCTTTCTTCCTTGTGCGCTATTTACCGAAACCGTGAGAAAAATCAATCCATAATCATACCGTAATCTCAGACCTCCTCCCTCTTCCCCTTGATGAGTCTTACTTGTAGAATTTCGCGATCGATAATTTACCGTATCCTAATCAATCGATAATCACACCTCAATCGCAGACATCCTCTTCCCCTTGATTATTCTTCGCATTTTCCTCCATACGTGGTATTCGCACGACTACAGTACCCATAGGTTTAAAAAATCAATCGATAATCATACCGTAACCTCAGACCTCCTCTTCTTCCCCTTGATGGGAGACACGGGTCTGGCTCGTCGACTGTCTCGCTCCATCTCTCGCTGCTCCTCCACCCTCCTCTCCTCGCTGATCGCCTTCAGGAAGAACACTCCAGCCATCGAGGGTGCGTTGTAGTTGTTGTTGTTATTGTTGTTGTAGTTGTTGTTGTTATTGTTGTTGTTGTTGTTGTTTTGTATGAGTTAGACATAGCTTCATATGAGAATGACTCTCTTCATTCTGCGTGCTCTCTCGCCGGTTGGACTGGTGATAGAACTCCGAATCCTTAGCAAAGACGTGAGAGTGAATGCGTTGGTCTCCAGCTGATGCTAATCGTCATGTGCTCTTCTATTTCAAGACCTGATCAGCGATGAGTTGATCTTTGATCTTTTCCCTTCACTTGATCTTTGATCTCCAATCATTGCAGCCCGTGCATCAGGAGATCGCCGTCGCGCCTCCGAAGCTGTCCCGACTGCAGAGCAGGTGCAGCTTTTCGAAATTTTTTTTTCGAAATGAAGGCATTTGAAAGACTATTATCTTCCTATCAGGATTGGATATACCAATGGTCCGTGAAGCATAACAGAAAACAATTCTGGAATGTTCATTCTTGTTGCACATTTGTTTACACTGTTTTTTTTATTCGTCCCGACCGCCGAGCAGATGACGCATTTTTATGATATTTTCGAAAATATTTTTGGTTTATTTTATTACACAGACACTGTCAACATACCGATTTCGCCACCTGCATAGGAAATATTAATGGAACATGAAGCATAAAAGAACATTTTCTGGAATGGGGAGTAGTGCTGCTAATTTCGTTCTGATTCTACATCTTTTCCTTTTCATTCGTTCCGTCCGACCAATAAGAGCGTGCTTAATTGGAGAGTTGTGCGTGCCCCAATATGAAAATTTCTATTTTGTAATTTTATGGACTGGGTACCAAAAAGAAACTATTCTTAAAAAAAGGTTGATAGCAATAAGCGCAGCGTGAAACTTATAACACAATATCCGACAGGATCGGAATAGACTTGGCACAGGCCGAAAATTAGAATTCCTTCTGACTTCACCAGTAGGTCAGCCACGACGAGGGAAGCCGACGAGCATCGCCAGATTTTCGATCCGCATCCGCGCGGTTGCGGGCGCGGATTTTGAAAAATCGACTACGGTAGCTTCTAAATGTTGTAATCGACTCGTATCACTGCGGCGGTAGGGGCGCTACATTCCTTGACAAATTCTAAGACTTTTTTACTTCGGGGAGTTTTTCGATCAGATTCCATATAACTCCGGAAATCGATAATTCCACTTTTATTTCGGACATGAATGCAATTCCCCAGAAATTTTCGAACAACTTCCACAAATTTTATTGCTGATCTAGCTTCTGCTTGAGCAGGTACGCCCTTCAGGTAAAAGGCGCGAATTAAAAATTCCACTAAGTTGGTCAAAATGAATTATGAATCAATTATGGTGTAATTTTTGGGTTACTGTAACTGAGTGCAAAAGTTGGACGACTTTTCCCAATCGGTGTAATATATCTTAAAAATCGATTTAAGATTGTATTTCACCAATTGGGAAAAGTCGTCCAACTTTTGCACTCACTTACAGTAACCCAAAAATTACACCATAATTGATTCGTAATTCATTTTGACTAACTTAGTGGAATTTTTAATTCGCGCCTTTCACCTGAAGGATGTATCTGCTCAAGCAGAATCTCGATCAGCAATAATATTTGTGGAACTTGTTCGAAAATTTCTGGAGAATTGCATTCATGTCCGAAATAAAAGTGAAATTATCGATTTCCGGAGTTACGTGGAATCTGATTGAAAAACTCCTCGGAGTAAAAAAGTGTTAGAATTTGTCAAGGAACACAGCGCCCCTACCGCCGCAGTGATTGGGATCGATTTAAAAAAAATTCGAGGATTACTGTAGTTTTTTCAAGATCCGCGCCCCCGCGCGCGCGGATGCGGATCGAAATTCTGGCGATGCTCGTCGGTTTCCCTCGTCGAGTACTACCTGTTGGTGAAGTCAGAAGGAATTCGAATTTTCGGCCTGTGCCAAGTCGCTGAAGAAATATGTTGATTTTCTCAGATAGTCTGATTTATATGAATACGTAGAAATTAAATCTTTCTAGTTTGTGCTGACCCTCCAAAGCTTTCGTATTATCTCGCTTAGTGTGACCGATGAGAAATTTTTTGAGAGGATTCTGCAAAATGAGCATGCGCAAGCAAGCAAAGACTCGAAAATATTTTTTTTTTTTTTGAGGCTACAAGGCAGATCAACGCTGTTTCGCAAACAACTTGAGAGTGATAAGCCCAACGTGAAGCGTATACGGAAACGTCAAAATTAGGGATGCCAAGTTTGTGCTGACCCTCGAAATTTGTTCGCGTATTCTCGCTTAGTCTGTGTATGTTTTTACAAGGATGCCGCAAACCTGGCAAGCACAAACTTTCGAAAATATTGTTGTTTTTATTTTTTAGCCGGCAAGGAAAGATCGAAACTGTTTCCCAACCAACTTGAGAGGGATAAGCCAAACGTGAAGCATAATTGAAAAGTCATCTGGATTCATGTATGAAACCTTGAACAAGTGGAACTGTCAAAAAATCGATAATTCACGCCATAAAATCGATAATTCACATCATAAAAATCGATAATTCACACCATAAAAATCGATAATTCACATCATAAAAATCAATAATCCTCCCAGGTGGCCCATCACCGGGAGCGCAGACGTCGTCGCTCAGCCGATAGAGTCAACGTGATCAAGTCGAGCGACAAAGTGGGAAAGGTACGGTAGCCGCAGTGTTGATTACGGTATCGATTGCGCTCAGCGCTGATCACGATCGATATGTTACTGTACTGCTGGAGGTCACGCAGTCGAAGCAATGCGTAAATCCTCTTCATTGGATGCTGTCTGCGCAGCGAGAGAGCATGTGAATCAGAGAGAGTCGTTCCAGATTGTTGGGCACTAGGTCGGATGAGAACTGAGACATCCTGCCGCGTTTGTTCTCATCCGACGTAGTTCCGATTGATGAGTGGGTGTGGGAGGTCGGATGAGAATCGACGGATGAGACTCCACCGGATGGGAGCAACAAAGTAACCGTCTCCAGCACTTTCACAGTAGATTCCCACAATGTCACCACGTCTTCTGCGAAAATACTACGGTAGCGCATACATTTTGATTCTCATTCTACGGTTCTCATCCGACCTAGTGCAGTGCGGAGAGTGGAGAGTTGGTCACAGATCGACGAGATAGTGTGTGAATCGGAGAGACTCGTTGACTGCGCAGCGAGAGAGCATGCAAATCGAAGAGAGCAGATGTCTGACCAGCGAGAGAGTGTGCAAGTTTGAGAGAGTCGTTGTCTGATCGATTAGAGAGTGTGCGAATTGAAGGGAGTCGTTGTCTGATCGATGAGAGTGTGCGCGAAACGAAGAGATGCGCCGGTTCTCATCTCGGCTGGCGCTAAAATTTACGACGTTACACAGACGGGCGTTCTCCCTTCTCTCTTGCGCTAGGAAATCGCCTAGGGGGTAGATCACCACCCTGATTATCGATTTTTCCGAAACCTTGAAATCTGGTAACTCCCAAAGTTTCGAGATACTGTAGATCAAGCGAGCGGTAATCAGGACTACCGTAATCAGGATATGGGATAATCAGGGTAGATCAGGGAGCTCGCGGCTTAAAGGGGGAGGGGAGGAGGCTGGTCTCCATTCAGGTCACTCCATCCTCTCTCTCCAATTGGTATGTGCTCTGTGGCCCTCTCGCGAGAGAGTGTGTGAAATGGAGAGAGTGGGCGAGGGAGCGAAAGAAGTGAATCGGCTGTCTCTGACCGAGCGAGAGAGCGCGCTAAACGCAGAGGGTCCAGACGACGAGAGCGGCGAGAGAGTGTGCAGTACCCGGAGAGCGTGCACGGATTGGCTGCGTGGCGGGCGGCCGGTGGTTGCCTGCGTATCGGCGCCCGCCCATGCTACTCTCCTTCTCTCCACCCTGTCTCTCTCTCCCTCTTTCCGCCCTTTCCCCGCTGAGAATGTCCGCGCCGCCTTGTACGACGACGTCGCTGTATTGACCGTGACGTCGTCGGAAACCGGCAATTGTGCAGGACCGGGAAATAGGCCGGGCCGGCAATTAGACCGGCTATCGATTGGATGGGTCTGGGGGTGATTGACGTTGAACAACTAATTATTGGTGTCTTTGAGTGATCTACTTTGGCCTCTTTCTCGTCAGTTCTATTATCTCGATAAACTCGTTTCGCGCTGTGCCCTTCCTTGCTCCTCTCGCTCTCTCTGCTCAACTCGGTTTTCTTTTTCCACCCCAACCGAGGCGCTCCCCTCCTCCTCCCAACTTTCATAGCCATAATGCACAGCATAGCAGTACCTTGCTCTCCTCTTCTCTTCGCAGCATGAATCGATCGCTAAATGCAATGCGTCACGACTGCGCGCCGGCCTAATTGCTCTCCTATTCCTGTCATAAATATTTCGCATAAACTAAATAAACTAAATAAAGACAATTAATAAAAATAATAATTAATTAAATAAAGTCAATATTCATTCAACAACAATAGTCTGACCCACTGATTAGCGTTTGTCACGCCGAACTCGGTCATTCCTGTCGTACTGTAGTCTGCACGCTCTCTGTTCGCGGTTTCGATTGAATTTCGACTTTTCGCCGTTGTAAATTCCGTTTTTCTGCTCCTCCAATTCTCGCCTAGCTTGCCCTAGTGAAGTACGCGCCTCGCCGCCCTCTTATTTGCACTCAGCCCTGTTCAATTTCGTTCCCGGCAAGCAAATCTCGGGCGGCTTTTCAACTCATTCTCCTCTCGTCTCCTCTCCCCGCTCTTCTCCCCATGTCCCCAGCTATTCCCGATGCCGCGCCGCCGCCATTTCGTCTCTCTATCATTATAGTTTGATTTCTTCTCGCAGGAGCATGGGAGTGTAACATCCTCCCAACAAGATAAGACGAAGTGCGCACCGAACAAGGAGAGCAAGCCAGTAGGATCGTCGAGACGGAGCGTTAACTCCACTTCGGGTAGACGCACTACGGACCACTCGTATCAGGTGCGCACTTTCTTATTTTATTATGTCTTAATCTGCCTTAAGTCGCTCTTAAGCTGCCTCAGTGACTTCGGCTAAGTCCAAAGGAACCATGAACTGCCTTTAATTTCTGTACTAGAAATTTAAAACTCCACTAGTGCACGTCCTAACGGCACTCACGCGAAACTCGTTTTTATCGATTAGTTCGCCTAGTCAACGAGGAAACACTATCCGCCCCGCTTAGTCATCGCCCTTTCCGGTCCATGTTTTATCGACTTTCGAAAATCGTCTCTAGTCTGCTATTAGTTGTGTCTAAGTTTTGCTTCGAAAACAGCAATTTTCCTTGTTTAGTTGTACAGAAAATCTCTATTATCGATTTTCTAGGCGCCTAAGTTGTGACGTATTTCGCGCGTTCGTGCGAAACGGCCTTAGACTCCCACCCCGCACTCATCGATTCATGGAAAGAGGCGCGCAACCATTAGTTGTCGTTGCTGAGCACTTTGCTGTTCCCCTACTTCCTCTCCAGAGAGAGAGAGAGAGAGAGCAGTTCCTTTTAGCTGTGGTCGTACTCTATTCAGTTCCCATTGTCTTTAACTGGTTAGACGAAGCGAGAGAGTAGGTGATACGTAGAGGATCAGACGAAGTTCCATTCAACCACCACCACTCCCCCATTCTCCTTATCTACTGCTCTGCTTATCTCTCCGCGCTTTTCTCCGCTGACAGTTTTCTTCGCCTTTCCAGACTGCCATGAATCCCGAATACGCCGGTTTATCCCGTACAATAATCATAGTTTACATTGTGAAATGGTTATTTTAAAGCAAGACATACCCGGAAATAACAGAACAAACCCTAAATTTAGCTTCTTGTTCTTCATTTTACGTCTTTATACCCGGTAGATTCTGGTTGCACTCCTCACTCTTTCCTTCCAGAGCGTCCAATCATCCAGCAACTCGCGACACAAGATGCCCTCAGCCCACTCAGGTGAGTGATTATTTAATTTAGTTTTTATTTAATTAATTTACTTGTAACCTCAAGTTGCCGGGTCCTAAAATTATTCAGTTAAATAATTATTGCCTTGTAACACCAAATTGCCTGCTAAAAAACTAGTCGACTTACGTGCACGGGTGCAGATTTGCAGAGGAGGAAGGGCGAAAACTGTAGGAGGAACCGGAACTAGAGAGCTCTCGAGCAAGAGTCAATCAACTGTAGATAATGGAAACACGGCTTGCGTGGGCCGCACAGAGCTGTTTGCAAGGCCCCCTTCCATTTCCGCCGTTGACTCAGTCTAGTGAACGCAAAAAAAAGACTTCAGTTCGCGTGATATCTAGCATGTGTGAACGGCACTTTTTTGAAGTTCGTTACACTTTGGACATTTCATCTCTAACACATGGACATGCAGAACATGACTGTGTGAACGGCGAGAGTTGAAGTACGATACACGTGCGCGCGCGCGTTTTGACGATCCATTTGGCAGTTTGTAGATCATAGACGTATATGGCGCCGCGATGAGCAAGAGCGAGAGACGACGCAGTTTTTTACCCGCCGATGACTTAGCGCCATTGATCTCGCCGTGGTTTCAGCGCGCGAGTATTGATAAAGGACGAGAGCGAGAGAGCTGGCGCTTTTTTGTAGCTCTCCTCCACAAAGTGATGTAACAATACAACTCAATAATGAGGTTTACCGAGAACTTGTGGACTAGCGGACAAGTAAAGCCAATTAGCTACCGTAACGCTACCGTAACCTCTCCCTGCCGTTTCAGGAACGAGTGCCGCCGGGCCGGTGCCGATGCCGCCGCACACAGTCGGAGGCGGCGGCGGCGCCACGACCACGACGACCTCGTCCTCGCAGCAGCACCCCAGCAGCAGCGCCTCCGCGTCGCGCCCGCACGGGTACGGTAGCGATTATTGATTGGCTACGGTAGTCATTATTGATTGATTACGGTAGTTAGTTATCGTTTAGCATACGAATCCCGCGCGCACGGGTACGGTATTCATTATTCGGTATCAATTGAAGTTAGTTATCGATTAGCCTATATACAGTGTGCGCTGATGCTGACTAAATGCGATGATTCTCAGACATTTTGCTGATTAGAGCAAGGGAAATCACGCGCGATGTATTATCCATTATCAGCACAGTAGAGAGACCAGCCTGACGATCAGAAAGCTGCTTATCATTACGCTCCTGGAGATATTGGTGGTACTATGATCCCGAGAATGAGATTGGTATTGCGAACTGGCTTTATTCCTGCTCTGTGAGCTCTAGAGTTCGAGGTGTACAGTAAAGAAAGGCCTGACGATCTGAAAGCTGCTTATCATTACGCTCATGTATATATTGACCGGTACTTTGAACCCAAGAATCACCATTAGTTGCTTGTTTTGTCATTATTCAGCATCGCAAACTGACTTAATTCCTGCTCTGTGATCTCGTGCAGTCTCGAGAGCAGAGAACGATCTCATTTTGTTCCAGGTGAGGCTGACGATCAGAAATTAAGGCCGCCGTCTTGTCTTGTGCCCTTTAATTTCAGCCCGCGATCAAGAGATCGGTTGCTGGCATATTACATCATATTTATGTGCTGACGCGGCTTGGAAAGGGTAAACTAGAACATCATTATCATCGTCATCATGTGCCAACATTGGCATCTGCTGACGCGCCTTAGGTGCGGAAACAGCGTGCTCTAGACTGCCAGCATTATCATCGTGTACTAGCGGTGATATCCGCTGACGCAGCTTTGGTGACGGAACTGGCATTCTAGATCATCAGCATCGTCATCATGAACAGCCGTATAGTACAGTCGCGTGCTAAGAACTCCCAGGGGGAAAGGGGGGCATTTCTTCCCCCCTTCGCCGCCTTTTCTTCCGTCTCCCTCTCCCTCATTCTCCAAAGTAGTTGCTGCACTTTCAATCGGAGGCGCGCGCGCTCGCCAAGCGAGAGAGCGTGGAGAATGAGGAGAGTGCAGCCTCAGAGCTGCACTCGCAAGTCAGCTTGCACTCTTGGCCTCAGGCGGGGCGAGGAGGGAGAGAGTAGCAGAATCTCTTCAACCTCCATACTCTCTCGCCTGGTCGAGACAAGACGAGAGGAAGAAGGCAGTAAAAATAAAGTTAGAGGACCTCAGGTTGAGGGACTGGGGGAAGTGGGAAGTGGCCTGATTCTCGGATTTTTACGCCAGAAGGAACGTGTAAAGTGGAAAGTGCAGCCATTTGAGAAATTTTGTTTGACTCTCTCCTGTTTCCATGCTCTCTCGCTTTCTCTAACGTACGAGATGAATGAGAGTCTTCTATTTCTTGCCATTTGATTGCTGCTCGAGGCGGAAGTCTGACGCTGGTCTGACTCTGCTCTCTTTCCGCCTGTTATATTTATGGCATTAGGTCAGCTGAGAACTATGACGTCATGCCGCCTGTGATACATCAAAGGCGGCACGACGTCATAGTTCTCATCCGACCTAGTGCCTTTATTACTGGTCGCAGGGGAAGTCTGACGCTGCCGCCTCGGTTTCCTGCTCTTTCCCCCTGCTATATTTATGCATGCTGCCGACTCACACACGTCATTTCCTCCCTGCGTCCATGTCATTTTTCCCCTGCTGCTTCTTGCGACGTCGCCCTCGCCGCTGACGTCTTCTGGGGCACCTTTCGCCCCGTTTCGCACGCTCGCTCGGAAGTGGAACACCGGCATTGCGTGACCTACCAGAGTCCCCAAAGACTGCGAGAGCATCTGTAGCGAATGAAAGGGGATTGGTATTAGTCAGACGCTGTCAGCGTTGAGCCCTCTCTCGTACACGAGAACGTCTACTGCCTAGTCTTGCATTAGGCAGCTCTTTTGAATTTGCAACAGACTAGGCGACTTTGAGCTCCTTCTTTCTTCTATTGATAGTTCAGGTATTAGGGTTCATTAGGATAGGAAAAAAACAACACCGCCCTATTGCTTGAGAACGTGTGTTGCGAGTTCTGGCAACAGGCTACTTCTTTGGAATTGGCTTGAACAGGGCACTAATTTGCTGTATGTGGTCTCTCTGGGAACTTCGTTCCTGCGTGCATTTTCCATCCCCGATTTGCTCTTTACTCTCGCGAGAGAGAGAGTAAAGAGAGGCTCCCGGAGCATCCCTATCTCATTATGACTCCTCGTTCCCTCTGCCCTCCCTACTTTTTCTCGATTTTCTTTCGCTTATCTTTGTGTTCTCTTTCTTACTCTCCTTCTTCTTCATCTTCTTCTTCCTCCTCCTCCCTCTCTCTCGTTCCTCTAGTCTATCTCGGGACCGAGACTCTTACTGCATAGCCTTTTCTCCTCCTCTCAAATCCATTCTCTCCCGTCTCTCTCTCTCTCTCTCTCTCTCTCTCTTTCTCTCTCTCTCTCTCTCTCTCTCTCTCTCTCTCTCTCGCTCACCTATCTAGTCATCGTTACAACACAAGCAAGCAAGCACATCAGCGATATATACGCTAGCTAGCCCGATGCACTTACTTTCCTATCGATCAGGGTCCCTGATTCAGCGACGTTGCCAGGGTACGGTAAGAGAAGGAGATTTCCAGAATCCCGATCAAGAAAGCCGGTGTGGATTCCTGATTGGCGAAAAGACAATACACCGCTAGAGCTTGATTTCGTCCCTCCTAGCACGCGCGAGACTGTCTGTGTTTGAATTAGCCGAAGCCCCCTCAGGGGAGAGGCGGAAGAAGTGGAAGCAAGAAGAGATGTTGAGAGGCGAGGGAGGGAGGTGAGAGGTGGTGGTGGCCATTGGGGATTGATTGTAGTAGTATGAGGCGGAGAAGCCGAGATCCTACTGGACATGCGCTCGGTGGTTCCAGAGGTGACTCGCAGAAGGGAATCTAATATCGATTACTTGATCGATTGGCTAACGAGGTGGTGTGTTGGGGTGGCATCCCAGCTCTTACTGAGCATGCGCTCCTTGGTTCCAGTGATGGCTTGCAGAAAGGGAACCAAGACATCGATTATTTGATCGATTGGCATAATGAGGTGGTGTGTGGAGTTGGTGGCGCCTTCTCGCTCGCGGGTTGTCACAAATGATGATGACGTTTGAACGGATGAGTGAGGAAAGAAGGAAGAGGTGAGATGGGGAGAATTAGAGGAGTTGGCTCCTCTTCCTCCTCCTCCTCCTCCTCCTCCTACCCCGGTCTCTCTCCTCGGAAACACACTGCCAATGAGTCTCTCTCAGTGACTCTTCCTCATTGATCAGGACCCTCTCCCTCTCCCCCAGTTGTTTTGTGTTCGCCCCCCGAGAGCGAATCAGCGAGAATAGTGAACCGATCGACTCGACAAGAGGAGACGCTCGTTTGGCACGTCAACTGACGACGTGATTGATCGATTGATCTACCGGATTATCGATCGATCAAACGGATGGAGGAGGCAGTGGAGAAGGAGGATCCTACTGAGGGAGCACCTGCACCGGCTCTTTATCCCTTCCTCCCGCGCGAGAACGGGATAATCAGGCGAGCGACGCATACGGTAATCGTGCTGCCGGCGAGTCTCAGCGCGAACGCCGTGAAGATGGCGAAGAAGATGAAGAGGTACGGTAGTGCGGTGGGGTACGGTAGTTTGTTGGGTGAGATTGATGATTTCATCAATGTTCGCGATGGAAGTGCAAGCATTTGCATGTAGTATTTGGTACGGTAGTCCGGTGGGGCAGATTGATATTTTGTCGCGCTCGAATGGATAGTATGATTAGTGAGATTTGTATTGTGTTGTTTGTATCGGGACGTCTGCAGGTGCTAATTGCTCACACTGCTCGCGAGATTAATGTCCACTCGAGAGCTGTTAATTACCTCTCGCCTCGACTTGCAAACATGATGTTTGCGCGGCAATATCTAGAGACGTGCGTCGTAACCTGCGAAAAGCAATCAGTTGTCGAGGGGTAGATCAAGGAAATCATAGAAAATGGGAAATTTTTGGCAAAAAAAACATTGAAAAGAATGTCTGTTAAATATTTTTTTCACTGGTCTGTAATTCTATAGTATGTCGATTATACGTTTCTTCCGCTGAAAGCAATCCTTCACACACATCGCGCGAAGATCACTTGTGAATGAGCTGCATTATAAATGGGAGGAAGCCGGCGCGTATCTTGTGCCGGCGAAAGTGCCTTCATTTCGCGAGTTGTAATGTTCCCGGACGTTATGAAGGGTGAAATACGTGCATCGGTCACTGTTGTTTGTTGAAACTCCTATACTTTGAGGATAAGGAAGAAACTAGAAGATTTATAACTGGAAATATTACTTTGTGAATGGCACGTGGACTTGGCGATTCGCAGATGGGTGATGGCGGATGGGGGGTGGAGGCGAGCAATAGTTGGCATCGTCGATGTATAAAAATTATTCAATATTTTTTGCATAACTTAAGGCATCATTTGCAACGTGTGCTTTCGAAATACGTGCATCGGTCATTGTTGTTTGCTCAAATTCGAATTTCGAGGATAAGCAGAAACTAACAGATTTATGCCCGCATCTTCTACTTTGTGAATTGCACGTGGACTTGGTGTTTCGGAGTTGGGCGATAGCTGATGGGGGTTGGGTACGAACAATGTTTGGTATCCTGTATGTAGAAAAGAAATATTCAATATTTTTCCTTACTTAAAACATAATTCACTAAGCTCGCTTTCGGGAAGCGCGTTTGCTGTTTCAGAGTTGGTTATTGTCGGAAGGAAATTTGGACGGTCAATTCAAAGTACGATTTGTATTAGCAATTATTAGAAGCAATTTGCGCATTCTTTCACAGTATTGCACTATCGTTTTTCCTCCTCGTTGTCATCCTGTCTCCTGTAATGAGCGCTATTGTATGCGCACTGAAGTGCGTGTCTGCTTCCGCCCCCGGAGACAATAGAGTGCCTTGTCGCCTATCTCTCTCCCTCCCCCCCCCCTCCTCTCTCTCCCTCTCTCTCTCCCTATCTCTTGTCCCTTGATCTTCCTATCTCTCTGTAGGTTGTCGCTCTCTATCTCTCTCTGTGTCACTGCCACATCAGAACAGTATCTCTAGAGATTAACAGAGAGCAAGGGTGGTGGTGGAAGCGAAGGGGGGGGGGGGGCAAGTAGAGATCGATTCCTGCCAGTCTCGACGTCAAGAGATTGCCTTGTAGCCGCGCTCGTGCCTGATAAGTATAGGCGATAAGTATTATGTCGTCGAGATGGCATACGACAGGGAGGTGACGCCATTGGTACTTGGTGTTTTCCCCGCGGAAAATCCCGTGCCGTTGATTACCAGGCATCGCGCCGGGGGCTGTACTTTATCCTCTACTAGTGATGCCAAAACGGCGCGCGCTCTCCTCGTTTCCCACGCTCTCTCGTCGGTCAGACAGAGCGAGAGAGCGTGTGAAACGAGGAGAGCGCGCGCCGTTTTGGCATCACTATCCTCTACCATTAGCTGTTCTTCTTGTTGTTTGCTGACACTGCTGCCTGCCGTCTTTCTTGTCTGGGGATCTTCTTGTCTTCCTCTTGCTCAGTGATACTCGTGTCCTGTTCGCTTGCCTAGCGTGTCTCTCTTCTTCTCTCTCTACTCCTTCTCGTAAACAATAACGCCGATTTGTACGCGCGTTTTCTGTGCGCCCAGAAGAGGAGGAGAGAAGTTGTTGTGTCGCGACTAGCTTGTTTTCGTATGTTTCCCAGCAACAAGGAGCGAGCGTGCGATGATGATCGCAAGATGAGTAGGCGATTGTTGGTTGGCTAATTAAGCTAATTAAGCTAATTAGGCAAGATTAATAAGCGAAGACCACACACCATGCGATGATCGCATGAGCGGTGTGGCTGTTGACAGCACCCGCGCGCTTCCTGTCGTCTGCCATGTCCCCCCACAAGAAGTACGGCTACCCAGACTGCACTGTGGCTATGAGATTTTTCGATTTTACCATTCCGGGAATGTCGTTCCATTCCGCCCTGTCCTCCCTCTCTCCACTGCCCCCCCCCCCTCTGGTTCTCAATCGCTCACCGTGTTTTTATCATAATGTAATCACAGCGGGGCGGTGATAGTGCACCCCCTCTCTCTCTCTCCCCTCTCTTGCCCCTTCTTTTCATCCCCATAGCCCCCTCTTACCTCCTCCTGTGCGCCGCTCTTGTCTCTCTCCCCTCAGGGGTCAGTTGTAGTACCTCCCCTCCCCTCCCCTCCCCTCGCCTCCCTTTTCCAATCTCCCCTCTCCTTCAATGGGAATCACCACCACCACTCGTTTCAATGACCCCCCCCCCTCTTCTTTTGCTTCATCCCTTCTTTTCCCCCCACTCGTGTTTTAATCCTCCCATGTAAACTGCGCTTGAACCCTTGTTTATACCTTGTTTCGGCCCTGTTTTCCCTCTCTCTTTGCTCCTTTTCCTTTTCCGCACTAACGCAAAGCCCTGAATTCGCGCCTTTACTCCTCGTCTCTGACCCTCTCGATTCTGAACGCTCTCTCGCCTTGAATAGACTAGAGAGTCCTTCACAATTCTGCATGCAATGAATCCCCTCTCTCCATGTTCCTTCTCCTTCCTCTTCCTCTTCTCGATTTCTTTTCCTTCTCCAACACTTCGATTCGCGCCTTTGTGCGAAGAAAAAGAGGGGAGCTACTGACAGACTGATTCCAGAGAGTCTGTTCGAGGGTGAGACGATTCCTCCCCCCCCCCTCTCAACCACGGTGTTTACCCCCTACTCGTTCTCTCTGCACCACCTCTCTCTATCTCATTTCTCTTTCTCTCCTCTCTTCTCGATTCCGATCCCCCCCATCCGTCGTTCTCTGTCACCGCTGATCGTTCGAGTCAACGAAAAAAGAGTGCGTTCTCTCTTGTCTGAAAAGTAAAATGGCGAAACAAGGGAGCGAGAGAGTGTGCGAAACGAGGAGAGCGCAGGTAGTCAGAGATCGATTCTCTTTACCCCCCTCCCCCTCTTTGCCTTATGAAGGAAGGAAGGGAGGGAGAAAGATGTGCAGTGTGGACAGTAGTAGTCTATCTATACTATTCTCGTCGTTCTAATCAGCCGAACTTTACCCCTGTTTTTCTCGAGTGATTTGTGATCTACCTTGCCTCTTCCTCTCCTCTCGTTTTCCTCTTCCACTCTCCCTCTCTCCTCCGTCTTCCTCCACTTATTTTCCGAGTACATTCACCACCAGTACGCGTAGTTCGTGTACTGTAGTGGTGTGACGGACGGCGTAATCGATTAGTGCGAAGAGTGAGAAGGGGATACTCGGTTATTCTTGTCATAGCGTACAAGTATTGCTTGTAATCTTTATGAAGCCGGATGGATAGATTAGATTATTGCAGAATATATTTAGCGCGTATTCAGACTAGAGTTCTCATAATTTAGGCGATAGCAATATCTGATGAGCGTTTGATGATTTGGCGCACCTGAAACGTGCGAGAGTGGACAAATTTTTTTCCAATAAGAGAACTCGTATTTAGCTCATATTGAGGCGAGAGTATCTGTAGTCTATTGAGAAATGAGCTCGTGGGCGGCTAGTCTAGAGGAGATCAATCATCAAATCATCAGGAAAGTATAAATGAATGAATGATGTTATTGCGAAAAAAAAGTTTGTTTTGACTGTACTTTTCAAGGCCAGAAACAATAATATTTACGCGTGTGAAGGTCGTTGGTTCTATTAAAGGCCACGGGATCTAGTCGACATTTGCGTGTTTTGGTGCTGTAGGCGATCGTTTTAGTGTGATTAATTTTTGCTATATTAATTAGTATTAATTGGTGTTATTTGCAGAACCAACGGTAGCCATACGCGCCCGTCTTCCACAGCCATGGCCGGATCCTCCGCACGACCATCAACGAGGTAGATTTTTAAAAATATATATTGTGTTTGTTTTTTTTCCACTTAAATCCTGGGATGAATCGAATACATAGTGAATAGTCTTGCTAATTTAAATAGGTCGCTGCGCGAATGCGCCTTGTGCAGCTGGAGCAGGGGGAGCTAGGCTGAGGTTGCTCGGGTGTAATTATTTGTGCAATGACAAGTGCCGGAATATCAGATATCTTGTGCATTGTCTCATTGATACAAATTCGTTGCTTCCAAAATGCGCCTAGTTGCAGGGAAAAAGGGACAATGCAGGGAAACCCGTAAAAATGCGATAATATTTCAATTTGGAGATGGAAGGGAATCGCGAGCTTGGTGTTTCGGAGTGTGATGAAATGTTGCGCGGCCTTGGGAACGTCAGTTGTCCTCGAGTGATCTGTGGGAAAATAATAATAATGCCCAAAGTTCGCAACTCCATTCCAGTATTGCGCATTATTTGTCTATAAAGTACAAATTATTGCAAATACAAATCGCTCGGCAAATGCATATTGGCTACAATACCGCGGGGGATGTAAAAAAGAAAGGTAAAAGGTAAAAACCTTTCTTTTTGCGCGGTGAATGTGATCATACCATTCGTATCAGATAGAGCTAGGAACGAGTAAAACTATACGCTGTGCTGCGGATTAGCGAGCTAGGCTGTAGTGTGTTCCCTACTCCCATTCTCATCCTTGTTGAGAGTATTTGCTTATCATAGAATAACAATGGGAGCCTTGCACGGGTAAAGTGGGTGCATTTGGTTGATGTGTACTCATGTATAGGCATTTGAATGTTTTGTGCTGACATGAGAACTAGTTCCGGGTATATTTGAGTGAATGACATTTTTGCGCTTGTTTTTAGTTCTTCAAATTCAAAAGGGAGGACACATTGTGTGGATGCTGTAAGCAATGTGGATAATTAGGATGTGAAACGCTCAATTTGCTTAATGATTTAATTTTTTTTAAATTTTACTCTGCAGATATGAAGGAATTTTCGTTGCTAGCCCGCACCCTGTGTACTAGAAGTATTGCTTCACCACTAATCCCGCTGGTCTATCTCTGTCTAGAATTCCTTGCATTTCGCTATTCACTGGTCACTCCTCATCATCGATTGCGCTTCCGGGTATTCTCGCCTCTCCTCCGTCCTTTTCCCATTTCCTCCTCCCTCCCCTCCTTCCTCCCCCCCCTCTGCTTCTCTCCTCGTCATTAGAGGAAGGGTTTCTCGGGGGCCTTTCAAGCAATGATTTCTTGGCCAGCCCCAATCTCTTCCTTCTCTTCCTTTTCATTCAAACTCTGCAAGCGTTTCGAAAAGGAGCAGACAAGCTCTGACGAAATCTCGGCATTAGACGAGAATTTTCTCGAAAGCACTAGCTCGCAGTCCAGAAATGGACCCACAAACACACATCCTCTTTTGCGCCTTGTCCCAGACAGATGACGCACAAGAGCACTGGGGTGGGGGACATCCACTTCCGGAGAATGGGAGGAGGAATCGAAGACAACGACGGAAGATATCGTCGAGATGGGGACGAAATGGCGTCGTTGTAGACGGGAAATGGGTGTTCTGAATGCTGTAGGCACATAAGATGCAGTGGAAACACATAAGTGCCGGGCGGAATCAAAAGATCAAGCGCGCGAATTTTATGAGAGCAAGGCAAGGTTCACGTTTTTTTGCCGTGCGGCGGGGCCACGTGAAAGAGAGATGGGATTAATACCGAGAAGATTGCCCCGAGTTTATTGATCAGATTAGGAGGGAGATCACAGAAAGTGAGTAATAAGCCTGTTGACGATTAGGCTCGATCGCACACATGTGAATACGAGGCGCGGCGGATTAATAAAGGAGGAAATAGTACAGGAATCAGACGGGCAAGCATGAGTAGAGATCGCAATTCTTGTCACGGTCTCTTCAGTTAACACGCTCTCTCGCCACTCGGCCGAGTGAACGAGTGTGTAAGTGAAGAGATGGAGCGCAATTTTGGAACTGAGATGATGACGTGTGTGATTGATGAGTTTATGGCGATTTTAGCCGGGATTTCGCCCTCTAGCTTCCCTGACTGAGTAGAGAGCATGAGGGATGGAGAGAGACAGAGAAAGACAGAAGACAAAGACTACATTACTCTATATTTTCCTGACGTGGGGGATAATCGCATTTGCAGAAGAGTTGCAGGCTGAAAGAATTGGGCGCGGTTACTGGGAATAGCCGGGCTGAAAATGGGAAATTATGATGTCATATGTACTGAAATCCGGTCAAATTGTAGTAGAAAGCAGAGCAACAATAAGAATTTCGAAATGTATAGATTTTCGAAAATGAGAATAAGTTAATTATCGATTTGCAGGTCGCGACCCGCGGAGGACCCGCATGTGGGCAAGTACAAGCTGCTCAAGACGATCGGCAAGGGCAACTTCGCCAAGGTACGGTAGCGAGTGGGGTACGGTAATTGTGGGTCGTCTATAAATGCGGAAGGTGGATAGTACAGGCAGTTGGAAGTGTTTTTTTATCTGGAAGAAAAGATCCACAAATCAACTCAAGTGCTGGGCTCGAGATGATGAAGAAGTATCGAAACGTGAAGTTGCCGCCTTGCTAAATTTTTCCTTCACTACGCGAAAATTGCTATTATTAATCAGGTCTTATGAATGGTTCTTGAATGTGATCAAACATCCATAACGCACACGTTGCGCGCTTTCACAGAAGATTGTGAAACACGGAATCCCTTTTTTATCATTCATTTAATATAATTATGTTCAATGTAGGTAAAACTGGCGAAACACATTCCGACGGGAATCGAAGTGGCCATCAAGATCATCGACAAGACCGCACTCAACCCCTCGAGTTTGCAGAAGGTGAGCTCGTTGATCTATATTGAATTATCGATTTTTTGTGACTATTGCTGTGAGTAGGTAGCTTTGCGTATACCGTCCGCATTGTTTATGGCGCAACTTCGGTGATATTTGGCAATTGTATGTGCAGATTGAACAACCTGGTGGTTTGGTGATAGAGGAAGCGGTCATAGGCATGATTGCCATTTTCGTTCGATGCATCGAAATTGTATTTAAAAAAATACCGTTGACCTATGACAATACTTGAGAATGATTATGCACATGGTGATTATGAGTCGGAGATGACTGTGAAACGTAGTTGTGTTGTAGGCTTACCGATTTTGAGCAGTTCTCCTTGATTTAAAATATACATCAAACACTAAATGAAGGGTGCTAATCATCCCGTTTGCCCTCATTTGTTTGTAGCCACCGCTACTAGCCAGTGTTGCGATAGAGAAAGGGGACAGAGAGGGGTGTCAGATGTCCGCTTTGCGCACTGCTATTCTTAGGTCAGGTTTAGGTTTGTCTTTGTGTTCAAGCATGAAAAATGGGTTTCTGCGAAACCAGTGAGATTCAGGGAGCACAAGGACTAGACATTAAGTGCACTCTGGGAAGAGTCAGTAAGGGATGCCGATTTATCATCCAACCAACATTTATTTCTCCTTCCTTGATGCATCCATTCGCGCCTTTCTTGCTCCTTCTGACGTCAACCGCTGGGTTTGCAACGGAAATGGATGATGATAGAGGGAGAGAGCTTAGTCAGGCTGCCAAAAACGCTTTTCTGTCGCTTTTTGCCGGCCATCAAAGAGCAGCGTCTGCTCAGCAGACTCATCGGTTGAGCAACCGAAAATCAATAAAGCTGAACAAACCGAGCGTATATTCTTGGATCTGCCGAAATCGTTCTTTGGAGCGGACCAAATGCTGCCAATTTTATCTCTAGCAGCAACTTTTGCTCTCTCTTTCTCGCTCCCGAGCGACTCTTGTGAATCATTCAAAGTAGCAAAAACGGAGGAGGAGAAAGGGGGAATGATGAAGTAGAACTGAAAAGGGAACGAACGTTGCGGGACAGGGAGGGAACCAATGATCTGCTTTTTGTCTAACTGCCTGGCGCACTCTCTTGAAATCACACACTATCTCGCTTTTGCTCATTTTGCTTCCTACTCATCCTCTCGACAGCAGAGGGACTGGCCGAAAGTGGTGTGTGCAATCGAGAGAAATGAGAGGAGAGAAGAGAGGGGAACCGAAAAGGATTGGAGCGTTAGGAGATTCGGCACTTGGTCGGATGAGAACTATGACGTCATGTCATCTTTGATCTTTCAAAGGCGGCATAACGTCATAGTTATCATTGACGTAGTGCCAGAAGATCTCGTTGTTTTGTTATTGAAAAGTTGTGAACTGATCGCTGATTTGCACGCAGATCAATTAGAGAGTCGGGGAAGTTCATATAATCGATCTTCCCTGCCGAGGATTGTAAAATGAACGCTCTCGAATGTGAACTGCGTGCCAGATTGATTGATAGCCTGAGGGGAGATGGAAGTTGCCCTAGCTGCAATAAGGCTGTGCATCCCTCCCTTCCCTCCCGCTCTCCCTCCTCACCCCCCTCAAGACTGATGGGACACTTAGCAGAGCGGTGTGTACTACGAGATGAGGATGATAGGGAGAGGGAGAGAGAGAGAGAGATGAGGGGAAATTTATCTGTGTTTCAATAGGGGGATGGAAGAAATGGAGGGAGATCATAAATTCGCAAATAAACCAATATTTTTTCAGTTGTTCCGCGAGGTGAAGATCATGAAGCAGCTGGACCACCCGAACATCGTCAAACTCTACCAGGTAGGACTATTTAATGGGTTTATTTTTTTGCCATGAGTCGACGGTCGACGATTAGTTCTTCTACTATGCTTCCAGTTTATGGACTGGATGAAGCTCGAAGTGGCTTGTCGAGAAAATTTTTATTTATTTTTAAATTTTCCGATTTTTTAAATTTATTTATTATTTATTAAGTACATTAATTAACAATAATATTACAGGTGATGGAGACTGAGCAGACGCTGTACCTGGTGATGGAGTACGCAAGCGGTGGAGAGGTGAGCAATTTATTATACGTAATTAAATACATAAACCATGAATTTCTAGCCAACATGCAATTTGATGCTTCTAGCAGTGTGTAATAATCCTGTCAATGGGCATGTAGTTGATTTTTCCTTGTAGATTAGGGAAATATAAAATATATTGATTAATTTACGAATTCAGGTGTTCGATTACCTCGTTGCGCACGGTCGGATGAAGGAGAAGGAGGCGCGCGCCAAGTTCCGCCAGATCGTCTCCGCCGTGCAGTATCTGCACCAGAAGAACATCATTCACAGGGATCTCAAGGTACTGTAATGTTACTGTAGTTTGAATTACTGTAATGGGATATATGAGAAATGTGGGGTTATTTTTAACAGATTCTTTGATTTAGAATTTAGTGGTAATTTCGAGCTATTATTGCTTCCAACTATCAAAGGTGGCAGCGCTGCGCAAGGTAATAGAGAAACTGTAAATGAAATGCGCAGTGTACTGTTTGCTTGATGGCTATTTAAAATGTTTTGTATATTGAAGCGTGTGATAAGCAAACTTGAGTGCTCCACTAGGAGAAGAATAGATGATGAAACGGTGAAGTGATGGGTCAATATTTTTTCCAATTTTTTTTATTTTAAAAATTTTATGCCGCTATTTAAACTTCAGGCCGAGAACCTTCTGCTCGACTCCGACATGAACATCAAGATCGCCGACTTTGGCTTCTCCAACCACTTCGCGATAGGTACGCTATAACATTCCTCAGATTACGGTAGCGATCTTGTTCTGATATAATTTATCATTATTTCATTTACATATGTAAGTTATTGCGCCTGTTCTTGATTTATTAATATTAATAATGATTAATTAAGTAATTAATGCATTTATATTAAAGGTAACAAGCTGGATACATTCTGCGGATCGCCGCCGTACGCCGCGCCCGAGCTCTTCCAGGGCAAGAAGTATGATGGACCGGAGGTGAGCAGCATTTAATTGACTATTCTGTTTACCATTTCTTAATATACTGACCTGCTATGTTTGTATTTGAAACAATGAAAACTATCTGAGATCATGCTTGGTTCGAAATAGAGAAGAAATATTGCCTGTAGTGGTTAACGATTACATTATACCTGTAGTTTTGATATAGAAGATACAGTGGATGTGAAACCTAGAACTGACCGGTAGAATTATACGATGGTTTAGCTATTTTTTTCATTAACTAGGTTGCTAATTATCGATCGCGTTCAGGTGGATGTCTGGTCACTGGGTGTGATACTGTACACGCTCGTGTCCGGTTCGCTGCCATTCGACGGCCAGAACCTCAAGGTACGGTCGCAATACGGTAGTTATCGATTAGCGTGTGAAAATACTACGTTTCATGCTGATTAAAATATAGGAGGGTGTGATGGTCGCAAGTGACAGGGCGCGGTAATTCATGATTGGCTCTCGTGTGATTTCATGTTGCACTTGTGTATCATGGGCATTTAGGAACATGAGAATGCAATTTTATCGCATCTTCTTTCAGAATCCAATCATAAACTCAATCCACAATAGTAAACAAACTCACCGTGCTGCAGGAGCTACGCGAGCGAGTGCTGCGCGGCAAGTACCGTATCCCCTTCTACATGTCCACCGACTGCGAGAACCTGCTCAAGAAGTTCCTCGTGCTCAATCCGCAAAGGAGGTACGGTAGTTATTTTTTTTAAAAAGTCGATAATTCCTGAATCTTGCGTTTATCTTCGACATCACACAAGGCCCAGCCTTTCGCTCAATCAACATATCAATTGATAATCCTCAATCAGGGGCACGCTGGAGTCGGTCATGAAGGACAGGTGGATGAACATTGGCTACGAGGAGGAGGAGTTGAGGCCGTTCGTGGAGCCACTGAAGGGAGCGAGAGACGAGGGAAGAGTCGGCAAGATGATACAGGTGGGCATTTCTAAAGGAATTCGTGTTGTTAAGGAGGTGGTGCAGCGAAATGTGGAATTTTACAAATTTGTTAGAGCAGTTGATTGTGAGTTTCGTAAGTAAGCCATACGTGGGGAATTGCGTCCGCAGTGGTACTTCTTCCGCGCTGTTGCCAAAAAATAATCATTATACTTTTCCTTCAAAAAAGGTGATATCTTTCATAGTATACTCGACCTTGTGGCTCGCCGTTTCATGCGCAGATCATCACACTGCGTTTCGCCCAAAGTTGATTCTGCCCTTGTTCTGGAATAAAAAAAAATTAATTCATTGTTACATAATGGCCGAAGCTGCACCATTACTTAGCGTACAACTATCTATCTGTAAATTAAATATTTTACTAATGAATATGCTCAGATGGGCTACAATCGCGAAGGTGTGCTACGGTCGATCGAAGCGGACAAGTTTGATGAGCTGCACGCGATGTATCTGCTGATGGGAGAGAAGAAGAGTGAGGTAGGTCATGGCTATCGATCGATTATTGATTGATTACCGAATTATCAATTGTCAGAATCTACCGTACTCTTGTCTGTTCCGATGCATCTATCTGATCTAACAACAAACACCCGATCCCGACCCCGTCTGAATGAACTCCCCTCTAACTCGCTCTCTACCCTGCCCACGATCATGAATCTGACCCATCAAACTCTCGCCCCGCCCCTCCCTACCGTACCCTTAACCCCCACAGATGGACGCGGGCGACTCGCTGCTGGCTGCCCAATCGATATCGGTGACGTCATCGACGACGAACGTGCCGTCGCTGTCGGGCGGCGGAGCGACGAGCGCGACCGCCTCGGTAAGTGTGCCTGTCTGACCCACCGAACCCCACCGACCCGCCCCCCCCCCCCTAGTCAAAACTTGTATTACCCTGCCCCATTTCGCGATCATGAATCTGACCCACCGAACTCCCTTCCCCGCCCTGCATGTCGTAGGCATGATACCGCATTGTACCTATGGAGTGCATGTCCTGCCGTACCCTACCGTACCCTTACCCTCCCTCCCCGTACCCTGGCATGATCACGAACTGACGTTTCTCCCCTTTCGTCCCCTTTGCTCGGGTTGAGAGTGAGTGTCCTTCCATTGCAGCCGACCAAGTACTCACGACTCGCGAATCCGGCCATGACGATCGCACCCAAGGTAGCCGCCACCCATTTCTACCGTATCCAGGGGACTACCGTATCCCCCATTTATTGATTGATTCATTGATTGCCACCTGTTAACAATTTCTGATGAACCCGCCTGGCTACTAACAACCAACCTCCACCGACAAAAAGCCTCTTGTGTCTCTTGTGTCTATGTCTGCTCTTGTTGGCCCATCTGTTTCTTGCTTTTTGAGAAGTTTTGGTGGTATTTCTTGATTTTTGACCGAGAATATCGATTTTTTGAATTCCCTTCTACAGTAACCTCACGCGTTGCAGTCGGCGGACGCATCTGCGTCTCGGCGCGCCTCTCAGGAGCCGCCGTCATCGAAGCTGATCGGACCGCCGCCGCCGGCGACCGCCGTGACGCTGCGACAGCCGCAGCCGGGCGGAAGCGGTCGCACGCCCGCAGCACTGCCCGGAGACCCCGGAGCGCCCAACAAACGTGAGTACAATATCTTACAGTATGCTTCTATATTATGTGCTTTAGTCTTACTTTGGAAACCGTAGGGATAAGTATTATTTTTTGAAGAAGGAGTCAATGAGAAATTACAAAGTACGTGATGGCCCAAGCTTGTAGTATGGGCCACAGACGGCCGGGTGTAGCTAGGGTAGAGTAATGAATTTTTTTGTTGGAGAAAACGCGATCAGAAATCAGTTTGCTCCTAAAATCCACTTGTTTATGGAAAGTTCGTGACCGCGATCTGCATGGTTCATTTTCCACTCAAACTTTTCCAACTGATTTTTAAAAAAAAAATGTGTGAAATCATCACGGGATCAAACTCAACTAAATACATGTTAGACAAAGCCCCGGTGAAACCGTAATTCGCCCGCTCATTATATGCTCAATCGTCTACTTACAGGCTACACCATCCAGCAGTTCGACATCACTCCTCGGGCGCCCGGTCCCGTGCCTCCCGCCGAGGCAGCCGCAGCTTTCAACAGGGCGAGCGCCGCCAATGCTGCAGCTGCTGTGAGTGTCTACAGTATTCATTGGTATTAAATATAGCATCCTACAGTATCCCTAGGCTACAGTATCTTTGAGAGATCTGAATAGTTATTTTCCCTAATTAGCAGGCGGCAAACAATGGCGCGCGAAAGTCATCAACTCCCGGTCGCATCCCGATGATTCGGCCGCAGGCTAGTGCCCATCCGACCAAGAGCTACGCTAGGAACGAGTGAGTTATTGGTTTTGTTGCTGTTTTTTAAAAATATTTTCCTTAGCTTTTTTAAAAGTTAGGGGGAAGTTAGTTGTAGAGTTAATGCATATGCGGTGTTTCCAGCGAGCTTGGTGATTCTGGGATATTAGATTGGTGCGCCGTTACGCTCTGGAACAATTTTAGGCAGTAACAATATCAGAACAAGTATTCCCAACCACCTTGCTTGGTGTTTTCCATTTTTTGGATTTTTGAAGATGCATTGTTGGATTCGTGCTTCACCCGGTCTATTAGAATAGCTTTATTTTCCCATTCCGTTTTCACTTAATCCTTTATTGAAAAAACAAAATTTAAATGGAAAAGTAAGATGATAACATATTTAATCTTCATTGATGAATTATCTTTCTTAGTGTCTTAATTAATTACTTTCCTTCTCAGTGGTTCATCCTCTGCCCGCACCTCCTCCACTCCTCAGTCTGCTTCTCTCGTGAAGGCCTTCCAGCCTGTGCAGCAGCGGTCCTCTCTCACCGCCAACATCCCCCTCCAGGTACTGTAGAACGGTTTGGCACCGTTCTTGGCACCACACTATCTTTTGATCCGATAGTGTACCCGGCAAGGCTCGAGGTACAGCAGTGAGAAATCCCAATGGCGCCACCTCTGATGTTGCGTTTCAAGTGTTCGACTAAAGCAACTCTACTTCTCCTTTTCAATTCAGCACCCGCTTCTAAGAATTATTACTCTCTTTCTCCTGCTGTCTGTCTGACTGCGTAACATGCGCTATACTAGCCTACTACTACAGTACCCCGTTGGCTATATATTAGTCGACGATTGATTTTTTTTTTCAGAAGTCTGGCTCGATCTCGCACACGCCCGCTGAGCCTGTGATCAGGGAAGATGAGGACGAGAGCAGCAGCGAGAATTCGAACGGAGGCAATGGTACGGTACCTTTATTGATTGCAAAGGAGTGGAGCCAGAGCTACAGTATGCTCTTGTTGAGAAGTAGTACGGTAGTTAACGATTGTTGTGGTGTGAAAAAAAGTTAACGACTTGAGAAGATACACCATCCCAATCATGAAATTCAGGCGCCTCTGGAGTCCCCGTGATCGGTGGCTGCCCAGGCACGCCCTCTTCGACTACCGTATCCGCAGGCGGAGATATAGTAACCCCGCTACTCGAGCCCTCGACCCCAGACTCGACGACGAAAGAGAACAAGTAAGTGTGGAGTATGGCCTGACTCTCTCACTTTCACACGCTCTCTCGCTCTGTCTGATCGGCGAGAGAGTGTGTATTATGGAGAGAGTGATTGGATGAGAGATTGTGGATGCCAGAGGGAAATCAATAAAGAATGAAGCTCTCTGGCATCTGCTAAAGCGATTTCTTTGCTAGCGCCTGTAAGCATGATAACGACTAAGTGGCATGTATAGGCGTACTGTTTTGATGTTCTCCATACTGATATGTTGTTGTTTTGATAGTCGTCTCCCTATCGACTGTGGTATTCTCTGCACACCCCCGCACTCCCATACTCCCATACCCCCCTTCTCTCCCTTCTTTCTACCCTTGATTACTCTTCACACACTGCTCTGCCTTCACACATACACTCCACTCCTCAGCACCATGTCCTCCTTCTACCGTACTCCTACCGTATCCTCTCTATCGTGCTATACCGTTGTTTGCCCTACTGCAGCCCTACTGCGACCTCCGGTGCTGCAGCATCTGCAGCGCCATCCTCCTCAGTGACGTCACCCGCCCTGCTGCGGCCGGGTCGGCAGCTGCAGCAACAGTCGCGGCCGCACTCGGTGTATACCGCATCGCCCACCACCACCCACAGCCCTACCGTATCCCCACTCGTCGTCCCGACTACCGTACCTTACCGTATCCCGTCGACGTCGTCGAGGATCGCAGCGGCGCTCCTCTCGCCCTTCAAGCGGACAATGTCCTTCAAAATGGTCTCTGATCTACCCTATCGATGGATTATTGATTGGTCTACTTACCTTCTCCTCTATCTTTTCTCTCGTTTCTCTACAATCTAACAGATCAGCTTTTGGTTCTGTATGGTTTCGGATCGTTTGATGCATCTCTTTCTCAGTTTCGTATGTATGTCGTAGTGAATCGAGTGATTGAGTGAGTACACCAGAGTACTGTAGTTGGGGCAATCGATAACTGATCTACCGTAGTCTAATTATCGATTGATTGCAGGCAGTCACTGCATCAGAGCCCGTCGATGCCGCCCGTCTTGATACGAGAGATGGACGAGATGAGCCTGCGGGTGCAGGAGGGAGGTCATCCCGCAACGATGACCAAGAGCGCCACAGGTGAGGATACGGTAGATTACGGTGGAACAAGTTCAGATGAACAATTGGGTTACGGGTGATTTGTTTGGTCGGATACGAAAAGCTCTGGACTGTGTTCTTCTGAAAATGATGATTGGAGTTTCATCGGTGTCTCAAATTTTTTATGGAGGCTCAAAGCCGTTGAGTTCCGCATGTGTCGTCCAACTATAATACACATTATTGTTGTTCATACATTGGCCTAGTACGGTTACGGTAGCCATTTATCGATCGACTTAGCTTATCTCCTGATCTCATCCTGATATTCAGGCACGACACTGGCGCCGATGGGTCGCGAGCAGCACACGCCGCACGCGCCGACGACTCCCACGCAGGTGAGAAGAGTTTGAGTGGAATATTAGTCAGTTGGTGCAAATGCATAATGAATTATTGGGAGTATTAGCATTCCATCAAGGATTAAAGAATTAGATATTGGAGTTTTGCAATAGCGATCTGACAAAATATTACACTGTCCCCATTCGACAGACATAATAGCTAGTGATGAAACATAGTAGTACACAGTAATATCATTTGCGCTTTTTACTTGTTTTTTTCTTCTCTTGGCGAATGGCAACATATCGCACTTCCCTTAGGTGAATGGTAGTTCAGCAAGTGATGAAACATAAAAATTCCAAGACGTAGCCACACTAACAATTCACAAATATTTGTAAGAATGGATCGTGCTAGTTGTAATTTTACTTTTCCCCTCGTAGTTTGGTCTAATTACATCCCCCCGTTACTTCTAATCTTACCTAGCCTTAACCGTCCTTTGTTAGATGGCGAAAAAGGCGGGATTTCGAGGCAAAGCCTTCGTGAGCCTTGTAAGTTTAATACGAAATCTCGTGGCGTCCTCCCGATGTCTTTAATCTTTGATCTTTATCTTTGACCATTTCTGTCATCGTCCATTTCCTAACCCCGTTGGAGGTGAATTACATCTACTGCATACTCCCCGCAATTTACTAACACATTTTAGCGCTTTCTCTGTCCTCTATCCATCTGTACATCTATCTATTGGGAGTAATCTAGATGCTCGTAATGATAGTAAATGAATGAAATAGTGTGCTCGAAATCCCTTCAAATTCATATCGTTTTGTGATTGGTGCGCATGTAGCCCAGGACAGCGGCGGTGCGGGACGTTGACTACCGTAATCCTTCTGCGGCGTCTTTCCATGCGGGACCACCATCAAGATGTCCATTGATTCAGGCGTACCCTCCGTCGGCGACGGTCACTCCGGTAGAGAGGGCGGGTGGCAAGGGAGGCGTAGCCCAAGGATCAGCCGGAAGTGGCAGCTCGGCCTTCCCCCGCAACACCCGCAACCGACAGACATTCCACGGCAAGACGGAGCACAATAGGGTGAGTTGATGTAGAGTACTCGATCCTTTTTGCATACACTCTCGCCGATTATTGTGGCAATACTATTAATGTATTAGGAAATCACAGACTACGGTCGTGGCTTTTAACACCACTTGGTAGTGTATTGTCACGATAAATGGAGCGACAGAGTATGGAAAATGAGAGACCGAGATCGTAAGATTGTGTGAAAGAGCGACGGATGCAGCTGAAATGCGCCTGGATTCTATGTCGATTTTGAGTGTTGTTTCGACTAAAACATTCGATTTTTCGATTGAAACTGAATGAAAACAGTGGGCATGAATCCAGAACGCTAGAGAGGCGCAGCTAGAAAGGAGTCACTTAGAGCTTGTAAAGTGGTCGCAAGTCACACGCTTCACACATTTGGCACTAGGTTGGATGAGAACTATGACATCATGCCGCCTTTGGTATATCAAAGGCGGCATGACGTCATAGTTCGACCTAGTGCCACACATTTTCCTTCTCTTCTACTCTAACTATAGTGTGTAGACTATAAGCTGTCGAACTCCTTTCGTGATGATGATTGTGATTTGAATTTTCGAGACCTACGTCGAGAGTATCACGCGTAAGACCAGATCACTCATCAAAAATTGTATGTTCATTAATAATTTTATTTTTGCATAATTAATTAGTTAATTAATTAATTAACTAATTAAGGTGAACGTGGAGGACGAGGAGAGTGACGGGGAGGCGCTGCCGGGCAATCAATCGATGGGCACGGCGACGGGCAGAGGAGGCACCTTCCTCTCCAAGCTCACCAAACTGGCCAGGCGGTTAGTGCGATGAGAATACTGTAGTGGCTTATTCAGGAGTAGGTGAAACGATAATTCCGCATGACTGACAAATTGCCTATTAAGCTATCGACTAACCATAAAATCTCGAGTTGTGTTGTGATCGTGTGTGTTGGTGGTGGTTGTACGGGCGATAAATTGACTTGCTTTCGAAGATTTAAAAAATGATTAAATTTACCGCCTCAAACACCTTTGCATGATGCTATGTACGATGCATGTAATAACGTTGTCCCGATTGCCTTCTCATGGTAGCGCTTGGTTACGGTAGCTAATATACTCCTGAGATGGTCGACCGACATCCCTCGCTCCTCCTCCTCCTCGGCTGATGATGATGGTGACCTACCCTCCTTTTCCTCCCTAATATTGATTAATCCCCTTCTCCTTGTCCCATTCCTACAGTAATACTTCCCTGTTCGGTATTTCTAAAACCCCACCAACAAGAATCCCATCGTAGCGTTCTAACACATCCTCAAATTATCCAGAATAAGCGTCCTGCTTAATAAAGTTTACAAATTACCCAACATTTGTTCTTGTTAACGCCCCTCTGAACAGTCTGCTTGTCCCCATCCTTTGCGTTCCTGTCTAACCTAACCACATTTGGAGAGTTGTCCGGAGAAGTCAAAGATTACTCCAGAGTAAATGATGTTCACTTGCCTAAGATATTCTCAGTGAAAGAGCATGGGAGATGCCCCGAACGAGAGATATGTGTCTATGCTCCTCCCCCCACTCTGTCTGCCGAGCCTTGATCACTTACCCCCCTCAACTGATTCATTCGTCCTTCCCGTGCTTGGGACCTTGCGAGCAATAGTCTGACTCTCTCATTATCACACGCTCTCTCGCACCGTCTGATCGGCGAGAGAGCTTGTGGTATGAGGACCTGACCTCTCTTTCTGACCGTTGCTCGTCCTTGCCCCTTCCACTCTCCCTGCTTGCTCTAATTTTACTAGGCCCCACCCCTCCGTATGCGTTCAATGACTCGAATTTGGTCTCTAGTTTTGCTCATTGAACTTTGGTCTTTGATCTTTGATCTCTCCCTCTCTCCTCTACGTTCCTCCTCTCTCAGTCCCTCCATCGTCACCACCACATCATCATCAGCGGGAGGAGCAGGAGGAGGGCTGGTGCGCCCGTCGCCCTCGAATACCAGGAGGTAGATCAAGAATGACGATTATCGATTTTTTTTGTTTTTCATTGATTTGGTTACTAGAGCACGAGCTAGAACACTAAAACAATTTTGGTTGATTCATGTTCCAACATTAGATCATGAGAAGGAGCTAACCAAGCTAGTTCGATATTTCGTTGAGTTCGCCTTCGCAACAAAAGCACGTGCAAAACTTCTTTCTCATTTTGGACGTTTGGTTGATTCATGTTGCAAGATTAGATTGCGAGAACGAGCTAACCAAGCAAGCTCGATAGGTTCTCGGAGTGTTCCAAAACAGCAACATTTTATCTTGATCGTTTGTGAGTCTCAATGTCGTGATCATTGATAGTGGTCGTTCTCGTAGGTGTACGACGTCAATATTATTCCAGTGTAGGAAACTGAGAACCACCTTGGAAATTGCATATTTGTTTTAAAAACATTTGCACAAACACTAGCATTAAATGAATATTGATGAATACTGTTGGTAGTACTGTACTTGTAATATCGTACCGTAACCCTTTTCTGTTCTCAGGACGCCGCTGCCAGAAGGCGTGGCTACGGGAGCCGGAGGAGGCACGCCGCACACTGGTGGTCGATCCGGAACCATTGGCCCCACCTCCGGAGCTGCAGCCGTTCAGCAACTGAGGGAGTACTCGACGCACGGTGTGAGTACGGTGGAATTACGGTAGCCGAATTATCGAGAAGTGGTGCAAAGGTGAAGTAGGATAGCTGCGGAAAGAGTTGATGCGCGATTTATGAAAAGGTTAGACTCACCAGGCGTTTAGATGTTGCAGCAGGTCTAGGTATTGGCTGGGTCTGCAAGTTGAACGATGTAACGGACTCAGCTGCCACTAAAAATATTCCTACTTTATCTCTCGCTTCTTGCCGTATAAATCACGAATTAGTTATTGATTCGGTGATTCGTGATTTTCCGAGAGTCACATTTCTCTGTTGACAGAGTATCTGCTTTTCTTGCTCAACAGAGTAGGTAATTTTGGTAAATGAAATCGCTTGCTATCCGGAGCGACCTAGGCGCATTGGTGATGTGTCAATTCAAGAAAGAGCCGTGCCTTCAAAGTTTTATGATAATGAGCCGTTTCTGGGCAACATTTTAAAAATATTAATGGTTTAACTTTTTAAAGAGATGCGCTATTCTCTGTTTACCGAGTATCATTGCTTCTGTTTGCGCAATAGTAGACTAGATACCTTCCGACAACTCGTCTACCGTCAACTCAAACTTGTTCGTGGCTGTACGCGTACCATATCGCTAATCGATCAAACGAGAGGATATTGCCCATATTTGTACTAATGATTGGGAGCCTCGGCATGTTTAGCTCCACCCCTTTTCCAATCAATAAATCGATAATTCAATCTTTTGCCTTTGCAGCGTTCGGAGGCTCCTCAGGGCGGCGGAGGCGGCAGTGAAGAAGTGAAGCCTCGTTCTCTCCGATTCACGTGGAGTATGAAGACGACGAGCAGTCTCGCGCCTGAAGAGATGATGAGGTACGGTAGAATTGGACTACGGTAGGGGATACTGTATGATCATAATGTACGGTATTAATTGATTAGGATGTACAGATGTATGGACAGAGTGATGCTAGAATTAATGTGGGCTGCGAAACGTAAAAATGAAAATGCTTACGTCCAACCCGGACAATTACTGTTCCGTTAGTGCTAGATGTTTTCAGTTCCTTTGCCCAAAACGATCTTGTTTGCATTTTTTCCCTTAAAATTCAAAATCGTTAATCGGAAAGACTTGCATGTAAAATGAAACACCAAATATGATTTTAGTTTCACAGTAGCTAGATATCTCTTGCACTTTTTCCAAGGTCAATAATTATTGATGGCGACTATAGTAAGCTTGCAAAAAATAATTTCATCGCGAGAAAGCTGCAATCACATAAAATTGCATGCAGTAATATAATGTCATCAATATTCTAATTATTTATTTTATTTAATAAATCTTTCTGTTAAGGGAGATCCGGAAGGTGCTCGACTCGAACGCGTGTGACTACGAGCAACGAGAACGGTTTGTTATGATCTTTGATCTTTGGTCTTTAACTGTTACTCTGTATATTCTATCATCTAATCTATTCTAAAGTTGTGGTATTTGCCCACTTTTCTAAAATAAAATGATCTTTGATCTCTCTGACCTCCCTCCTGCAGGTACCTGCTGTTGTGCGTGCACGGCGACCCCAACACCGACTCGCTCGTGCAATGGGAGATGGAGGTACGGTAGCACTTGAATTACGGTATGACTACGGTAGACGATGAATCGCGAAGCGATAATTTAATGATGAATTCAAGTTGGCTTATTCATGTGAAAAGATCTGCCGGTCAATCGATGTTTTAGGTTTAGAACTAATTGGGGCGCAATAGCTGATAGCAATAGTCGTTGTATTCGCCGTAGACATATCATAAATCGATGAAACAAGTGTCTCCCTTTTTGCACCGTTCAAATTTGTCCTTTTTTCATATCTGATGTAGGTTCACCTAAATAGTCACTTCTTCAATTAACGAAATTTTTCGTTTCGTCAGTGCTTCAAAAGGCTAAACCATTTTCTTTCTAGGTGTGCAAACTGCCCCGTCTCTCGCTCAACGGCGTCCGTTTCAAGCGAATCTCCGGCACTTCCATCGGCTTCAAGAACATCGCCTCGAAGATAGCTCAAGAGCTGAACCTGTGATCAAGCCCCGCCCCCCTTTTCGAGACTCCGCCCCCCTGATATAGGCACACCGGGTCACCGCCTCCTCCCCCCTCCCTACTCGCTGTTCTATGCTAACACATACTTTTGAGTAGCTATCCCCTCTCCTCGCTCGAACTCGATGTACGGTAGGAAAGATACCGTAACCCGTGATTCTTCGCTGATTGATCTACCCACCCTGTGCTCCTCAGCCCGTCTCTCCTTTCCTCTCCAATAGATTCGTCCCTCTTTGATTGTTTTCTGTTCTGTATCTAGACAGAGAAACACAAATGCACGGGGGACCTCACCTACGGGTGTTTCCTCTCTCTCCCTCTTCTACTCTCCTCATCATCATCCTTCCAATTCTCGATGATTGTTGTCCCCACTTGTGCAAGAGAGAGGTACTATGTTAATGGGCACACCAGCCCTGTGTTGACTACCGTACTCCCCGCCTACCGTATCCGCTCCTCCTTTCGATATAGTTCCCACTTTCTCTCTCCTATGTGTCGAAATGCGCTCTCGCCTCTTGTGTGTTAGCCTGTTTCCCTATTCTTCTTCCTCCTTCGCGGTATTCATTAGCCTATGTCTTTTTAAACACGATTTTTCCTTTTCTTTCTTCCCATTTATTCTTTTTTTCCTGCTAATCTAACAAGCATAGACTCGTTGCTGCACAAGCGAATGTTTTATCCGCCCGATATAGCCTGACGTTTATTTTCGAATTATCGATTGATTATATTCGGTTATCGATTGAATTATACCGTAGTCGAGAAATATGATCCGAACGTATTGTTATCACACCACCCACCGCCACTACTACTTCCGTTCCCACCGTTGACTGGCTCGTTGCCCCGCCCCTTCGACTACCGTGCCCCCCGATTACCGTATCCGATTACACTACATGCCTCACCCAGTGCACACCACCCCAGCGCCCCTTGCATTTCTGCGCGACGATCGATCGATAATCAGTCCTCGATCGGCGCCTGACCTACCGTAGCTTGTATACCGTATCTCGAGCGAGAGAGAGTCAACGTAGATTTGCAACCAGCCTCTTTCCAAATAGTCGTCATTCATGATGTCAATCCAAATAATAATATTTCGCATCAAAACAACTCCTCCCTCGCGCTCCCGAGTACAGTAATTTCCCCAGTAAATATTACAGTAATCCTTCAATCGATTAATGCTCTCTCGTAGGTTGATGCGTGTACATTCACGAAGCAACTAGGGCCCTTCCGTCGATTCCGATGTATTTTTCTTTATTTCTATTTCAATTGTAAAATATAGCTAAGAGTTGTTATCAGATGGTAAATGTCTGTTCACATAACTGCACCACATTATTCCCCCTAATTCAGCCCCGCCCCTTTCTTCCCTTCGTCCATTTGTGTTATGTCGCCCCTTCACCAATCCCACTTGTATGTCGAATTGCACATGATATTTAAGATTTAAGAGAGGATCCGACGTATAGAATAGCCTAAATGAATGAAGATTGCGAACTATGAAATGTGTGTGAAGAGCAAACCAAGTGATACTATCTTGAATACTACAAGGATAATGATTTCATGATGCTTTTTTTGTTTGTGAATCATGAAGAATTTGAAAAAAATATTCCAACTTAATTTCTAACATAGGCAAGACTAGACTACAATTCGCACTTCATGGCAAGCTAATTCAATACCGGTAACGTTTCGAGTTTATAATCAATTCATAAATAATAGTAAAAAGTGGATTGCTTGTAGTACTTTTCCGCTTTATCAATTCAATTCATTTATCATGCATATGTCGAAATAAGTGACGAGAGAGAGAAGTAAGATGAAATAAGACTACATGAAATACGATGCATCATCTAGGATGCAAAGATAATAGTATGGTATATTACAGATTGCCATAGTTAATGGGAAAGTGAATACGCGTTCTAACGAGAAAGAGTTCAAAATTCCTAGAAAGAATTACATGATTGGGGATGGAATTCCACTGTGATACAATACAATAATAGATAAAATTGTGATATACCACGCCTCTCACGTAAGGATCGAACTGAACACCGGATTATGCGAAATTGACTAAATCGGGTTTTCTTCCGTTTTGACCTTCTTTGTCATTCCTAAACATACTACCAACTTCTCATTTGCATACCGTTGTATCCTTGTCCCTTGTTGATGTCCACGTAGACGGGAGAGGACGGATAAACATACCGTTTATCCACGAATAAATAAATAGGAGAAAATACTACAACAAAAGAGCCATCAACCAGCTAGGGTGAGAGAGCGAGAGCGAACTGACAACTTTGGGCGACGCAACAATTGCATAAATACGACTGTGTATAAATACTGCGCGTCAACACCATTTGAACCGCTATTTATGGGAATGCGACCTTAACTACGGTAGGCGCGTTTGGCGGGGCGCACGAAGTGCGATGGGTCACATACATGCAATCTGTGATAGGAATTATTACTAAAAGGTTATTACTAATTCCTATACAACACATACGATGATTCCGAAGGCCCTGGTACCTGGTCGTTGGTTCTGGTACCCACCTTTAACCTTGATTATATCCGTTCCCCTTCACTTTGTGCAAAAATCTTCCTCTGAATGACCCCCACTAACTTTTTGAGCTCTATCGATGTGTACAAACTAGAACTCATGAAAATGAGTTTGAACAATACTATATTCAGCGCAACATTCCTAAAAATCTATAGTGAAGACGCAAACGAAATTCATGGAGTGGAAAGTAGAGCTCGAGGGCTTTAAAATGAGTGGTCTGTGGTATTCAGATCATCGCCCGTAAGCAAGTTATATAGCTTTGAAGTTTCGAATTGATTTGAAGTCATTTCCTCAGAGGCAGACCGCGCGCTTTTCGCAGTGAAGCGGAGAATAAGAGGAGGGTCGACCATCGACTTTCGATTTCTAATATGTTTCAAATATGCTATGAATAAAGCTTATCATAGTTCATTTAAGACATGCCAGAAACATATTAGAAATTGAAAGTCGATGGTCGACCCTCCTCTCATTCTCCGCTTCGCTGCGAAAAGCGCGCGGTCTGCCTGTAATGTAGTGACTTCAAATCAACTCGAAACTTCAAAGCTATATAACTTGCTTAGGGGCGATGATCTGAATACCACAAACCATTCATTTTAAAGCCCTCGATCTCCACTTTCCACTCCATGAATTTCGTTTGCGTCTTCACCATAGATTTTTAGAAAAGTTGAGATGAATATAGCATTGTTCAAAGTTATTTTCATGAGTTCTAGTTTGTACACATCGATATAGCTCAACAAATTAGTGGGGGTCTCTCAGAGGAAGATTTTTGCTCAAAGTGAATGAGAACGGATATAATCAAGGTTAAAGGTGGGTGCCAGAACCAACGACCAGGGCCTTCGTAATCATCACATGCAAACGAGTTTCTCAGGATTTATCTGATCGAGATAAACCTACTTATTAGTGAAAAAAACATAATTCACGTGGTTTAGGCCTAATCCGAGAAATGTTCAATTCAGTTCGATTCTTAGGTGAGAGGCGTGATACAGTGGTGGACAAAATTATATAGCCTCCGGTTTTTCGATCATAAGTACCCTCAAACTTAACCAATATCCATGAAATTTGGGATGCGCTTATATTTTATGATTACCCATCTAACAATCTACCTATTGGGTGTATCGTCACAGTTTGAGGTAGGTCACTTGAAAATCGATATTTCACACCAAATCAGCATTTCCATGAACATTGATGTCAAAAATCTAGGAAAAATATTATCCAAATACAAATTAGCAGGTTCGAAAGAGCATCTACTGAGCTTTGGATTTCACTTCTGGGATGAGTCGTTAATCGGTTTTTTTGGTTGCGGTAAGTCACGTCAAACTACAGTACTTTTTCGTACATTTACAGTTGTAACATCAATTCTAATGGAGCAGTCGGACTGTAATTCATAGGGTAACATACAATGATGGACCCCAAACAGAATTATAAGTTTGGGATCGACTGGCTTCGATATCCCCAAATAGTCATTTTTGGTATGCTCTTTGGTGGTGTGCTGTCGCTTCTGTCTAGAATTTTTCTGGCACTTGTAAAGTGAGGGTGAGGTTTATCTATGATTATTGAGTGTTTTCTGAAAATTTGGTGACTCATTTGAGTAAAAATATGGTACCTTAAATCTCGATTTTTTTTTCAAAAATAGGTTATTTTCGATGAAAATGCTCAAAAATCGACGTTTTTTTCGAAAAATCTGAAAAATTCAATGCATCATATTTTTGTTCAAATAAGTCCAAATGTCACCAAATTTTCAGAAAACACTCAATAATCATCGATAAACCTCCTACTCGCTTTACGAGTGCCAGAAAAATTTGAGACAGAAGCGACAGCACACCACCTAAGAGCATACCAAAAACGACTATTTCGGCGATATCGATGCCAGTCGATCCCAAACTTATAATTCTGTTTGGGGTCCATCATTGTATGTTACCCTATGAATTACAGTCCGACTGCTCCATTAGAATTGATGTTACAACTGTAAATGTACGAAAAAGTACTGTAGTTTAACGTGACCTACAGCAACCAAAAAATTGATTAACGACTCATCCAAGAAGTGAATTCCAAAGCTCAGTAGATGCTCTTTCGAACCAGCTAAATTGTATTTGAAAAATGTTTTTCCTAGATTTTTGACATCAATTTTCCTGAAAACGCTGATTTGGTTTGAAATATCGATTTCCCAGTGACCTACCTCAAACTGTGATGATACATTCAATAGGTAGATGGTTAGATGGGTAATCATAAAATATGAGTGCATCCCAAATTTCATGAAGATCGGTTAAGATGAGATAATTGAGTATTAACATTTCAAGATCTTGCAATCGTCATTGACAAGCCAACCCTAGCACGAGCGCGAACAAGTTTTTAAAACTAAAAATTTTTTTACAATTTTGATTTTTTATCTAGAGAAGTCGAAAATTGTTGTAGCTTCGATAAGATCTTTTTTTGTGAGAAGGGTGTGAAATTGATAGATACTAAGTTCTTCGTATCATTGTCACCTTCATTCGTCGTGCAAATATCATAAATCTATGTAACATCTTCTGTCTTTTTGCAACTTTCCAATTAGATCGTATTTTTTCACGGCAAGAGTTGGTTGCAATTCTAAAGCTACAGTAATTTCTCGGTGCGCCTCTTTCGACGACGGCATCTTTACCACACTCAACAATTGAGATATAACACGCCCCTCACATAAGAATCGACTCAGAATGGGACTGGTTTGGCATTGAGGCAAAATTCGAAATTGAGATAAATACATTTTCAGGGTCCACTGGACCCAACTAAGACCCCCCTGCACTGAATAGTGCCTGCGATCATTCTTCGCCAAGTTGCTGCACCGGTCGGACCGAGCACTCCAACTTTGAGGCTTACTTTCTACCCTTCAATGAAATCATACTGACAATTTTTCTTCTAGTGGTCCAGGTACTTTTTGATACTCTATCACCCTATCTAGACCGTTTTTCGATTTTTCGTCTTTGAAACGCCCCATATTCAACGACGAATAACTTTAAAACTGCCCCAAAGTCACCGAATTTTTTTGTTCCATTAGATATAGCTTGAAAAGAGGATTCGAACAAGTACCTTGCGCTCGCATATCGGGGGTACCTAAGGGGTATTTTGTCCTTAAAACGCTTCGGGAAGATTTGAAGTTATTTTTAATCAGTTAATCGACGTGTCATTCGACCAATGGGCATTAATTTTACGTTATGTTTCAGGTTCCATTGAAGTTCATTGAATAGTCATCTTGCAAAATTTTCAAAGTATTTCAATGGGATATGAAACATAACGCAAAATTAATGACCATTGGACGCGAGAGGGCAGAATGACACGTCGATTAACTGAGTAAAAATAACTTCAAATCTTCCCGAAGCGTTTTAAGGGCAAAATTCCCCTTAGGTCCCCTCGATATGCGAGCGCAAGGTACTTGTTCGAATCCTCTTTTCAAGCTATATCTAATGGAGCAAAAAATTCGGTGACTTTGGGGCAGTTTTAAAGTTATTCGTCGTTGAATATGGGGCGTTTCAAAGACGAAAAATCGAAAAACGGTCTAGATAGGGTGATAGAGTATCAAAAAGTACCTGGACCACTAGAAGAAAAATTGTCAGTATGATTTCATTGAAGGGTAGAAAGTAAGCCTCAAAGTTGGAGTGCTCGGCCCGACCGGTGCAGCAACTTGGCGAAGAATGATCCCAGGCACTATTCAGTGCAGGGGGCTTAGTTGGGTCCAGTGGACCTTGAAAATGTATTTATCTCTATTTCGAATTTTGCCTCAATGCCAAGCTTTGCTCGATTCTTAGGTGAGAGGCGTGATAATTGGATTGTTTGGTTGGATTGAACAAGCGTTGGCAATAATACTTTGCCGAATGGTGATTAGAGTTTCACCAGAGATTCAAGTCAGGTGCGCGCGTCTTGCTGTAATATTTCTATCATCGACCATATAAAAAATGTAAATTATCGCTTACTTTCGAAAAGACTCGATAAAAATGGCGTATTTATATCATAGTATTCCACCGAGAAGATTGATGGAGATTAGTCATGCTACAGAAGCATCCAAAAAATCCCAATTTCCATGTTTTCGAAAAATCGCTGTTCCACCCCTTCAATGAATAGTCCGCTTTTTACAAATGCGGCGTCTTATACGCCGTAGGAATACGTGATATTGTTGTAGAAACGATGTTCCAAAAATTGCCGAGTTCCGGATAGTTCAAGTATGTAATATGAGTGTTACCGCAGACGACCGGGGATAGATAGGTAGGATGGGGTAATGAGAGCATGGACACTTGGATGCGGGATGGATTAGTTTTGGGGAAACTTACAGACACACGATTTGCTCAATATAAAATTCACACCATTTAAGAAAATTTCGAGACCGCGATCTACATGGTTCATTAAAAAAAGTTTCCACTAAACATAACAGCGATCGATATGGTTGTAAGCCGAAACTACCACCTAGTGATAGAGCGCGTTATCCCTTAGTGAAAAACCAGTATGCATTTTCCGGGCACTATTGTTTTTGTTCTGTGGGTTGTGCTGTTAATAGGAGTATTGTCGATGCTTCGTGAGCTCGTAAATTTTACACAGGTTCCATTAGCTTAAGAGACCGTCCACCAGAGAACGTAACAGGTCTTATTTTTAGTTGTGTTTGATAAACCGATCGTTTGTCTGCCAACAGAACAAAAATCCCTCGATACTACTCCTGAAAATCCCTCGATACTATTCCTTGCTGTCTTAAGAGACCGTCCACCATAGAACGTAATAACTGTGCAGGGGTTCACGGATGGCCAAAAATTCGATAAATCCTCAGGGCGGTGGAGGTGGAAGTTAGGAGATGAACGACTAGCAGTCTCCCGTCTGATGAGATGATGAGGTACGGTTGAATTGCATTATGGTAAGCGAATAATGTACAGGGTGGTCCATAAATAAAAGGGATGTAATATTTTCCACTCATTATGTTTTTCTGTTTGCAAATCCCATCAAGTGTTTAGATGCACAATACTATTTTGGAGTGAACGAAAGCCAATATGTTCATCAGAATAAAACTTTAAAAATTGATATTCTGATTTTCGCGTACCGAATAGCCGTAGGAATAAATCAGTAAGACTGTGGCATAAACACAGCGAATTATGATTTTTATTGTCATTTGAAAACTACTCTGTGTTTGCATTTACGTTTTTACTCTGTGTTTGCATTTACGTTCGCGGGAGATGTACGCATGATTGTCTCCAGCGCCCCGTAACTTCAGCGCCCATTTTAATTTGCATTTGAGGGCCTCCTTATTCCAGTCGCGTACTCCAGCGATCTCCCGCAGTCGCTCGTTCCTCATTCGGTCCTTGAGAGTCACTCCGACCATTCTACGTTCCATCTTCCTTAGTGTGACGTCAAGACGCTCTTTATCACTTGATCGCAGAGCCCACGTCTCACTCCCGTAGAGTACGGTACATTTGACGCAGCTATCGAAGAGGCGTCTCTTTGTCTTCATGGGGAGAATGCGGCTGGCGAGTAGATGAGAAAGCTTGCTCCATGCAGCCCAACCCAATCGAATTCGGTGTTCCAGTTCGGCAGAGGGATCAAGGGGGAGAGAGATCTTCCCGCCAAGATAGGTGGCTGAATCAGCGAAGCAGAACACTTGATTGTTGATTACGATGGGTGTTCGAGTGGTGGTGCAGGATGTGGAATGACACATCTTGGCTCTCAGGTTGATGTTCCGTTTCAAAATTTCGATAAAATTTTGTTCGATTTTCTCTTTTCAATTTCGTTTCGTCCATCTCTAAAAGTAATATTCTATAACTCCTGCTGTTTGTCCATGTATCCTTAGAGGGTTCCAGAGTCATTACTACTTCCATATATGAGAGGGATCGCGAGAGAATCGACAACTTCCGGGACGTAGCAATTCATATTAAACTTTTCTCACGAAAACATTGTATTTCGTACTTCAAATCGAGTTCTATCGAATGGCGTTGGCCGTTTCTTGAAAACAATTTTTTTCCATCCGCGGCATGGGCCGAAAGTGGGCGGAGTCACGCTTTGGTTGAAAAAAATCAATCTTTGAGCGCGCTTTTCGACCTTTTCCGATAAAGATATCAAAAAATGGTCAACAGACGAATGAAAGAGCATTACTCGAGGAACATTTTTCTCTCTTTGTTATGGTCGAAAAGTCAAAAACTGACTCAGGCTATCAACTTTTGCGAAATTTTCGACAAATCGCTTTAAACCAAAAACGTAATGGGATTTCATGATTAATCAATTTGCCCATATGAGTACTTCTTTCTGCCAAAATATGAAGGTCATAAAGCTTTGCGCTGTAATTACGGTGTCTTTAAGCAAAAACCGGCAATGGAGTCTGGTGTAGACAGAATGGTTCCCATATGTCAAAAGAGCCCATTTGCGTCCAAATTGAACACAGACATTATAAAAACATGTTTCCGTATGAGAAGTACATAAATTTCCTGTCCATTCGATCACAGAGTCGATATGATGCATTTGAGAACTTTGCCTGGAATTGCATACATAAGGCGGAATCATGGTACCATTCAAGGTGAAATACATCAAGTTACATGCAATTGTAATTCCTACTACTTTTTACAAAGTATGAACCATTTAAAATGCAATTGCAGCCCTCTGAGAGCCAAAAATGCGGAAATACGACGACACATGCAGAAGTTGCGAAATCGATACCTGACTGGGATCAAATTATATCAATTTTGATATCTTTATCGGAAAAGGTCGAAAAACGCGCTCAAAGATTGATCTTTTTCAACCAAAGCGTGACTCCGCCCACTTTCGGCCCATGCCGCGGATGGAAAACAATTTTTTTCAAGAAACGGCCAACGCCATTCGATAGAGCTCGATTTGAAGTACTAAATACTATGTTTTCGTGAGAAAAGTTTAATATGAATTCGTATGTCCCGAGGCATGTCGAGTCTTTCCCGATTCCTCTCATATATTGTCATATAATTATGGAAATTCTATTGTTAGAAGTCTGCATCAGCACGAGGCAGAGCTGAGGTAATCATGCAGTCGATTGCTGTATTCATCTGCATAGGTAACCTCAGGACAGACTGAACGCATAATTGGAGCGGGGTGGCAAACCAGCCTTGCGCCTCAACTCATCGTAAGTTGAGGCCTTGGATGCCTCAACTTACGACGATCTGCCATAATGACCAAGCACGCCACAGGAGAGGATACAGTGGGAGTGAATTATTACAAATGATTATTACAATACCCTTGCTGCCAAGCAACATCCAACCGATTCGATCCAATCGACGGACATCCGTTTCTTGTATACACTCTCGTCATTCTTGAAATCTCACCCCAAACGGAATAAATGAATGAATGAATGAATGTCTTACCGTCAATTGAGATATGGCTGGCTTGTTTAGTTGGATAGTAAAAAAGCACTGGTAATTGTATTTTGCTATATGACAATTAGTGTTTCACAGGTGATTCAAGCCGAATGCGCGCGAGTGTCTGCAATATTTCGTTTACAGACATTACAAAAACAAAACAGTTGTATAAACTTTATAAAGTTATTTTGTAAACACACTTTATAAAGTATGGCCATCTCTACTTTTGTCGCTGTACTTGTTTTGTATTACTGTATTACCGTTGTTCGCTCGCACCTTTTGGACTAGTAATAGCCCTGCACCACTAAGCCCGCTTGTCTATCTCGCCTCAAATTCATTTCCTTGTTACTGATCGAATCGATCTCTCTTCCGAACATTTTCGCGTCTCCGTCCTTTTCCAGTCAAGTGCCGTCCGGAATGAAATGATTATGGATGCGAATTATGAGATTAAAGTGGTGCTCCGGGGAATATGTGACAAAGCGTACTGACCCAGTGGATGTTGTAGAGCACACTCACCCGATCAGAATTCACTTTTTACGAAGTTCCACAGACGCCTACGAGGCTATTTACATACGCTCAAATTTCATTGATAGCGCAGGATCTTGATTGGTTCAGTAATGTTTCACTCGTTCTGCTTATGTTTCGTCTCTTTACTGGGGTAAATTCGCTACAGTTTCCCACTGAGAGCGCAGAATTTTCGCGGTGGGACTCCCAAACATTCATTCCCCGGAGCACTCCTTTAAGTAGGGGAGAGTTACCGTCTGACTCTCTCCTATGTGCATGTTCTCGCTTTCTCTAACCTGCGAGAGAGTGTTAAAGATGAAAATACGATTAATTATTGGCTTACATTTTGCATCACGCGGATTATCCGAGTTGGAGGGGCCGGCGCCACCGTTGACAAGCACAAGCTGTTCAAGACGATCCGCAAAGGAAACTTCGCATAGGTACGAAATCGAGAGATACGGAGACTATAGAATAGACATTCTGTAGATTTTTATTTGCAGGTAGTTGGATATTTCATTAAACAGAAGGGAAAAATACAGCAGATCAAACTATGGGTTGATCTCGAGATTATGAAGAAGTTTCGAAACGTGAAATCACCGCCTCGTTAGATTAATTCATGAACGCTTGAACATTGCAATCATTAATCCGTAGTTGTGCTATCTCATGAGATTTTGCTATATCATGAGAACCATCGATCGCATACTCATGACGATCAGGCAGATCAAGCAGGCAGTCCGAATACAAAAGAAATAATGAAAAATTAGTTGAAGATTTCCGCTTCCTCAACTCCGCAATTCCGCAATGTCCTAATCTGTTCATTTGTAGCCACTGTTGCGTCAATAAAAGGGGCAGATTGATGCCAGAAGCATGATTTGTTCGCGGGTGTTTGAGTTCAGGTTTAGGAGCTTACGCATTTTCCGAGTATGAAAAATAGGTTTCTGCCAGTGAGATTCGGGAAGCACAAGTCCTAGACATTGAGTGTACTATGTGATGGACCAGCTACTGATGATTGCAGTCAATAATACAACATTCACTGATCCTTCCTGGCATGAATCCCTTTCCTACTCTTACTCGTATGACGAATGAGCGCTGAGATTTGCTATGGGAAAAGGTATGTAGGGTAGAGTTGAGTCAGCCTGCTTGTCTTTCTGTCGAAATTCGCCAACAGCGAAACCACACACTATTCGGCTGATCTCGATTGTGAACAGCGTGTCTGATTAATTGATTCCCTGAGGGGTGGAATTTCTCCTAGCAGAAAAATGTTTTTCGTGCCTAGAGAGTTGGAGGCATTGATCTGTTTACAAGTGTAATATATTAGGTTGTAGGGAAAGTCTTTGTCACTTTTTCAAAACGTTATTCCTTGGGAATGGGAAAAGCTTAAGTTCAATTATACTTGTCACCATTATTGACAATATGTGCCCAACGTACCTGCAATGTATGGATCCCCTCCCTTTAGAACCCGCCTGTCGCGAATCAAAGTATTGCTTGAGAGCAGACTCGAGACTTCCACGGGAATTTAAGGCCATATCTCAAACGGCATTGACCAGGTCTGCGAAAAGCCTGTAAACTGATGGGGCTATGGCAGCAGAATACGGGGGGTGAGGCAGAACCATCCTTCCATATCCAGCCAGATCTTACTTGACTTGAATGGAGACCTTGGGACGGGGGCCATTTTGGTGGTTATATACTTTCTTGCCCTTTAGCTTTGGACGATTGACTTCCCACTTCAAATTTTGTTGTTATGTGACGTACTTGGCCCCGGTGAATTACATGCCCTCAGGGAGTAGCTCCGAGTAGATCACCCCATGCACTCCCCACCACATTGACAGCTTGATTTTATCAGGGTGAAGGCCAAGTTTGATAGCACCTTGTGGAGTCTACCCTTCTCCAACCCGCTCGGCTCGCATGTGGTTGCTATCATAGAGGACCCACTTCCCATCCCCCGTTATGAGCCGTTCCAGCCATTGATCCCCACCTCGGAGAATGAGTAGAGTAATGAAAATATCGACTCGACGGTCATGGCAGGCTTGGATCAGATCATGGAGTATGAATCGACCGATAAAATTCCTCATCCCAAGAGATGTCAAGCCTTATCTGGCAGTGCTATGGTGGACTCTAAGTGCAATAGTCATTTCACGGGCACTTTGAAATGGGTCCGTTTCAACAGCTTTCTTCAACGTTTCTAAACACAACTAATGAGGTCTCCGAGATAGGTCCTGTTCATTGAGGGAAAAGTCGTATTCATCGAACGATGGAACCAATTCCTGAAGGTGTTGTCGAGGGGGCATGTGTGTGATAAACATTCTTCAGTAGGGCTTCCGAATCCTTCATCGTGGTGTAGGATAGAGAGAGGTAAATCAGAACATGCCGGAAGTGGGTGGCTCCAGTAACATAAGTCGTTGCTCTACTAGAGAATGACTGAAGGAAAGGGAATGGGGAGTTGTTTACTATAAAGATCTTTCACTGATTGTCATGCACTAGAAACGAGGGAGCGCCAAAGGTCACTTGCGACGAGCAGTGTAAACACAAATCCAGTGACAAAGACTTTCCCTACAACCTGATATTTTTTACACTTGCATGATTACATGAGACTGTCTACGATGCAAGCAGATGGGACCCAAGATTTCCGAACATATCATATCTAGGTGACTGCAGACGGCTGGGAATAGTGTGAGGGGATGAGGATTGAATAAGCTGTTATTGGAACGATGCAACGATGCAAAATTAGCTCTTTTCAATATTGAAAGCCTTTAATATTATTTCGTAACGGCGATCTGAGTGGTTAATGAACAAGTTTTCCATTGAAGCATCAACAAGATTTCAGAAATTTTTGATTGGAATAATTGAAGGATCATAGTACAAGTAAACGGACACGTGCTATCGTTATGTTAATGATCGTTATGCTTCCGAAGTTTACCGGGCGCTGTAGTAAAATCTAATATTTCTTACCTTTTGGAAATATGTATTTTTTATTTTATTTAGAACAACTGATCATGAATTGATTGGCATTTGGATGGATCATTAATTGTTTGGTTCTTCCTTCAAACTTAAGTCAGCAGAGCGGAATACTCTGAAATTTACGAAACCGCGAATTTAAATGTTTATAGGAGGTGTAAATGCAAACGCACGCCCGGTTGAAATATGTTTCAATTAGAGGAGAACTCTCTTCAAGTCACGTGCTCTCGCGCTCGATGCCTGAGCTTTCCCTGATTTGCCTCCCCGCCAACTACCGATAGCTCTGTTCGTAATGGAGATATCAATGTGAACATTTCGGAACTTCTCATCATTAGGGAAATCTAGGCCGTGGATATGAAAGCTTTAAAAATTGAATTTTGCCTTTGGTCCTCCTTTAAGTTCTGGGGAACAGTCGTTGTTCCAAGGTTATGCTCAACTAAAGTAATTCCGTGTCATAGCGCCGGAGCAACCACAATCTGCCTGGTCCTTGCAACGTTAATTCAATCTTTTGTATGCTATACCAGCCATCAGTTTCATTACTCATCCGCGACCCAGTACCTCCCATCCCCCGCAAATTCTGCTGTATTTGTTAGCGAGCTTTCAGTATGTCTAGTACTTAGTACTTAGTCATTTAAAAAAACGCAATTCACCTGATAGTCAGATCTAAGTGTGCATCGCCTCGTTGACACAGGAAGTCCATTACATGACTGCTCCTTGTTGCTAGCTACAATAATGGGGATATAATAACGCCGCTACTGCCGCTGGCGCTCGTTTCGCGGCGCCTCTCTCCTGGCTCTGACTCGCTGAATCACCAGCTGTTAGAGATAGGATGGGGTGGACACAGAGACCATATATCTCTGATCAATGACATTTATGATCGTGATGAGTGGCATGGGACATAAAAAACATTTACGCAGGTAGAGGAAAGGAGATTATGTGAATGTCGCAAACAATACCGATAAACAATACGTGAAACATTTATTGTGCTTGAAGATCAAAATTTCTTGTTTTTTACCCGAGATTTTCCCAAGAATATCGTTACCCACTTTTGAGCTAGTAAGTGTCTTGCATCGCTAACCCGCGGGTTTATCACCATAAAATAAATCCATTTTTTTCTTGTTACTCGATAGTTTCCCGACGTGGGTCGATCGACGATTCGCGGGCAGGAAGAATTGGTTTCGGAAAATTCATGTTCTGCTCTCGTGTGGTTTCATGTTGCACTGATTCCTCATAAGCACTTCGAGGCAAGAGGATGTAGTCGTATCGCTGCCTGGAAGAGAAAAATATATTGTCATTCCTAAATGAAAGAGTGAGTTTTGAAAGTGCTAGAGTGCCTGTGAGGAAGACACGCTTTGGTAGCATTCCATAGAGGATTTACGAGTGAGATGAAGCGAGGACAATTTGCAACAATGAAGTTACCAAGCATTGATCGGTATCTATTCGACAGAAATAACAACTATTTGTGAAGCATAGTGAATTAAATAACATATTTAGGTGGTGGACGACCAGCTCATGTTGGACCATATAATGAAGAGTCGGTAGGTTAACACCGGATACGAAGAGGAACAGCTCAGGCCGTACGTCGAACCACTGAAGAGAGCGAGCGACGAGAAAGAGTTGTCAAGATTATACAGGTGAGAAGTTCAGGTATTTTTACATTTTTGAAATGAGATTCCCTTGTTTTGGTGTGGCTTATTTGAATGGGGAAGGAAATTGGTGAATGCGTGCTGCACATATGTTTTTATTTCGTCAGAGATTGGTGGTAGATGACTCCATGTACTCAAATTAGGAATAGAAAAAAATCTTCCGAACAACTGTTTCGACAAAAATCAGAATATGTGTCGCTGGTCCAATTGTGTCTCGACATTCTTCTCTTTTCTGCCAACTGATCACTCTACTCATCATTTATGGCGCTTCCGGGTATTCTCGCCTGATCGAAGTTTTACTCTGGGTGAGCGAGATGTGATAGAGCGCAGAGAAAGAGAGCAATATCTCGCGAATTGGTCTCGAAGAGTATGTATGCTGGAATTTTGTCATAGAATGCCGAGGCATCTCCATCCTTCTCCACTCAAGTAACAACCACGTGCAACTATCGTAATTGCAAGTACAGTACCCCTTCCCCATGTTAATCGTATAGTAATTATTGCATAATTCTGGCTTGATTTCTCACAAGCGCGCAGAGCCGAAGGTCAGGTAAGATAAGGACGAGAACTATGACAGGGTAGCATTATGGATTAAAATTATGATGGACCCTGAGACACGGCTACACAGTGTTCCTATTTAGCAGAGCGTGGAACTTAAGAACGTACAGTTTACCATTCCTGATCTTCAGGCGTACGGTTGGCTTGCGTGGAAGCACTGGAAACGAAGTGTGTTCAATATCGCGATTGGTGTTCCTCAGTTGATTCAAGATTAGTGCGCGCAAGTTGCTGCAATTTATTTTCTATAGCTTGTATTTTAGAAGCAATAATTATATTATCAGGTTGGTCCATAAGTCTTTTCCCTTTTCCGCAATTTTATATTTTCGGATTTACGAGCCCTTACTTTCAAGCGATTCTCATATTGTTCGATGCATTCAGTGAGTTCATCGACACTCTCTTTAGCGAACATTGAGTCAAGCTTCTATTGACAGTATTGCTATCACCAGGTAAATCAAAATGCTTCGTCGTGCGAAAATAGAGTTACTTTTTTTTCGACTCGTGCTGTATGGAAATCAGGCATTTGACTAATATCATTGTATAGCGTGGTATTCGTACTTTTCAAATCATTGAACCCTGACATACCGTGAACGATGGGGTCAAACTGGTGCGCTTAAAAAATTTCAGTTCCGATCAGCATGACGATAATAATTTCAATTAACCATATGTTCGAACCAACATGCATAGGCACCCCAATTCTGCACATACATGAAGCTACATCTATATTGAGTTTATATTCTCGTTTTGGTATATGCAAAAATAGTCCTCTCAAAATTCATGTAACTCAATGTTACAACATGGGTATTTGGTCATGTAAATGACCATTTCCAAAGCATCTTTGTTTTCAGCAAAAAATTGCAGTTCCGATCAGCATGACGATAATAATTTCAATTAACCATATGTTCGAACCAACATGCATAGGCACCCCAATTCTGCACATACATGAAGCTACATCTATATTGAGTTTATATTCTCGTTTTGGTATATGCAAAAATAGTCCTCTCAAAATTCATGTAACTCAATGTTACAACATGGGTATTTGGTCATGTAAATGACCATTTCCAAAGCATCTTTGTTTTCAGCATGGATAGATGATTCGATAGTTTCAAGTTAAACGCACAAGCTACCTGTCGTATACCATATATTAAAAAGCCAAAATTCGGGAATGCCTCTTTCATCAGGAAATTAGACCTTTTCGAAGACTCCAGAAATTGAATTTTTGACAATGTTTGCTGTTTGAAGATTTTTTCAAAATATTGTGCCATTGAAAGATGAATGAGACCTGACCTTACATGTTTGCATAATAGTGTGCCCCAATAGTGATTAAATGTAGCGCCCCTACATAGAAGCCAATATCTTCGATCCTCGGACCAGGAGTTCCGATCGTTTGAGCAGCATTTGATTGAACATGTTGGAATTTTCAAGCCTGTATTTCGAAATTTCGCAAAGTAAGCACCAGTTCCTACACACTTTTAGAAAGAGCAACTAAGGGGCTTTCCATTCATGCAAATTAGATGGTTCCGGAATATTACGCCGCTGAATGATACCAGATAAAACAAAATGGAAAATTGCAACAATAAATTAATTGGAAACAAAGTCAGTTTTTCGGAAACTGTAAAACCATGATGTAATTCTAATAAATGACAATAAAGTTCAAGCGTACCCTTACATAATGCCTTGGAGTCAGACAATTATCTTTTGCTGGAACAATTTTAGATGAAATCGAATTGTACACTCCAAAAGGGAAAAGAGTTATGGACCAACCTAATATTAAAAGAATATTATTAATTTAAATTTTGGAAGCATAAGCTTATTGCTAGTGGGCAAAGTTCTGGAACAGACCGAGCATCATTCGCGCACGCGCCGATGACAACCGCGCAGGTGAGAAGATTTGGGGGACGGGGGGGGGGGGGGAGAGAGATTCGGGAATAGTTGCATATGCAATAGCGTGGAGAGTTATAACAAAGATGACTCGTGAATGGAAGGAATTGTAATTTTACAACTGTGAAATGTTAAATAAATCGCACCATCTCCATTTGACAGCATAACAACAATAGCAAAATTGAAACTCCCGGGCCGAGCGGACACTCCCAGCATTCCCGCACACGAAACACACAATGAAAAATGTGTGTGTAACAAGCCGATGACTTGCGTACTTTTGTGTTGTGTTGGACTATTTTTAGAATCCAATTTTAGATTAGAAACTAGTACACATCACACCGATAGCGTGTTCACAATTACATTTTGTATATTTTCGCTTCCCAGAAGATGGAATTGCATTTCTCCTAGGTGAATGGTAGTTCATCCATTGGAGAAGCAGCGTTGTTCCTAGACGTAGTGGATATTTAAAATTCAGATCACGAACATTCGTAAGAATGAAAAAAGAGCTTATCACCAAATGTAATGCATGAATCCATAATATCAATGTTAACGAGAATTAGTTATAATCTCTATGCTGCAGGAGCGACGTGAACGAGTTCTGTGGGGAAAGTAGTTTATTCCGTTTTACAAGCCTGCGAGAATCTATTCAAGAAGTTATTCATTCTCAATTCGCGTACCTATTCGGGAATGATATATGTATTTAGAAAAAAATTTTTCTTGCTAATATCAAATACTCTAACAAAATCGATAGAATTAATTATATGGTGCTGCATGACGCTAGCACGTAAACAGAAATGGGAATTTATAAATTTAAATTACATAAATTTACAAAAATTTATAAATAAATTTATAAATTTAATTTAATTTTTTTTAAATTTATAAATAAATTTAAAAATTAAACAAAAATTTATAAATTTAAAATTTACATAAATGTGTTTTCCATCAAAAGTGAATAACATATTAGGGTTTGAGGAGCCACAGGAATACTAACTGCTGCATGCAACACGAAACAACCGATGTGAAATAACTCTGTTAGTTTTGATGACACCTCTGGAACACTTTGGTGCAGGCAGACGGGGGGATTTTCAAAGCATAGTTACTACTAGAATCTACGACTAGAATTAGGGAGAAATTTCGCTTCGACCATTACTTCACTTTGAATTTGTGTTCGCATCACTGGCATAATGTGTTGAGATAGCTCACAATCTGGTCTCGCCCATTAGTGCCTGTGATTCGGGAACTTAATGTGTAGTCTCTGTTGCGAGAATCTCCCGGGAACCAATATCAATGACTTTTGCCCCTCACTTTCAATTCATCACAATCGATGTGTGTTTCCCATGAAGAAAGTCAACAACGCGCAAGTTACTAATGCTCAAATAATCAATAAATCGATAATCATCATAAAGCGCATGCATGGATCTGTTATGAAGGATCCGATGATGAACATCGGATGCGAGGAGGAACTGATACCGTACGTGGAACCACTCGAGGGAGAGCGAGACGAGAGAAGAGTGAGCAAGATGATACGGGTGAGCAGACAGTTCTTATTGAATTTGTTTTGTTCGAAACGAGAACCTTGGGGTTAAAATTGGCGACTGGAGGCGTGGGTCATCGTGCAGAGTTAGGCCCGCACTGATTTCGATTTTGAAAATCATCAAATTGTGCTTTTTGTAACGAATGGTGATTTTTCTCTTTATTTTCGTCGACACTCTGACTCCCTGAATCACGCACCGATAATCAAGCCGGGATTTTATAAAATTTGATCAATCTGAGGGAATTTGTTGCTAATAATACTAATTATTCATCCCATAAAGAACTAATGCTAAGCATGTCTATGTCAATCAATTAATTACTTAATTAGTAAAATCAGTATCATTAAATGGTCTACAACCTATACGGTATCTTACGGTCAATCAAAGATTACGTATTCGATGAGCTCCACGCGATGTCTCTGCTGACGGGGGAGACGAAAAGTGAAGTAGGGCATTTGTTTAACGACCTATAATATTAACGTGATGCCGGCAAATATCTGGAGTCTACAATTTAGATATATGGCCGCTCAATTGATTGTTAGTGCGAGTATCATTCTAATTTACGTTAATTGGTATTCTTTCTTTGCAGATTCAACGGTTTGTAACCTTCGCTCGACCCTATACGAGGTATACCTTCAAAAATATTGTTGAATTATTTTAGACCAGTGAGCATCGAGCACTGCTCATGGTCTGGCTGATAACGATAGGCGCCTAATGCAAGTGGATGTGGTCACTATGATTCCGGTTGTACTCACAGTGCTCGATTATTTAATCATTTATTTGGTGAGAAGACCCAGTCCAATCAAACAATAAGTGCATAGGATCGTTGATACAAGTATGCTGGTGCCCGAGTTCTCCTAGCTCTTCGGGCAAGGAACAGAGATGGCGGAGTGCTTATGTAACTGTCGAATTGCCTAATAAAATGTCGAGTGCTTAGCATCGCCGGTGCAGGTAGATCTGTATGAATACATGGGCGACAGTCGCGATAATGCGTGTTTTCTTCGTAACGTCGGAATGAGGGCAAGATAATTGGTGATCAGTCTTTATTGACGCGAGGCGATGCGGGAATTAAGTCTATCATCAGTCATTGATAATTACCTCAAATTTTGGGCAATTAGTCTCAATATTAACTCGCTGAGGATAATTAAAATAATAAAATTGTCAATATTTGTCTCAGTAGATTCTCATTGGGTAGTTGAGATTGCATAATTGAAGTGTTGGGCTCTTGCTTCACTTCTTCTACTGATACAACTCATACATTCCATTCCGTTAGCAAATTGCAAACTAAAAAAGCCAAACAAAGTTAAAAAAGCCAGACAAAGTCCAACCCGACGGGTTGTGATAACGCCCCCAATCCCTCGCGTTTGCAGAAGAATCGATATATGTATTGATTAATCAGTTTTAGTGAATATAATTGTCAAGAGAGGTATAGGTTAGATTATGACATGAATTGGAAGTGTATGGTAGTTTTAGAATCTAACTAACATATTTAAAAAGGGGCATTCGGATTAAAATTTTCCAGGACGTCATTTTTGATTCCTGGAATTTTTTTCAAATAGCCACAATTTTTTCCACAGATGAGCTAGCCTTTCATTTCCAACTATAAAAATGCTTATCTCGTCGAGCTCTTTCTGAATTACTATACATTTATGGGGTTTGGATGAGCCGTTCAAAAGATACAAAAACCGACCACCCAAATTCAGCGCGAGACAATAAATGAGGGGTCAGAGATACGGCTTTCTGAGATCGATTTTCGAACTCTACGTAAAAAGTTACCCCAAGGACACTCTTCACATTGTGACTTTATTTTTCGTTGTACGGCACATAGCTGGAATTGTTCAGTTCTCTCAGATAGTCACTCATAAAACCTATTTGTCTTCGTCTCGCCGCATCACTCCAGCAGTTGGCTCGAAATAAGATTGCTCGAGCGCCGCGACGAACAAAGAAACTCAATCTCTCTGACACGCTGTGCAAGATGAAACTCTGAAAATACGATTAAAAAACATGTACCCGAAAATGAGCCTGAATGACCTGAATATTGAAACCCTAATTGTCAGTGTTTTCTACAATTACAATTGATGAATTACAGATCCAAAGGGATCCATTCACGTCTTTCCCTAGAACTAATGCCGATATGGTGAAGCTCGAGTGCACCTAACATGAGGAAGGGAAGAAAGCTGGCGTTGCATGGTTTTTTTTTATTTTAAAATTTTGGACGCACACAGCTACGCCGAATCAAATTTATAGTGCATCGCCTCCCTAATGCCGGTACTCCGCCTCACGAATGCGCCTAGTTTTATTATTTAAACAATGGATCGAAGCTCGGGAATTTATTACATAAGACGAGATTGCGCGCTGCTTTAGTGTTTCAAAATATGATGATATGCATAGAGGACCTGGAGAAACAGTCTGAATCTTCTTCACTTCCTAAAACATTAGTATAATTTTAGTGACGTTTAAATCGTACGTGGTTGAGAGAGATTTCTAAAATAATATATAACAATCAGTGCATATGAGTATGATGGGCGATCCTCCTCTTCCTCCCGCGATATTCCTGTGCCCTCACTTCTCTCGTGCGAGCCAGTCGCTGCATGGTGTGGTGGGCAACGATCTAGGCTGGTGATCCGCCTAGATCTTCTGCTAGCTCTTGGATTGTTCTCTCCATCGCGCGCACTCCGCATCAATTTATAGCCTAAAGCTGTCACTTGAAAGCATTGGGTTTTGCCGTGGTGTGATATAGTGTCTAACACAGCAAGTCTACTCAGAAAAAAGCTCATTTGCGTGGCAGAATCGATCCATCTCATTATCGGATTACGAGGAGGAAAGAGCGGCGTCGAAACCTTTTTTTTGTGAATTTTTGATTGCTGCTACTAAATGAGGTCGAAATCGTGGAATCGAAGAACTACAGATTGTGCGTAAACTGTTTAGGTAACTTTCTGCACTAACGCCATGTCGATAGCTTCACTCTCCTCGGCGGAGTTCTCTCTAGATTGCCAAAAACTGATGTTATTGGCTGTTTTTGTCATATTTTGTAATGCTGCTACCAAATGAGGTCGAAATCAAAGAATCGAAAAACTACAAATTGTTCGAAAAGTCTTTCGGCAATTTTGTGCACAAACGCCATCTCGATAGCTTCAAAGTTGAGCTAGAAAGTCCTTCAAAAAAGCAAAATTACCGTCTTGATGAGTTCTACAAATCATCTGTTCAGGACGTTTTTGAAAATTCAATTTGAAATATAGATAAGTTGTAAAAAGCGAAATGTCGGTTCCAAAAAGTTGTTATCCTGAAAAATTTTTCCACGATTACCCAATTTTTTATTTCAAAATCAGATTCTCCGTGCAATTCTACACCATGGATATTGATTTCAGATCATTTCAACTTTTTCCCGGGAGGTTTCAGCGCTGGAAACACCGAAAACCTGCTGTTTTTCGAAAATTCAAAAAGTTCAATGATTTGCCATTTTCATACTGATGGGTGAGAAGCTGTTCTATTGGTTGTAAGTGACATAACAGGGTCTGATCAAGTAGTTGTGAGTGAATTAAGCGATATTTTGATGAAAAAAATCATCGCATTTTTTCAGTCATTCTCGGAGGATGCTCAGAAAATCCTGATTTTTTCTGAGTAAAATATTTTCTCTGGAAATGACTTAAATCTTCTTACATTGTGAAAATAGTCTATCCTAAGCAAATTGGTGCCCATTGGAGAGCTGATAAAGCCTGAATATGAAAATGGCAAATCATTGAACTTTTTGAATTTTCGAAAAACAGCAGGTTTTCGGTGTTTCCAGCGCTGAAACCTCCCGGGAAAAAGTTGAAATGATCTGAAATCAATATCCATGGTGTAGAATTGCACGGAGAATCTGATTTTGAAATAAAAAATTGGGTAATCGTGAAAAATTTTTCAGGGTAACAACTTTTTGGAACCGACAATTCGCTTTTTACAACTTATCTATATTTCAAATTGAATTTTCAAAAACGTCCTGAACAGATGATTTGTAGAACTCGTCGAGGCGGTAATTTTGCTTTTTTGAACGACTTTTTAGCTCAACTTTGAAGTATGTTATGATTTTTTGAATTTTTGAAATGTCGAGAGCCGGCTTTTAGGTAGTTTCGATTTTACGGCTTCATCACTTGAATATAAAAGTCTACGACCAGGGATACATCAACTGATATTGTGTCGATAAGATTAAATCAGTTTGAATTTGTTGTTCCCATGTGCAGTGGAACTCATACATTCTGTCAGAATATGCGTGATAATAGGCAAGGAAAACTTCGCCAAGGATGGTAGCGTCTTGGTACGGTGGATATAGATCGGGTGGGAATACCGCGGATGGTTATGTCAGAGTAGGATGTGTTGTAGCTAAGCAAAGTTGTACAAATCAATTCAAGGGCTGGGCTGGAGACGATGATGAAGTTGTGAAGCGCGAATGTACCGCTATGGTAGATTTGTTCTTGAACGTTTGAAAATTGAGGTGGCTAATCAATAATTGTGATATTTTGTCAGTGCAACGCACAATCGATCAAACATCCGTTCATGTTCAGTTTTACTAAAGATTCTGAAGCACGGAAATTTAGTATGTTTGCAATTGAGAATATATATTTTTTAAAAATTTATACAAATTTCCTTAGATCGAATCTCTCAATGATTGGATTTGATGTTTTGAATCGCGAATCGTGACAGTTTCAAACGCGATTCTAGGATTGTAATTGTCTGACTCTCTCCAAATCTCATGCTCTCTCGTTTTCTCTAAACGGAGAGAGTGTTTGATATGAGGAAACCATCACTTCTCTAGGAAGTATAGTTAACGAATCCGTGAAGCAGCGAAATATTTTTCTGAGATTTTTTTAAATTTTAATGTTTTACTTTTGTCTTCAGGGCGATAACATTCTGCTACGAGCAGCAGAAGTTTTCTAGATGTTTGGCACGCTCGCCAAGCTGGCACTTATCTACGCTATACTTGATCATCGAATTTAATGTATGCTTCAAACCTCGGACAGTAATGCCCTGGTATTTATTTATCGGTAATATTATTGTTGTTGCGAAGTAAAATCCTCGCATGATCATATTTTATTAAAGCAATGATTGTTTTAGTGACCATGCAACAGCCATTCTCCTGGTTATGGAATCTACGTTTCCTTTTGTAGGGTAGACCATCCCGCAGTACGACATAAATCCCACTACGATAGAAGCCCTCAGCAGATATGAAAAACGTAGAAGTTCTTAGAATTGGACCCTCTTTCGATCTCGCTAGGTCTCCCTCTAAAACTCCAACCTGCCTTCGCGGCCATTCCTGGTAGGGTACGGTATCGAGTGGGTTACAGTAGATATGTATCGGTTACGTACATGATGAATGGTTATGAAATACGTTGGATGATGTAGTAATTGTAACCTACACACAGTGCTTATCAAACCGAAGGCGGGGCTACAGTACTGGCCAAAATTTTGGACTCAAATTTCAAATCGTTGTAACTTGCTTGAAAGATGAGATATCGAGTCACTCTTGAAACTGATCGGTAGATAAAACATACGAGAACATATCCCTATGGTGTATCATGGTATTCATTCGAAGCTCTCATATCAGTGTATAATCGTCGATTTCAATGTCGGAAAATAATATTGTAGGGTCTACCCAATTTTTCTGGCTTGACCCACTTCCTGTGGGGCAAGTACAACTACTGTTGCGTAGAATCCACCATCAAACTTATTGACCACATTTCACAATCTCTATGAAAAATGTCTTTAAAACACCCCTAAAATGTTGCAAAACTGACATATCTTCTTTCCCCGATGAGCCACGGGCCTCAAATTTGGCCGTTTATGTACAGTAGTTATGACCACACAGTGTGCCAAATCTGGTGCAGATCTGATACTCCACAATAAGTTTGATGGTGGATTCTACGCAACAGTAGTTGTACTTGCCCCACAGGAAGTGGGTCAAGCCAGAAAAATTCGGTAGACCCTACAATATTATTTTCCGACATTGAAATCGACGATTATACACTGATATGAGAGCTTCGAATGAATACCAGTGATATATTCTCGTATGTTTTATCTACCGATCAGTTCCAAGAGTGAATCGATATCTCATCTGGTAAGCAATTTACAACGATTTGAAATTTGCATCCAAACTTTTGGCCAGTACTGTAGGAATGATGAAGGCGTGCTGAAACGGGAAATTACCACCTTGTTTGATCGGGTATGCGGTTCATGATTCTGACAGGAAGTTGATTTATTATTTAAAAAATGTATACCTCCGACGAATCAAATCAAGGATTGTTTTGGAGTTAATGAAGAAGTATTGCAACTCGAAATTACCGATATTCTAGATTTCTTTTGAACGCTTGAAAATTGCAGTCACATCAATTAGAGTTTGGAGAACTGGAGCAAATATAGAACGACAGTGTTGCGCAAAACTGACACGAAACGAGTTCTGGAGCATTTAATTTTGTTTTTGCGATTTATCGAGTACACACACAGTCGCGCGCATAAGTGAGTGCGCACTTTTTGAATTCGTTGTAAAAGCACCATTTTGGCACTAAGGTATTATGACCAAATTCATTGGAGATTATTACCATGGTATTTGGACACGTATTCGCCCCGTTATTGCGTAGTGATAACGCAATCAAAATGTACTTTTTCAAAACGGTATTATTCTTACATGGATTTTTTCCTGCTGTCCAAACTTCCTGAGGTTAGAGATCTGCAAGGGGCCTACCCAGTGTTGTATAGGATCCTGGCCAATTACCAATTACCGTATTCCTATACACAGACACTCACATGTTTCGTAATTCCCCTTTCCCTCCATTTGTGCACGTGCCATTTGCATGTTGTTGACTAGAGTCGATTCCCCTCTCTAGTCTGATCGCGAGTTGTTGACTGTTTACTAGAGTGTCCCTCTAGTCGTCTGCACTCTCTCTTTCCCGCGCGTCTCTCGCTCCTTCTCGAGAGTCGCTTCCCTCGCTCTCCTCGAACAAATCTCTTTTTTGCATGACCATTTTTTGGACATCCATAACTTTTTGGGAAACGTAGTTAAAAGCCTAGTTTTTGCATAAGAATGTTCAAAATGTGTTGAAGTACTGATTCCCAGCTTTTAAGAGCGATTGAATATCTTTCCTGCTCGAGGCGAACGGTTTTCGGAGGTATACTCATGTCGGAAAACACCCTGTTTACCCCTATCGGCGAGAGAGTGCAGACGACGAGAGTGCGTAAACAGGGTGTTTTCCGACCCTAGTATACCTCCGAAAAACGCACGCCGCATGCAGGAAAAATGTCCAATCACTCTAAAAAATTGGGAAACCAGTATCCAATACATTTTGAACATTCCTATGTAAAAACCAGATTTTTATCTAACTTTCCCCTAAAGTTATGAAAGTCCAAAAAATGGTCATGCTAAAAAGTGATTTGTTCATGCCCTGAGGGCAAATAATGAGATATCGATTTCATATTCTCAGGATCAACACTACTCACGATGGCGATCAGTTTGGCGTTTTGATCGAGTCTCTAGCTAGTCTAGGAGCCGAATTCCATATTTCAAACCTTGTTTTGCAGCAAGGCTGCTGCAAATGTGCGGTCGCGCAGCAACTTCAATTTTTTAATCTGGGTAGGTCCCTTCCAGATCTCTAACCTCAGAAAGTTTGGACAGCTGGAAAAAATCCATGTAAGAATAATACCGTTTTGAAAAAGTGCATTTTTATTGCGTTATCACTACGCAATAACGGGGCGACTACGCAATGTCCAAATACCATGGTAATAATCTCCAATGAATTTGGTACATAATACCTTAGTTTCAAAATGGTGAATTCCTGGGCAAAAGGGTACAACGAATTCAAAAAGTGCGCACCCACTTATGCGCGCGACTGTAATTGTGAATGACACAGTGATAGATATTATAGTATAGTTATAGCGAGAAACTGCTGATGAGCAATTTCGTTTTGGCCATTAATGGTCTATGATTTGTGATGGTCTGGCTGTTTGTAGAGTATAGATTGGGTGCGATCCGGATAGAGTAAACATCACTATGTCGGATGAGAACTACGACGTCATGCAGTCTTTGATATACCAAAGGCGGCATTACGTCATACTAGTGCCGAGTAAACTAATCATCCAATATTCTTCCGCATTAAGCATATTTGTTAATCTCGCCCGTACTCATCCACTAGCACGTAGGCCGGGCTCTTCAAGTATAGCTTATCTTGCATGGATATCGCGGGAAGCATTTTCAATTGATTTTGCCTCTCACTATCAACTCATCTCATTTATCGTAAAAGGATATAACAAAAAGTGAGAAGAGAGTCATCGAAACATTGATGACTGATTCTCAATTAATGAATAAATCAATCGACAATCTCATTTGCGTAGAGGCGTAGAGCAAAGGCGGCATGACGTCATAGTTCTCATCCGACATAGTTTCGAGAGACGCAATTGAGATAATGATGATTTGACACACGCGCTACGTTTGAAGATCAGAAATATTTACTTTTGATTATTTGCCCGTTCTTCGTCAGGTCCAATGTTTCTCGCCCGCGCCTTTTTCCTTACATTTTCTAGCCACTGGTCACTCTCCTCATCATCAACTGCGATTTCGGGTATTCTCACATTTCCCTGTGTTTCCATCGCAGACTGTCGGGATTAGTGATTTGTGCAACTCGAAAATTGATTTCTTGCAAACCATCGATATTCAGGGAGCACAAGGGGCTAGATATCTTGTGCATTCTCGTATGGATCAATAAGCGATGAGATACTGCCGGTTTATTATAACCCAGCATTTACTTCTCTTCTCTCCAACTTGTTTATTTATTATTTTAAAAGCACACGGCTAGGACAAATTTATAGTGCACAGACTCGCAAAGGCAGGTACTCAGCTTCACGAATGCGCCTACTTCCATTATTTAAACAATGGAGACAAACTCGAGATTGCGCGTTGCTTTGGTGTTTCAAAGTATGATTATACGTATACATGGTGAACCTGAACAATTTGTCTGATTCTTCCTCACTCCTTATAAACAATAATATATTTTAGAAACCTTCAAAACGTACATGATGGTAGAGGACTTATGTCTAGATTATTGTAAAGCATGCTGTGAAAATTAGTATGAAGGGCGATCCTCCTCTTCCTCCCGCGATACTGCTGTGCGCTCCCATTTCTCGTGCGAGCCATTCCCTGTATGGCGTGGTCAGTGGACAAGGATGCTGATCCGCCGAGATCTTGGTTCGAGATCTTGGTTCGAGATCTCGATTCTTGGTTCTAATCAATAGCGCACGTTTAGCATCAATTTATAGGCTAAAGCGACACTTGAAAGCATTTGGTTTTACCGCGGTGCGATATAGTACCGAAGATCACGCAAATTGCTAGTGAGTTTGTGCGAATTTATTTTATCGAGTCTTTGTTGTTTTTATTTTTTCTAGGACAGAAACGATAGATTGATTTTGTGAAGGATACAAGCTATGTTAATAATATACGTGTGAAACATGCACTTTGCTTAAAAATCAGGATTGCGTTCGTTGATTTTTTAAAATTATGTCCGATGAACTACGAACGGAATATCGTTGGTTGCTCGCTCCTTGTGAACTACTAATAGTTCCGCACCACTAATCTCGCTGGCCCAATTCCGTCTTTCCTTCCATTTTCTGTCCACTGGCCACTCTGCTCATCATCTGCATCTGCGCTGCGGATTGGCGCCATAGACTGTACTTTACTGTGTTCCCTTCCTCCACCCTTTCTTGTTGAGACTATTTGTTAGCATAAATGAAGAATAACAGTGTAATCATTGTACGGATAGAGTGGGTCTCTTACAGGGTGATGTCCTGCCAATTGGAATTTGCATATTTCGTTGCTGACTTGGGATATAATTCCGAGGCCCCATGTGTTGTTCAAATTATCAGCGATATTGTGCAGAGGCCGTGACAATTGAATATGTTCGCTTGTACCTCACGTAAGTCAATTCGATTGTTGACACACATTGCGCATTTGAGATAAGTAAGGTGTACTTCTGTTCAAGATCCAAAATTTATTTTGAATTTTTTCCATACACCGCTACAGCTTCATTCTCACTCACACGCGCTTTGTGAACTAGTAATAGTCCTGCATCACTAAACTCGTTGGTCTCTTTCCGCCTCGAATTCCTTGTCTTTTCTGGCTGGCCACTGTTGACTCTGATCATCATCGAGTGCGCTTCCGGCAGGGTATTCTCATATCTTGGTCCTTTTCTCCCTCCCCAAAGCGAAAAGCAATTATCACGCGTGTCGTGTAAGAATCGAATAAAATCGGGAGGTCCTGATCACAATTCTTGACCCCTATGCCCCTGCACATTTTTTGATCGTCCATAGTCCCTCACAAGATAGCATCGAGCTTTTTGGCATATCCCTTATTTCTGACCTTATTTAGGTCATCAAAGTTGTTAAGACCCCAAAAATGCCAACTTTGGATGCTAATATCTCTTTTGAAATCCAATCGCTTGACAAACTGAATACAAGGATGTGTTCCTAGCATCCATAAGTGTGTCCCTAACCAATTGGGCTGGCAATATTTTAATTAGCATGTTCGTTAATCGATTAAAATAAATCATTTTCACCACAAATCGAAGCCCAGGTTGATTTTCTGATCCAGACCTAGATCTCGGAAAGACGAATCGAATGATATGCTAAACACCTATGATAAAGTGGTGCGTTCGTAAGTACGTGTAAGTTTTGTAACGCGATTATTAACTTTTCATTCCTAGTTTCTATGAGTGATGAGTCATCACTAATCCATTGTTCGCCCTCTCATTCCTCGATCGAGCGCGCGGAATGAGAGGGCTGTGCGCCCTTTTCTAATATGTTTCAGGCGCATTATGTAGTGGACGAGCATTTGTTGATGTAGTGTACCTGAAACATAACCAATCCTAAAAGGAACAATGTCCAATAAGATGAGTCAAATTAGTACTAGGAATGAAAAGTTAACAATCGCGTTAACTTACGAACGCACCACTTTATCATAGGTGTTTAGCATATCATTCGATTCGTCTTTCCGAGATCTAGGTCTTGAGCACAAAATCATCCTGGGCTTCGATTTGTGGTTGAAATGATTAATTTTAATCGATTAACGAAAATGCAAATTAAAATATTGGCAGCCCAATTGGTTAGGGACACACTTATGGATGCTAGGAACAAATCCTTGTATTCAGTTTGTCAAGCGATTGGATTTCAAAAGAGATATTAGCCTCCAAAGTTGGCATTTTTGGGGCCTTAACAACTTTGATGACCTAAATAAGGTCAGAAATAAGAGATACGTCAAAAAGCTCGACACTATCTTGTGAGGGACCCTATGGACTATCGAAAAATGGCATTTGTTCATTTTCGACTTTTCCGTTGTAAATTAGTCTATTCGATTCTTAGGTGACACGCGTGTTATACATGGGATACACTGACTATTAAGCTTTCGGTTTACAATTATCGAACACATTCATGTGGACATCTGGTATCTGGGAATTCTCTGAACGATCATGTCGCTACCATTCGACGGCTAGAACTTCAAGGTACGGTATAGTAATTATTGATTTACTTGTGGAGAGACTACTGTTGATATTCACTGAAATATGAGTAAGATGGTCAGAAACAGTTGTAGTCGTTAAGCGGTAGGGGCAGTAAAGAAAAATTTAAGTTCGTTTGATTTCATGCTGCACTTGTTCCTCATAATCACTTGGAGACATATGTGTACGATTTTATATCGTTTGTCCATAAAAATTCGAATATCATTCCTGAACGAATAAGTGTTTTTTGAAAGTGCTATATCGCCTTTAGGATGGAAACGCTCTAACTCAACGTTGGACACATTTTTTGCATGATTTCTTCGAATACCACTTTTAAAAATATTTACTGCTGAATCTCGTGTTTATCAACGACACTCATATACGTAATTGAACAAGCAACACTGCAAAACTAGACAGGCGGGTAAATTTAGCGGCGTCATGGAGTCGAACAATCAGAATGAATATGTGTTCAAAAAACCTCTGTGATTATAGTAGGATAATAAAGTTCAAAACAACAGGAGAACCAGTTCAGGCCATTTTTTGTTTGTTAATTCTGCAGGTTCATTGTAAAATCACGTTACTGTGATAAACCTCCGGAGTGCAATTTCAGCTCATGTGCGTTAAGTGCTTCATGTATAGTCTTTATAGCGAGAATTTCCCTGGGAGGAAATGTCATTTGCTTTTGTATCAATTCATCACACTCTTTCGATAGATGTGCCCACCTAAAGAGTTTCATTGGTAGATTAATGGCTGATGCTCAATTAATGAATAATCAATCGATATCCATTATCAGAGATACGCTAGACGTCTGTTCATGGAGGACCAATGGATGAACATCTGAAACGAGGAGGAAGAACAAAGACCGTACATAGAAGCTCTGAAGGGAGCAAGAGACGAGGGAAGAGTGGGCAAGATGCTACAGGTAGGGACCACAAGGTGGTTACCCGAAATCGTCGCACAGGTCTAATTGTTTTGTTAATGTGTTCGTATGGGGCTAGATAGGACCATGCATTTTGAATTAGGTTGATATCTAAAGTTTGAGCCAAGTTATGACCCAAAATGTGGGTGAATTGATCATAACGTGAACGGCCCAAAAAGCGAGACGAGAGAAAGAGGGGCGGAGCCTATTTCTCCTTTGCCTATTTCTCCTTTGCCGAAGAAAGCGAACTTTCACGTAGGCGGGGCGCTCTCTAGTCACGCCGGGTGAGAGACGGGTGGAGGGAGGGGAGGGAGAGGGAGAAGAGGAAGCGGTGAGAGTCGCGAGCCATGCGCGCTTCGAATTCGACGAAGCACATTTTTCATTCCTAACCAAATCACTCGTTCAAAATTGAATTTGGAAGCTCTTTTCATCCTCTTTCGAATGAGTCTCCGTGACCCTGGAAATTCCTTTTCTGAGTAGGTCAGCATACGAGTTTTATAGTTTTCTAAGTCAAGTCGCTCTATAAAACTTGTATGCTGACCTACTTAGAGATGAATTTCCCAGGGTCACGGAGACTCATTCGAAAGAGGATGAAAAGAGCTTCCCAATTCTTTTTTGATCGAGTGATTTGGTTGCGAATGAAGACTGTGCTCCTCTTGTCTCGCTTTTGCGGGGTAAAATGTCCGAGCTGAGTGGGCGGAGCTTGCAGTGTCTAGCTACAGGTGTCTTGCGTCTGCGGAAATGATGAGGTACGGGTAAGAAATGTGTGCTAGCTTCTATGGATAACTCGATGCTGTTTTACGAATCGATAATCCCGTCGCGTTTTGATGTAGTTTGATTATTCCCGGTTTTTCCTTCCCTTATAAAAATAATCATTCATTCCGTAAAGATTGTATGGCCACTTCTAAGGTGCTTGTATTAATTAAATACGTAATTACTACAATTAACTTCTTCACATTGGCTACGATCGCGACGGTGTACTACGGTCGATCGAAGCAGACAAGTACGATGAACTTCACGTGATGTATTGGTTGATGTGAAAAAGATGAGCGTGTCAAGTCATTTGTTGATGAGTTGAGGAGGTCCGCGCAGAGGATGAACCACTGCGAAGGCGGATCGATAATATTCATATAACGGCGGTGGTGTAGGAATCGAGCAATGACCTGCAGGACCTGGCACATCAATTTTTCGAAAATTTGTGGGAAGGGGTTCTCGAGGGTGCTGATCATCGTGGTCAACTTCATTTTGCTCCAACTCGATCGATAGAGCCAGGATGCACGTAGGCTGTATCTACCTTTACCTACATAACTCAACAACCGAGTGAGGAATCAGCTTGAAATTTTAACAGTAGTAAAATAAGATACCTATGACTCCGTTAACAGTAAATTAACATATGGTGTCTTATGGTAACACTTGGAAAAATCGGTTCTCGAATATAAGACAGAAACCAAAAACGTGAACTATACATAGACTCCCCAAGCTCCGCCCACTTTCCTCTGACACATTTCCCCTCGAAAGCGAGATTTAGGAATCACAAGATTCATTCTCAACCAAATCACTCGCTCAAAAAATGATTCGGAAGCTCTTTCCATTACCTTTCGATATAGCCCTGGCCCGCTGGCAAAAGTGTTCTCTGAATAGGTCAGCATACGATAATTAAGTTGCGAAAACGCTGGAAAACGCTGGTTTGGCGCGCTCAGCGAGCATACATATACGGGACAAGGCTCGCATGATAGCCTATCGGTATTCTAGTACCTCTATCAAGAAAACTCGATAAAATATTGTTTCGTTGATTTGTGATTCAAAAGAAACCAGTCCGCGATACACTGATTAGGCGGAGAGAGCGGTGTGCATTCTCTCTCTCCCCTCCTCCCTCTTTTGCACCAGTGTCTGCCCCGGCGCGTGTAGAGAGCACCTGGTCCTGCAAAAGAGAGCGCTTGCATCCCTTCCTCGTCTTACCTATTGGGGGTGAGGCGCATCCGGGAAAGGGCGAAGCCCTGCCCAAATTTTTGGCGATTTGACTGGAGAGGCGGCGGAATTGGCTCCGCCCCTTTCTTCCTCGTCTCGCTTTTCTGCCGCTTTCCGTTGACACCTTTTCACGTACTTTATGATCTCTAGCGCGATTCAGAGATGAGATATCGACAAACGGCCAAAAGTATGACCTTATTTGGATCACAGCGGGCATTTTGAGCATAGTTAGGTTGGCATAGGTTCATTTCGGCTATACCCCTTGTCGTCCCTAACTATACAGGGAGATACACCTTGTCTCGAGGATCATTTTTCGTATGCAGGGTAAGAGGTTTGAGTTCCGCGTTTTTATGTTACATGTCTTTTTCTACGTCATTTATGGGCATTTAACCGCGTTCTATGCACAAAGAGAGACGAATGAGGATATGTTTCAAATATACTCTCCACGTCCATCGCCTGGCAATAATTGGATCTGAGGTATAGATCAGAGTGAAACATATCCTCATTCGTCTCTCTTTGTGCAGAGAACGCGGTTAAACGCCCATAAATGACGTAGAAAAAGACATGTAACATAAAAACGCGGAACTCAAACCTCTTATATGTACGGTATATATACAATATTTATTAAAATAGAACATAAAGTAGTATTGCTCGTTCATTGGATCGTTTTATGTACGGTAGCATACTTTAGATCGACTTCCCTGATTCCCTGATCTCATTCAGGTAGGACACTGGTACTGATTGATTGCAAGGAGCATACGGAGAACGCATCAACGACCACCACGCTGGTGAGAGCATTTTGTAATAAATAAAAACGTTAGGCACATATAAATTATACAATCATGATACATTTCGAGGATTCATGAAAGATATACAGTTTGTTTTAAAATATGGAGATATCTGCATATATACAACAATTGCATACTCTACATTAGGTACGCATAAAATCAGATTCATCAAGAAATCATTTTTTTTTTTAGATGTATTTTTTGTATGTAGCCCCCTGATTGTATTTGTTCGCCCTGGATATTAGGTTGTAACATAAGTTTTGTCGCATTTCGGAGGTTCACAATATTTCCATGAAGGATACTTCTCAAACATTATCAATGCCTGACCTCCTAGTATATGTTTGGGGTGTTCATGCACATTCAAACCATAGGGTAGAGCTGAACTGCGCACGCTGGCTATGCGAAAAATATTAATATGAACTGATTTAAGAGACTTGATCGGTAAGATTGGACCTCCCCCCGGACCTGTTTCGTTAGCAATGAGATTCGGGCGCCCATCCTTTGTGCGTGTGTACCCCTTGGCCCCATGTACTACAAATGGTCACTGAATTCCTGATTCCTCCTGCGCACAGGAAAAAAAATGGTCACAAATGTTAAAAATCGACATTTCATAATTTCTCAACCTGAAAAGGTGGAGTCAAAATCTATTTGTTGTTGTTCTAGACATCACTAATAACCAAAATTTAACGATCCAAATCGAATCACACTTTATTGTTATGGTGGTTTCGCATACAAAATTTTCACTTTTTCACACATACAGTTGAAATATTGAGAGACCCCCAGGTCTTACCATGCTTAAAATGTAGCCCATTGAATTCTGCATCGAATTTCGAAAAACCGATTTCAATTTCGTTTGTCCGTCATGATCTCCCTAAAGTCCGAAACTTTACGTGTCACATTTGGCTGGTCACGATTTTTCGCATTTGTCATATATACCAACGTTTTTGTGTTTCTGTGGGTTTATTTATACGTTTAAATAATAATGACGTCAAATGGAACCGAAAAGAAATTTTGTGTATCCCATTCTGTAAAGTCGTGTTTCATACCACCGAAGTTCTCTATTTTGTGCCTCTGAAATCCAGCTACACAAAGTCCTCTACAATGAACACCTAGCACGCTGAGTACTATGTACCGACGTAATTATATATCTCGCTTAAGAGATTGGTGTTCGGTTTTCAAGACAATTTTTCGTATGCTCCAAATCGCGAAATGGAGGTTGTCGACAAAAATTGAATATTTGGAATTCAGCCGATCATTGATATCGTGGGTGTACGCGAAAACCCAATTCGCATTGCTTATACAATTCGTGAATGAGCAATGTAAACCAATGCGCCACATAAATATTGCGTGATCGGTTATATTGTACGGATCCTTTCGGCTTGAATTCTGTGTTGCCTGGGGCAACTTGCCTCCCATTGTGGAGAGGCACTTCCCGTGCCGCTCAATATCCGTATTTATTAGGGTTTCAATTTTCATGTCATTTAGGCTCATGTTCGGGTATGTTTCAGGTGCGCTACATAGCTCATGAGCGTATCAGATATCTAGCGCATCTGAAACACATTCGAAAATGACCCAAAATGACCTTAAAATTGAAACCCTAGTATTTATTTCAACCATTCGGTAACATAAAATCTCATTTTCAAGATGTCCTTGCAGTCAATTCGTCATGAATTTATTCATTCTAGTGCTCATATTTTCCTCAATTTCTTCCAACAACTCTTCACCATACGAAAAGACTACGGTAGATTTCATAATTTAGTTAGTATATCAGTATGTGGGCGTTAGACTATTCGGAACTGGAGAATATGGTCTGTGATGTGAATGAACAGTTGGTCAAGAGTTGGCCGATTAAGCTGTGGAGTGACTACAATGTGTAATGTAACTCCAATTTGGAATTCTAGAACACGAACTCTGGTGTGAATTGTAAAGTAAAAGGTTACGGGAAGTGCTACGTCTGCAATGAAATCTGGAACAGAAGCATTGCCGTGTGTAGGTGTGGGAAATTCATATTTAAACACATGCAAAGGTAAGCAAAACCTCTCTTCGAAACTGTTTGCAGGAGAAATTCAACATATATTTACAAATTTGAAAAAAAAATGTATTAAATCTATGCTTGCAGAAAGAATTGCTATAATAACCAAGCATTCGAAAAATGTGCCGGGGGTGAGTTTTTTCATGCATATCCGATAAATGTTATGCAAAATTTAGATCTCAAAACTGAGGGTGGGTGCGAGCAATGTCCTTCCGCTGAGCGGCAGTTGAAACTTTTTTCCAATTAGTTTCAAAATATTAACTTTAAAAAAATTTTAATAATTTTTTTTCAGATCGCATGAGTGACGATTACGATGCGGCGAAGACGCAGGTCTCATGAGAGAGGCGTACCCGCACCGTTACGATGGAGTGTCAGAAAAGCCGCAACTACAGTCTGGGGGCTCTCGAAACGATTTTCTCTCCACATCAGTTGGCTACTGTGTACTATGCTCCCTTGTGAACTTCCTCATAACTTTGTAAGAAGAGTAAATTTATGCGTGTAACTGTACAATAAAAACATATCTATGCTTCGTTAAAGACGATACAGCAGCAAAGCTCGCTAATTTGTGTGGAACAATTATTGTTATGAATTGTTTAACAACGTAGAAATTTGATCCATCAAAAGATTATGTCACAATTAAAAAAACAATCTTACCTTAGTATATACTCTTTACAATCTAATCTTAGGGGGCGGGGGTGACAAAACAGAAACAAATCACAGCTCCTTCGGGGCTCGATGTAAGAACTGAGTAGTTATTGCATTGTAACTAGGGATGCCAAAGGAAGGATGAGAAAAATAAAAAATCGATTGTTAAAATTAAACTATTATGTTACATCGTGATTTTGCTGGAAGAATGTGTTCATGGTTTGTACACCATCATGTCCAAGTGTAATTAGAGGGGGTATCAAACGTTATTTGCACGCAAAATTCGAAAATCGAAAATTCGCGAAAAACACCAATCCTTCCGGAAGGATTTTTCAATAAGTCGGAAGGATGTAAACATTTTTGGACATATTCGTATGGAAAAATGATCCTGAATAAATTTGGAATCGATTGGAATAAACTCTTCCATATGTTTCCTAACTAATTAACATGTTATGACCGCTTTTAGGAATTGAAAATCTCGAAAAAAATCCTTCCTTTGTCATCCCTAATTGTAACCAGTATGCGCTCTACCAAACCATCCTGTTTAGATCCTCTGTCCAGGTGATTATGACTTTCTCACCACCACCTATGTTTAGGGGTTCACGGTCCAAAATTGAGTATTTGAGTGGAAATTCATGGTTGAATAAACACCAAATACCGTAACCAATCGATAAGTATGTTACTGAGATTCAGTAGTTACTGTAGCACCTGAATATTGATTGGTCACGGTACTTGGTGTTTATCTACACATGAATTTCCACTCAAATCACTTTTGGAGCTGTGATTTGTTTCTGTTTTATCGGTTTCTGTTTTTTCACCCCCCCCCCCCCCAATCTTAGTATATGAGCTGCCAAATAATTTTTGAGATGGTGCATCACTAAGGGACACATAATCAGTCGTATCATGGGTGTGCAGTACTGGACAAAAGTTTCGCAACAAATTTGCCATTGTCATAACTTCGTTCAAAATTGAGCTAGAGACTTATGGTTGGAAGCATTCGAGAGGTAAATATCAGGAGAAAATAGTCATATGTCACATGATCTGAAACACATGTATCGCGGGTTTCTGAACTTAATTTTCTGCATCACAATTTTCATGTATTTTTTGAAACTCAGCCGTAAGTCGATGTTATCTCGCACGAACTGTGATGGAAGTATAACCATTGATGTAAATAATGGGGGGGGGGGGGGGTGACAACTGGTAAAACGACAACCGGTAATCACTTGCAATTTGGCGCAGCTACTTGGGAGTTGTTTCATTGTAATCAGTATGCGATCCCATACATGTGCATGTATTAGTCTTGTTACCAGGCGATCATGAGTTTCAACGTATAGGGGGCCATGGAAATGCACTTTCCATGAACCCCGGGTCGTTGATTTGGAGTAAAAATCATGATCGCTTTTTAGCAAGACTTACATATGCAAATGTAGGGGAGCACATACTGATTACAATGAAACTGCTCCCAAGTCGCTGCGCCAAATTGCAAGTGAACGGCGACGAGTTTACCAGTTGTCGTTTTACCAGTTGTCACCCCCCCCCCCCAAATAATCCACTATCTGGCTTGCTCGTTGCATATCGGGAAGAGCTAATATATCGATTTTCCTACACCTCTGAGACGTGTTTGAACGGCTATATCTTCGCTCCCAGTTGAGCGATATTGCCCCTATTTCGCAGCTACTATACACTAATAATGTAGAAACATTATACCAAGTTTGATAGTGATCAGACAACAAACTGCAAAAATCGAAAAATTTTGGACACGAATTTTCATGCACGTGGAGAAGACCTTTAACGCTATCGAAAAAATCCGATTTCTTGCACCGTAATGCAAAATCTATTATTGGACAAGTGTGCGAAATGGCAAAGTGAGAAGATTTGTCCTGCACATTTTACACTCCAATAACCACAGAGAGTCAGATAGTCATGAGCCTTAAAACACGGTACAATGTAAAATTGAATCTTATTCAAATCTCATAAAACGAACCTATCAGCTTTGCAAGTCCTAGATATGCATATTTCTCATTGAATTGGAGCCAATTTTAAAGAAACTCTCCCGTTATGCTAGGTCGACTTTCGCTAAGGACCATTTTTGATGACTTTGGCGCTCTAATTCTGCTCTAATTCTCTGCGGATATTGGGCTGTAAAATGTGCTGAACAAATCGTATCACTTCGCAATTTCGCATTATTTTTCATTAATAGATTCTGCATAAAGCTGGAAGAAGTCGGATTTTTCGATAGCGTTTAAGGTCGTTTAAAAGTGCATGAAAATTCGTGTCCAAAATTTTTCGATTTTTGAAATTTGTTGTCTGATCACTATCAAACTTGGTAATATGTTTCTACATTATTAGTGTATAGTAGCTGCGAAATAGGGGCCCTATCGCTCAACTGGGGGCGAAGATATTGTCGTTCAAACACATCTCGGAGGTCTTGGAATATCGATATATTAGCTCTTTCCGATGTGCAACGAGTAAGCCAGATAGTGGATTGTAAACATCTATGGTTATACTTTCATCACAGTTCGTGCGATATAACATCGACTTTCGGCTGAGTTTCAAAAAATACATGAAAATTGTGATGCAGAAAATTAAGTTCAGAAACCCGCGATACATGTGTTTCAGATCATATGACTATTTTCTCCTGATATTTACCTCTCGAATGCTTCCAACCATAAGTCTCTAGCTCAATTTTGAACGAAGTTATGACAATGGCAAATTTGTTGCGAAACTTTTGTCCGGTACTGTACGTGAGTCCTTCTCATTGTGTGTTACTTTTTGATATTGTGCAATGTAAACCGATACTATTATACTTGCAGTGATAAAGTACTACCATAAAAAAAACAAGCGTTCAAGAGATGTTCAAGAGACATGGTGAGGTACACTTCCCAATATGTATGCAACAATGGAATCTCTAAACTACGACGATTAAATAATGATTGTGTTCACATATCTGATTCGCGTCGTTCATGGGAAGTTCCAGAAGGAGAAAAGAGAAATGGACATGAAGGATGCATTCAAGAAATTTAACGAGGGAGGAGTATCTGGAAGTTAAATCACGCTTAATCACGCATACTTGAATCATCGTGTTCAGAAGATGTTTACCATTATCACTTAGCACACACTTACTAAGTGCAGCAGAAGAATTGTTTCAAATTCTAACAATTATCAACGTGCATGAAAAATTCAAAGACCGTCTAAAATGCTCAGCACATCTCCCTGAGTGTACATCAGAAAAGTACCAGAAGTTTCAGAAATATGTAATTCGGAATCATTTATCGGTTTAATTCTCAAGCTCACAGGCATAAAATTTCGTGTTCTTATAGCAATTTGCACTGAAAATATGGTTATTTTATCTTCTCAACTAACAGTTTGACAATTTTGAAAAAATCAATTATAAAAACGCATTTAATTAGACATCACAAACATTTACCTGCAGCCTGAAATGAATGAATTTGTGGGCATCGATCTTATATTTTGAGCACTTGATACATAGCGCGGCTCTTCTTCGAAGACTCTTTTCATCCAACTTGGGGCACTCTTGCTGGAAAAAAAGTTCTGAATTCCCGACCGAGAATCGAAAATTACTGAATATAGGCAATACAGTCCCTCCCAAACATTGTCAGGTAATACTACATGTTGACTACGCTGTTCTTTGTTTGTGACATTCTAAAACATCTATATGCCCCTCACAGTGGCCGTAGTCGGCTGAAGAGAAGCAGAGATAAGCAGGAAGAGAACGAAGATGGTGGAATGCATACTTGCTGTGAGAAGAAGATCGTTTACATCCCTTTATATACTGTGATATGGTAATCAGAATTATATCAGGTTTCACACTAGATTATACATTTGAATACATTTGTTTTCACGAATCAGATTTACCACACAATCGAATTTGCTCTGATATTTAATAAAACAAAATCATTTTCTGAACGATATTATCGAAAATATATGCACGAATAATATCACGCCTCTCACGAGAGAATCGAGCAGAGACAGGGAATGGAGAGGAAATCGTGAGATGAGTTCTAACCGGTTTTGGCCATCCTGGGACATGCCTGTGTGACCCCGAAGTCTTGTTGTGCAGAGTTCATTTTGGACCATCCTGCACCGAGCCGCATTTCGGCATCACTCACTTCAAGATCCGATTTCTAGAAGCCGTGATAGATAGAACAAAATTGACTTCTGGGTGACCCCGGCTCATTTTTCGAGCTCTATCGATATATAATATATAGCTCACTTTTAAAATTTTAGCTGCACCTTTCCATTCGTTTTCGAGAAAATCAACCTTGAATGTAGAGTGGTTATAATATACACTTTGAGGATTTGAGCTATATAGATCGATAGAGCTCGAAAAAATGAGCCGCCGTCACCAGAAGTCAATTTTGTAATATCTGTCACGGTTTTCTAGAATTCGGCGCTTGAAGTGAGTGATGCCGAAATGTGGCCCGGTGCAGGAAGGTCCAAAATGAAGTCTGTACAACAAGACTTCGGGGGTCACTCAGGCATGTCCCAGGATGGCCAAAACCGGTTAGAACTCATTTCACGATTTCCTCTTCATTCCCAAGAACATCAATATGTGCTCGATTCTTTCGTTAGAGGCGTGATATACATCAAGCTGGAAAGACGCCTAACGTTTTGCTAACGCTCCCGACATGGTCAGCCGCGGATACTAATTTCAAAATTGTACTAAGAAATATAAAAAGTAAGAATCCATGAATTTGAAGAAGGGGTCACGATAAATCTTGCATCGAATTGGTGAGTACCCGTTTTGCATAGACGAGATCTTGGGAAATAATAGCTCCACCGTTTCATTGCCATATTCGATTTTGTGCGAAAGTCTTCCAGAATGCCCTAAATTCCTTCGAGAACCCATAAAACATTTGAAAGCGATCTCTTTCCAGGCGGATTTAGCCATTCCCCTACTTGCTCCTGCCATCACGTTGTACTTTGTTCAACCGAACAAAGACTAAGTTTGAATACGAGCATTTACAACATGAATGTAATTATATTACAGATTTGTTACGCAGAAAATAAAATGTATAATGAAAAATAAATCAGCTGTCAATTCAATTTCTTGAGTGAAGTCGAAAAATGCCCTTCAAAGAAAATACATCATGACGAAACATCGCTGCTTTATCTGTTCAAACATAATTGAAATTGAACTGTCCATCTGATTTGGCATTCCCATACTTTGCAATTTAGCTAATATATGAGGCTTCAAGTAATAGAAAGTCGTGCTTAGAAGGAAGACGTAGATTTTCGGAGAGGTATTTCTCTGCAAATATATTCGCGATAAATGATCATTGTTTATCTGAAGCGCACCCGCTAAACTGTACAGTTGATGATTGTTTGCGTGGCAGCCTGCACAAGATCTTCTCTTGCACGAATCTAAGATTGTAAATGGTTTATGGATTCATGGGAAGGCACTAGGTCGGATGCGAACTATGATTTAATGACGCATTTGTTATATCAAAGACGGCATGACGTCATAGTTCTCATCCGACCTAGTCTCGTGGGAAATGGCTCATTTTGTACACTCTTTCGTCCAATTTGATCGGTGAGAGAGCGTGTTGAAGACCATTTCTCGCGAAGTCAGCTTTTCAATAAAATAATTTTTTTGTAATTAATTTATCTGATTTGCAATTGATTAAACCGCAAACTCACGTCCGATACGGATGAACAAAGTAGAGAGTTATAATGGGATTCATAAGTGGAACAACCAGACTGGTCTGTAAACCTTCAATGTATTGCACACAATAACCTACATACAAAAAATTAGTATGTTTTTTTTGTTATATTAAACATGCTCCTATTGTGCGAGAGAATCGGACGATTTTCTGGCTGTGTGTGTAGTGCAATTTTTATGACGAAATAAATAGATATTTATTACTAAATTTCACTACATGGAGCATGGTGGAAGTTACTAGATGAGGGCTGAGAGGGGAAAGTGTGGTGATTAGGACCTTGAAGACTAGGCTCCGAAGGCTAGAGGGTGCTCGCCACTGGAATCAGCTCGAGTGAGACCAAAGGGTTGACAGCGGGAAGATCGCTGGTTGACAGGGAGTTAAGGGAAGTGACTGAGAAGTCTCGTAGAAGAGAGACAAAACTGTAGCGGAATTCCTCCACTACTACAATATACATAAATAATCAAACACCTTAATAATTTATTTCATAAAATAAATCCAATTCTCGATTGGCTCTAGCCAAAGTCATACGGTATGACACCGGTCAACTCCCGCGTCTCTGCTTTCGTACGGAACCTTGTACTGTGTTCATGCACATCAATATACCGTATGTTTTGCCCTTTCGCGATGAATTTTCCCTTTTCCTACTTCAGTTCTACCTTTGCCGTCGTACTGAGCGCACGCTCTGTATTTTTCGCTCTTATTATTGAACTCAGCTATCACCTTGCGGTTCCCTCGCTCACCGTTTTGGCCTTCTTTGTTGGACTTGCTTCTCCAACACTTCTTCTTTATTGCGTCGTGTCACTTTCACACGTAATTATTTCATCACTGTCAGGATTCGTTCTCGAGCCCTCACAGTCCCCTCACCGTCGACCAGACATCAACCAGCCGACGACCTTCCCTCGCTCTCACTCGAGCCTTCTTCAGTGGCGAGCCCCCCCAAGACTTCGGAGACCACCTCCAGGTTTCTTTCACCTCTAAATCACTACTTTCCCTCCCCGTTAGACCTCTATTAAGTTCACCCATTTTCCCTTGTTGTGTAAATTAATAATAAATATTTATTCTATTTCGTCATCCCTCATTGTTGCGCAACACACATAGCCAGAGAATCGTCTGATTCTCTCGCATAAAAACAGTGATGAAATGATTACGTGTGCTAACAAGGAATGACCGCGAGGGTAGGTTGGAGTTTTTGAACGAGACCTAGCGCGATCGAAAGAGGATCAAATTCTAAGACCTTCTACGTTTTTCATATCTGCTAAACGCGTCTGTGGAAGTCTGGGCTCATAGTGGGGAGAGGTGTAAAACCGTCTATTTCTGAGGCCATGTTCAGAAATTCCACTACCACCCAGACTTCCACAGAAGCGATTAGCAGATATAAAAAACGTAGAAGTTTTAGAATTTGATCATCTTTCGATCGCGCTAGGTCTCGTTCAAAAACTCCAACCTACCCTCGCGGTCATTCATTGTAAGCGACATAACGCAATCAAGAAGGAGTATTAGAAAGGCTAGTCCAACAAGAAGGCCTCAACGATGAGCGAGGGAACCGTGAAGTAAAGGGCTGTGTTGGTCAGAGAAAATAAAGAGCAGTGTCTCTATGAAAGTAGGATCGCTACTGAAGTAGGAGACTAAAAAGGAAAAGTCATCGCGGGACAACTATTTCATCACCATAAATGATGCGCATGACAGGCAGTGCATTACGGTAGCGAAGGCCGAGACGGGGGATTTGAAATGGGAGTGACCGAATGTGATACCGAATGTCGGTCTCACAACTGATCAAGAAGTAAATTAATTTTATAAAATTAATTATAAAAGTGACTGATTATTGATTTATATTGTAGTAGTGGATAGAATCCGCTACACCTATGGAAACGGTATCGGGTTTTCTCATTTACGTATGATTGTGTATACGTACAAATTTCATCATTTTCTTGTTTAGTTATTTTGAAATTTCTTCTAGAAAATTGCTCGAACCGCGCAGCGCAAAGAATAATTGCTACAGTATATCTCGTTGCATCAAAACGAATGAAATAATAGCGATGGAGTAGGCCATTGGCAGTAGGCTTTGAAGAGAGAGTACCTGGATTCATGCTATAAACGAATATATTGAATTATATAATTATCAATATAAAATTATTGTCAACTCCGTAAAATTAATGAGTTCGCTCACTTTTGCCAGGGCTTTGTGCAGTTTCATTGTCAGTGCACTCATCGTACTTGATTGCTCGCCGATTGTCGATATTACCTATGCAAGTTTGCGTTTTTATCCTTTTTTGATTCGTAATCTTGCATACCTTTCGCCTCAACACCCATATGAGCATCACAATGGGCATATTTGGCAGTGTAGTAGCCAATATTGTAAACATCGTTTGCGGCTCGTAGATGTTGACATTTCCTGCAATGTGACAATTGCGATCAGGAAAAATGTAAAGTAAATTAATTATTATAACGATGTTTGTTTTTGTCTCAACGGAAGCAATTCTATTTAACTACGGTCTAGTTTTGCTTACTTCTCTAAGTAAGACATAAAGGAGAGAGGAAGCAAAGTGACAAATCAGGTGAGATCAGATGAATTGTAAACAGGTTTGTTTTAAACCTGTGTGCCCCCTAAGCTCTAATAAATTGCCAAACTTGTAAACAAGTCTGACTGGTTATTGACTTGAGCGTAGGGGAGGCACGTTTAGAACTAGCCTGTTTACAACTTGTGCGACTGCACCCGGGAAAAAGGCCATTTTATTACGATAACTACCTTCAACAGCGTACTCGTCGAGGTCGTATTCGGGACGAGCGATCCTCAGAGCACGCCGGACCTCAGACGGGTCATGAGTGCTATTGATCAAAACAACCTAAAAATGAACTATATTTTGACAAACCTTTAGTTTTCTTTATGTTTCTGCTAAAGTTCGACAAACGATGATACAGATAGCCGTTTGCCGAACATTAGTAGCAAAACAATACAAAAACGAACCATGCCGGGTAGGTGTGGTATGGCAATGAGTACGCAAACTAGCATTACTTGCCAAGGAGTAGGCGGTTTTCTGAATTAAAACTTCAATTATACATCGGAAATACAGGAAAACACCGTTTAAGAACGTAAAGTCGATAGCCAAACGAGGCAGCGATAACGTAAAGCGACTGAATGTAGCACGCTATTGCTACCACGAACAAACAATTACAGAAAAAATCGTTTTCCAGATTGAAGTTCCAGATTGATGTGCTTTCCCTGACACTGATGATGATGATGTGATGACACATTCAATTTGAGGCAATCACTCTGGTAAAAGTTTCCCAGTGGTATGCCTGCAGGGTACCAACTGGGAAATTCCACTGGGGTCCCACTGGGAACGTATGTTCAAGTCGCTATCCCAGTGGGATCCCTGTGGAATTTCACAGTAGGTACGATGCAGGCATACCACTGGGATACGTTTACCAGAGCAAGTCTCTATGAATATAATTTCTTGTAGGTAAGCGAGGTTGGATTGTATAAATTAGATAACTAACTAGAGACAGTTACACAAGGGCCAAGGTAGACACAAGCAATGATGCTGCCCGCAGGAATCATTCTGAAATGCCGCATATGATTTAAACATTGAATTTCGGGTTAGCTTCTTGGAATATGGCCTTATCATTCCTCTCTGACCGTGAGAGTGAGAGCGTTCAATGATGAGACCATTCCCATGAAGCCATGAGCAATTGAATTACAGAACCTCAAGTTGAGCAGCATCGTATTTAACGCTTCGATCGTATCCATCAGCACGCAATTCACAAGAAGCACCGCATAGGACCTTGTAAAATATTTCGTTATGAAGGTAAATGGGATAAATGTGCAGCCGCGTAGAGCAATTCGGCGGTTTACTACGGTGTGTCTGGTTATCGATTACCTCATGCAAGGAGGTGACCTGAATAAGATCGCCAGAAGCAGAACGATGTTGACGATGAGTGCTAGTGATGATGAGGTGGAAATGATAACGATGGAGATGATATCGTGTAGAGGGACGGGCGAGGGAAGACGGAGAAACATTTCAAAATGTGAGTTTGAACGCTTGCAAACTAGTCAGGCACTGGTTTGCAATGTTCGAAACTTTAAGCAGTTGTGTACAGCAAATTACCACTTATCTCCTTCTAACTATCCATTTTTACATTCATTACATGTCGATGTGAGACGATATGATCCACGATCATCGAACACTTTCTAACTTAGGTAGTTGATCATTAAAATTGCCCATTGAACAGTAATCGTCGAAATACGCTGTTAGCTGCACAGGAAAAAAAAGTGTTCTCTGTTCGAGTGTCAAGCTACTGCATCAAGTCATTTTGAAGAATGTATGCATAAAGTATAATATATAACTCAACTCATTGTAGAGTGTACTGAGTTGTCTTGCTGGTCGAGGATCGCAATAATTTTTCTCGCAATCCCTTCTCCATTCGAGTACAAATTCATTGTGAAAATTCTTCACAAACAACGTATTTTATTCAAATGAATCAATAAGAAATCATGTAATTCAACTACATAATTTCGTGAAATTGTAAAATTTGCATCAAGAGTCCTTAGTCTTTTTGAGGAGTATTATTTGCCAAAAAGTTTGTTCGCCACCACGACCAGGCCGATGGCGCCTGCAGTAACAGCGGAACACATGAGCAAATCCTTGGAAGGCTGTCCGAGAGGCAGTAAAGGTTCGAGAGGCCAGAGACGATAGCTGTGATAGTGAAGAGCGTTAAGCTCTGCCGCATCGTTGTTAATGTATCTGTAATTGACTGCTATTAAAAATGTTTCAAATTAATATATAAGTAGAAATGGATGACTGCACATTTTTGAGTATCTTGAATAGCAGAAATTACCAAAATAATTTTCTACTACAAAGACAAATCCAGTGGAAATTTGAGAAAATGGCGAACAATCGAAATAAAAAAAACAATTTAATTATTGTAATTTCTCACTCGAACTCCAGGTCGGATACATCCTTCTTAAGAGACCGGATCGGTAAGATTGGACCTCCCCCCGGACCTGTTTCGTTAGCAATGAGATTCGGGCGCCCATGCTTTGTGCGTGTGTACCCCTTGGCCCCATGTACTACAAATGGTCACTGAATTCCTGATTCCTCCTGCGCACAGGATAAAAAATGGTCACAAATGTTAAAAATCGACATTTCATAATTTCTCAACCCGAAAAGGTGGAGTCAAAATCTATTTGTTGTTGTTCTAGACATCACTAATAACCAAAATTTAACCATCCAAATCGAATCACACTCTATTGTTATGGTGGTTTCACATACAAAATTTTCACTTTTTCACACATACAGTTGAAATATTGAGAGACCCCCAGGTCTTACCATGCTTAAAATGTAGCCCATTGAATTCTGCATCGAATTTCGAAAAACCGATTTCAATTTCGTTTGTCCGTCATGATCTCCCTAAGGTCCGAAACTTTACGTGTCACATTTGGCTGGTCACGATTTTTCGCATTTGTCATATATACCAACGTTTTTGTGTTTCTGTGGGTTTATTTATACGTTTAAATAATAATGACGTCAAATGGAACCGAAAAGAACCGTTTGATCAGAACTGTTTGATCAGGTGCTAGTTCACAGAGATGAATAATGAACCAAACTTCTACAGCATGGTGATATACCCCGTCAATGCTCTTTCAAAATATACGCCAGATATGGTGCTAGGGTGAACGGAACCAAAGATATACTTCACGGAGTGTAAGGTTAGCCGCTGATTCGTAGCCAACTTGACCAACTCTTCTGAATCCAGAATTACAACAACAGTGACTAACATAAGTGCGTTCCAATTACCACTCATGGAGGTATAATTTATCATTAAACAAGTGAGAGAAAGAACACTCCACTTGTGGGAAATTTGAATTTTTATTAATTCAATTCGCGCACAATTTTACCAAAATATGCAAGTTTAGGTGTTTCGAATTAAAGATTGTCATTCAAAAGCTATTTATTTCCAAACTTATCCCAAGTAGATACTAGTAAGGGAAGGGTTTATGGTTAGGATGGACACAACAAATCAGATATTGAACATGTGTGCGAGGTAGGAATATGAACAAAGTGCCGATTTCATTAGTTTAATTTACATACCATCGTTCTGAATGGAGCCACTTATCTCAACAGAACCCAATCTACCCCAAACTTTGTCTGCATACTGACCACTTTGGGTGAACTATATTCCACCACTATTTGGATCTGGATATCTATTGAGAAGAAAATTCGGCTTGCGAAAGTTTTCGCGACCGTCACCAACCATCCACATTATACAAACTCGTCTACATTTCTAGAACGATTTTCGTTTGTCATTATCCGTGAGTGGTTCAAAATTATGCACATATGTAGTACTTTACGCAACTCACACAAAATCGGCATAATTTATCCTTTTCAAGAAGAGCTGATGCGTGAAAATGATTTGTAATCCTTATCTCAGTACAACTTTGTCTGACTAATGTGCCTCCTCAACTGCCTTGACAGGACTGAAGTAAAGCGCGTAAGAAAGAGTACGAAGGCCCTCACTGATGATGAATAACGAAATTGAGATTAAATTAATTCGAAGAATTTCTGAGGTTAAAATGCATAAGAGATTGGACGCGACAAAACTTATGTTACAACCTGATAAATTGATGTGATGTGAAATTGATGTGAAAGCTATTAATGAAACGTAGTAGTGCACAATCATAACATACACTCAAAATTGTTGGGGTTGGCTATACGGAGCAGAATTTCGATATGGCAATACACAAGGGGGGAATGCGATATCGCAATTCTGCCCCGAATAGCCAACGCTAACAAAAAAGTTATTTTCTCATAGTAAAATGGAACGAACAGCATATCCCATAGGTACAGTTTGTAAATAAATAATGTAGTACATTGTCATCGCCTGCGCATATTGTTTTTATTTTTTCCCTCTGCGAATGACCTAAAATCAGATTCCACCTAGGTGAATGGTAGTTAAGCCAACAGCGAAACATAGTAGTTCCTAGACATTTCGAGCACTACCAATACTCTGATATTTGTACGATTGAAATGTGTTAGTTCCTTATTTCCTTCGGAGTTTGATCTAAAACATTCTTTCTTGAAACATAGCGATAACCGTCCTTATTGAGATAGCGAAAAATTTCGAGGAAGAACATTCGTTAAGAGACCGGCTCGGTTACGGCCGGACATCGACCTCTTCGATTTCGATCAGAATTTTTTTATGGATGCCCCCATGTGTCCTCATCATGAAATGGGGTACCATATGACTCATGGTCTTGAAACATAGAAATGGCGAGATAGCAAAGTTTACGAATTCAAAATTCGTAAAAAATCAAAGGCGATCTGTAGGCCCGAGGTTAGTGTGGTTTAATAACACACTATCCAATACAACAAAAACGCGTTATAATTTGGTCCTGCAATCCAATCGCAAACTGATTTTTCAATGTTGAAATATTATTTTTTTAATTATTTTAAATTTTAAGACAAAAAAGCGCTACCCGCCGAATAGACTACTTTGTAGATCTTGAAATTCTGCATCGAATAAAAATATTTCGAAAAAAATCGGGATAGCCATGTTTTGAGATAATCAGACCCGAATATAAACTTTCGAAAAAACTTCTCCCGATTACCCTCGACTTTATACTCATTTTGTAGAGCTCGTCAAACTAAACACTTTCCTCTTTGCCGTTTTTCACTAACTTTTTATTCTAGCGACTTATGACAGCTCATTTTTCACAATTTTTCAAAAATTCTTGAAAAAGAGCTGTTCGAGCTCTTATAAGTCGCTAAAATAAGAAGTTAGTGAAAAACGGCAAACATGAAAAGTGTTCAGTTTGATGAGCTCTACAAAATGAGTATAAAGTCGATGGAAATCGTGAGAAGTTTTTTTCGAAAGTTTATTTTCAGGTTTGATTATCTCAAAACACTAACTTTGCTAACCCGTCATTTCTATGTTTCAAGACCATATGGTCATATGGTACCCCATTTCATGATGAGGACCCATGGGGGTATCCAGAAAAAAATTTTGATCGAAATCGAAGATGTCGATGTCCGGCCTGTCCTGGAGTCTTACCGAGCCGGTCTCTTAACCTGGTAAGGCTCCTCGTAATCCCGTGGCGTCTTCCCGGTGTCTGTTCTTTGATCTGAGATATCTGATCTCTGTCATCCATTTCCAAATCCCTAGGAGAAATTACATCCACTTCATCGATAGATTTGGTATTTTCTATACTTTGTGCGCACAACAGCACGTGCAAAACTTGTTTCACATTTCGAACGTTTTGTGATTCATGTTGCAAGAGTAGCTTATGAGGACGAACTAACCATTAAAGCTCGATGATCTCACGGAGAGTCACACAAAAATAATAACACTTTATTTTGATCGTTTCAGATTCCATTCCTTGTTAGTCGTCGCGAGCGGTCCCTCTCCCATTTCTCTCAGATTTGGAATGGTTTCCCCTAATACCCCTCGCTTCCGCCTTCGACTCATCAAGAAAGGAACCCCCATCCAAGCCGCAGTGGTCACCGTGTGATGGGTATGACCTACTATGATGTTTGGTTCTTCATAATCTAGGCTCGATCATCTCGTTGAAAGATTGATCATCGAGCCTGGAGGATTCGAGCAGAGACGATTCTAGAACACGCAAGGCTTTGTTTACGGCCTATAGTGAGATTCTACCTATGCAATGCAATCCAATATCCTCTCGCAAGCACACCGCAAATGGCCATCTTGAAACGAGAAGAACGACCTTTTTTTTGACCCCACATCTTGATCTGCGCCCAGAAAGCGACAACAGATAAATATTGTATTGTATTGTATTGATCGTTTCGTGAGTCTCATTGTCGTGGTCATGGATAGTAGGGTTGTCTATTCTAAATGCGAAACTCATATTTTTCATTCATCAATTTAATCATTTCGCAATGCGGTCGAACATCTCCCAATTCGAATGCGAAAACGTGCATTTCGCAATCTTTCGCAATTTCGCAATCAATTTACATTCATTCCCCCTTCTCTCCCCTCGGCGGGTTGAAGAGTTCCTTCAGTTTATCACGAGTGATGAGTTATGTTTCATGTGTCAAATATAGTTTATATTTTCGCAATCGCTTCGCAAAAATTGCGAAGTAATTGCGAAAAATAGACCGGCTCGCGCCAATTGCGAAAAGGGAAATGGGAATGCAAATCAATGCGGAATTGCGAAGTGAATTTCGGATAGACAACTCTAATGGATAGTGGTTGTTCTGGAAGGTTTATGAGGCCAAGAATATAAACAACAAAATTGAAAACCATCATGGCAAATACAAATGTGTCAAGGAGAGAAGCTACAATAGACCGGCTCGTGTCTCTCGTAACTCTCTCGTAGGCTCGTAACTCCCGTTGAATCCCGATTGCCGGAGCAATGGGGAAGCCACGCCTACTGATCAATGATCCGAGATAGGGTTGGTAATTTATTGCTGAAAAAACCGCTCGATCGCTCGCGTTCGGACACAAATGAGTCGGAATGAAGAATGACCTGTCACTTCGGACACAATTGTGTACGAACGATGAAAACAATCAATGTTTGGGACACACTGTGTCCGAAACATATTGAAGAAAATCAAAAGAAGGCAACAAATAAAGATTTTGCTATATGTTTCAGATATTTCGTACAAAGTTGTGTTTGAGACACAACTGTGTCTGAACTTATGAGGCACAGATGTGTCTGAGACACATTTGTGTCTGAAAATTGGGACACACGTTTGGACACAAATTGCCAACCCTAGGCTATGAGTCACGGGATTGGGGATACGGGATAATGTGGAGAGAGCAGATACCAAGGATCGTCGATACTTGACATCAATATTACACCGGATTTTGCTTGAAAATTGTTCGTTTGTGAGCTGAATCGAGCCAGGTGCATTGGTGATATTTCCATGCAAGAAATTGGCATACCCTAGTTGGAATCGTGCTCATGAAGAAGGTTGGAAGCACGAAACTGCCGCGACGTGAGACATTTTCATTGTCCTCACTCACCACCCTCGTGTATGTACTTGCTGATGTGAGTGCACGGCGACCCCAACACAGACTTGCTAGTGCGATTACAGATGATGGTACGGTAGCGAGCTACGGTAGGAATACGGTAGCGTGTGGTATACGGCAGTTATAAATCGGCTAGGTTTACTGTTCCGGTAAATAGTTAAATTTTTATTAATTGGAGTGCAAAAAAAATCACACTATGAGTTGAGCTGAAGCTGTTGAAGAACTTTTGAAGGGCTAAATGTCCGTGATGTTAGATTTGATAATGAACACTTGAAAACTCTTAATTATTAGCCCGTAGTGCTATTTATGTCAATTAAATGCTCGACTTGATCAGATAAACCATAGATAAAATTAATTTTCGTTGCAGTATTGTTGCCTCAGTACTTGCAATACCGCAAGCCTCTTCTCTGATTAGAACGCTGCCCTAGGTAGTGGCTACGGAAAGCGGAAGCGGCATGCCGCACACTGGCAGCCGATCCGGCACGATTGGCCTAACCTTTGGAGCTGCAGATATGCATCAATTTATGGATTAAACTGAAAATAGTTACGATTCCCAGCAGTTTCGGTGCTGCATAAGTTCTCGATATTTTCTTGGTCTCGAAGTTGAGCGATGACAATGTCGTAGCTCAAAGAAAATACACCCACTTTATCTACCTTTTCTTCGCCTAAAAATCGGATCGCGAATTAGCCATTTAGTGACCATTTAGTGAGTGATTAAATGTTCATACAGGTTCGTATTTCCCTTTTGAATTGTCATTCCGGATCTGTTTACGCATTATTACGGTACATGTGTAAAGGTGAACCTCAAACGACCCTCAAAGTTTTTTGTGCTGACCTGGCTTGATATCACTAATCGATCGATTAAGCTGCCATTGATTTTGCTTTTTCAATTTATCTAGAAATGTCGATATGTTTAACTTCATCCCGTTTCGGATCAATAAAGGGAAAATCGATCATCATCATCATTGCACCGTTCGGATTCTTCTCAGGGAGGAGGAGGAGGAAGTGAGGAGGTGAAGCTGAGATATCTCCTATTCACGTGGAGCATGAAGACGACGAGCAGTCTGAGGAGATGATTAGGTACGGTAGAATTATACGGTACGAATACTGTAGGAGTGTGGAGTTCGTTAGGAAATATTGTTGAGTAGGATGTGCAGAATTTTTTTTATTGAGGGTTATGAAAGAGGAACTGTAGAATGGAAATACGGCGTTGAGAAACGCAAAGCAAAAATTTCTACGCTCCCTAAAGTGATCGATGTTTCACTCAGAGCATAACCCTAGATGGCAATCGCCTCAGCAATCTGTAGGCCGTATCCAAAACAACAACCCAATACTCAGCTCTCCCCCTGGCACGATGTATTCTGTAGCAACTGCAGCAGGGGGGCCGAGCCTCGTTCTCGGAATGACAACCATATTTGGTGACGAAGTCTCCGTCGAAAGCTGTGAATGGTTAGAATAATTTCGAACAAAGTAAAAATAATGCATTCGATGTAACGTATGATGGAAGCAATGCTGATAATGAAGATGTTAAATGTGTATTTAGTTTGGAGTGATTTTGTTTTTGCACAAGATTTCGAGCGACTTGTCGTTGATCATTATTAAGAATCCATCCTGCAACACTACACCTGCTGTAGTATCTCGAATTCCTTATTTTTTCCAATTGGAGGGTTTTTTTCAGCCATCTGACGGCTATTTTCCTTGCTCAAAATCTATCACCTCTAAGGAAAATGAATCTATAAAAATGGCGTTTGTACAGCAAGTTGCCTAAACCCTTTGCGCACAATTAAACCCTTTGCGTCCAAATTGTGGCTTTCAGTTTTCCGATTTCGATCTTACTCTGGACCAGCGCACATACCGAGAAAAATACTGATATTTTCACCGCCCACTTTTATTCTTTTTCCCAGAATGAAAGGGATGGGCCTGCCACGCAAATGAGCTCCCCGCCCCTTTCATATTATGTGTGATTGATATTGGTTGAAATATATGACTGCGGTCGCGTAAGAATCGAGCAATGACCTCAATGACCTGGCACATCGATTTTTCGAAAATTTGTGGAAAGGGGTTCTCGAGGGTGCTGATCATCGTGTCAACTTAATTTTGCTCCAACTCGATCGATAGAGCCAGACTGCACGTAGGCTGCATATACCTTCATGTCCATAACTCAACAACCGATTGAGGAATCAAACTCAAATTTTTATAGAAGTAAAATAAGACACCTACGACTCAGTTAACACTAAATTAACATATTTTGTTTAATGTTAACATTTGAAAAAATCGGTTCTCGAATATAAGACAGAAACCAAACACGTGAACTATACAGGGAGATGCACCTTATGTCGAGGATCATTTTTCGTATGCAGGGTAAGAGGTTTGAGTTCGCGTTTTTATGTTACATGTATTTTTCTACGTTATTTATGGACATTGCACAGAGATCTCTGTACAAAGAGAGGCGAATGAGGATATGTTTCACTCTGATCTATACTTCAGATCCAATTATTGCCAGGCGAGGGACGTGGAGAGTATATTTGACAGTGAAACATATCCTCATTCGTCACTCTTTGTGCAGAGAGCGCTGTGGAATGTCCATAAATGACGTAGAAAAATACATGTAACATAAAAACGCGGAACTCAAACCTCTTACCCTGCATACGAAAAATGATCCTCGACACAAGGTGTATATCCCTGTATAGTTCACGTTTTTGGTTTCTGTCTTATATTCGAGAACCGATTTTTTCAAATGCTAACATTAAACAAAATATGTTAATTTAGTGTTAACAGAGTCGTAGGTATTTTATTTTACCACTGTGAAAATTTCAAGTTGATTCCTCAATCGGGTGTTGAGCTATGTACGGAAAGGTAGATGCAGCCTACGTGCAGCCTGGCTCTATCGATCGAGTTGGAGCAAAATTAAGTTGACCACGATGATCAGCACCCTCGAGAACCCTTTCCACAAATTTTCGAAAAATCGATGTGACGGACATTGCTCGATTCTTACGCGACTGCCGTCATATGAAACATATTAGCAATATAACAGGGAAGATTTGTAGTTGTGATTGCGACCGATTGCAGGGAGTGATAATTAATATTTCTCTGCAGTGTGATTTCATGCTACAATAGTACGTCATATGCACTTGGAGGCAAGCGAAACCAATGTGTTCTAAGAAGGCGTTTCATACAAATAAATAGCTCAAATATCCTCATTCCTAGATTGATTACTGCTAATTAGAAGATGAAAAGAACGCTACATATGAGAATAATTCGTTTCCGTAGATTTAAGAGGCCAGATCTGAGAATAGTCACCACTGCCCGGGCATTCCGCCAGGATTTTCGATTCAGGCCGTGTCGCTCATGGGACCTAGAGTACCTAGGGTCGCCAATTGAAATTTCACTGCGATACCTTATCTATCGCGCTAAGCGGCCCGCCAGATACGGGCACGTTGAAAAATGATGAAATATCATTATTTCTCAGCCGAACAATTTGGACTCAAAATTGCTTCTGCATTATATCAGGCTACCCCTAACTGCTCTAGGACACTATTGAAATCGAGTACGGCTTGATTCTGAATGTGATAGTTTCGTCGAAAATTTCAATTTTCCCTAGTTTTTATTATTTTCCAGGAATTTCCGCAACAAACTTCAGGTGTACAACACACTCACCGGAGCATCCACTAAAACTATGATATCAAAAATCCATTCAACCTTAAGTCGAGAAAAATGGGTCGGAACCTCGGACGGTCATCATCAAATAGACCATTTAGGGATTATCACTCGTCATATGCAATGCATGCGATATTATTGAGTGGAAAACGAAATTTCTTGAACAAGACAACATAATCACGCTGAACAAACTGCGGTTTCAAAACTTTTAAAAAATCGATTTTCTCAACCTCCGAATTTCTCATTTTCTCTAACAGCTGACTTCGAAATTTCAAATACCTGTCGATGAACACCAGGTTATTCTTGTAGTACGGACCGGTAGTTATATATTACTACGAAACCGGGCACTCCTAGACCCTTGAGTTTAATGAAATTTCACCTCGAATAAGGCAAAATTGATGACCTGGTGCAATTACTTTGTTCGATTCTGACAAGATGATCAGCAGAATCAACTAGATATGAACGTGTTCCGAAGTTTTAAGATCATATTATTCAGAAAATGTTGATAAGAACTACATTTCGATCATTTCTAAAAAAATAAAAAATGACAATCTGTAGATGAACAAAAAAATGAGAAAAATTCATATTTTGAAAACCAATAGAGATACACTCAAAATTATGTTTGCTTTATGTCGGCATGTAGAAGTGTACTCTGGAGCACAATTGGTATCGAATTCGGGTCCATTCTAGATATGATGTGCGAATTAGTGCTTGTATTTTCATAGGCATTTCAGAAAGTAGTTGATTTTCTTAGCTTAAGGTTGGATAAATTTCTAATTGGAAAATTTTACTGAATGAACAGAACGATGAGCTGCAAAATGCCAAATGAAATTTGTTGCGGAAATTCCTGAAAATAGTATAAAAAATTTGTAAAAAGATACAAAATATATAAATTTAGGCTTTTTGAAACTTCATCATATCTAGAATGGAACCGAATTCGATACCAATTGTGCTCCAGAGTACACTTCTACATGCTGACATAAAGCAAACATAATTTTGAGTGTATCTCTTTCGGTTTTCAAACTAGGAAATTTTCTCATTTTTTTATTCATCTGTCATTTTTTATTTTTTTAGAAGTGATCGAAATTTAGTCCTTATCAACATTTTCTGAATAATATAATCTTGAAACTTCGGAACACGTTCATATCTAGTTGATTCTGCTGATCATCTTGTCAGAATCGAACAAAGTAATTGCACCAGGTCATCAATTTTGCGTTTTCAAGGTGAAATTTCATTAAACTCAAGGGTCTAGGAGTGCCCGGTTTCGTAGTAATATATAACTACCGGTCCGTACTACAAGAATAACCTGGTGTTCATCGATTTTCGACGAAACTATCACATTCAGAATCAAGCCGTACTCGATTTCAATAGTGTCCTAGAGCAGTTAGGGGTAGCCTGATATAATGCATAAGCAATTTTGAGTCCAAATTTTTCGGCTGAGAAATAATGATATTTCATCATTTTTCAACGTGCCCGTATCTGGCGGGCCGCTTAGCGCGATAGATAAGGACGTGAAAAAGTACCCATAGGGACACATTTTCACCATAGGCTAGGTTTTCCTTGTACGGACGTACCTCGGTTCTATCAGATTTCCTCTGTTATAAAATTTCGTTCCATATACCACACCCGATTTTCATTTAAATTTGCGCGCAGGGGTAAAATTGCACGAGGAATCGAATGAAAATAAAATTATATTGTTATCGGACAAGGTTTTCTCAGGGCATCAATTTTGAACATTCATATTTTTTAACGTAGATGAGCTAGACCTTCACTTCCAACAGGAAAAATGCTTATCTCGACGAGATCTTTCAGAATTACTATATATGTACGGGGTTTGGACGAGCCGTTCACGATTTACAAAAACCGACCTCGCCGTTGAGGCGCGCTACAGGAAATGAGGCTTCAGAGATACCACTTAAAAAGGTCGATTTTCGTGATCTACGTGAAAAAGTACCCATAGGGACACATTTTCACCATAGGCTAGGTTTTCCTTGTACGGACGTACCTCGGTTCTATCAGATTTCCTCTGTTATAACTAGCTTTGAATGCGCTACAATTTATTTTCTGATGCTTTTAGCTACTGTGCGCCGCTTTCTTTGAGAGGAAAGTGGAAAATGAGGTTGAGTTTCAACAAGTTTTCGACGTAGAATTGTTAGCTCTACAAGATGCGCTTACAAATTAGGTGTAATTATTCAAATTTAAACAGTACCACTTTAAAATTGCCCATTTTCGATCGATTTGCCTACTTAGAGAACGTTTTTTCTGTCATGGAAAAATATCATGGTAATCCGCTTTCGTATATCTCTTGACCAACCCTTTTTTAAGACTTCCTCCAGACAGAATTTAGATTTTTCTATTTGTTGCTGCGTTGCATGATATATTGTGTACCCATTCTGCTAGGAGCTAAATTAAAAATTTAACATAATAATATTTATCACTTCAAGCGTTAACGCTAGGTGAGGATAGGTCGGAATTCGTCGGTCGTTGCAGACCACCAGTGGGGGCCAATTGTTCTTCTGAGGTCATCTCGCCAACGCGTTCTCGGCTGACCCTGGGGACGGCTGCTGTTGTAGGGGATCCATACCGTAGTCGCTCTGGTCCACTCATCTAGCTCCATTCTCCTAATCTTCAACGCCCACTGAGCTTTCCTTTTCAGCGCTTCTTTGTTCCAATCCCGCACTTTCGTCGCATTGCGCACGTTCTCGTTTCTCCATCGATCCATCAGAGTTATGCCCAACATTTTTCGCTCCATTTTTCTTTGAGTCACACTAAGCCGTTCCTTTTCACTGGCTCGCAGCGCCCAGACTTCTGACCCGTAAAGCACTGTTGAAGAGATACAACTTTCGAAGAGTCTCCTCTTAGTCTTCATAGGAAGCAGGCGAGAAGAGAGCAGAGTAGAGAGCTTGGACCAAGCGAGCCATCCCAGGCGTATCCGGTGCTCAATTTCATCCGAGTGATCGAGGGGGAGCGAGATTCTCCCACCAAGATATGTAGTGGAAGGGACAAAGTTGAATGTCAGATTGTCGATTGTAATGGGTGCTCGAGTGGTGCTACACGATGTGAGAAGAACGGTTTTGGAAGCATTTACTTCTAGACCGACGCGTGAGCATGCCTCCATTAGCTTCCTCAACATTCGCTTCAGTTCAGGCCTTGATTTTGCAATTAGGACGATGTCATCCGCGTACTCAAGGTGGCTTAGGTTTCTCCCATCAATCTTGAGTCCATCATTCTCCCAATCGATGTCATTCATTGCTGAGCGAAGGACTACGTTGAACAAGCGAGGGGACAGGGTGTCGCCTTGACGAACTCCTCTTCTGATTCTGACTGGGACGAGATCCTCGTTGACTCGGATGAGGGTTGTCGAGGACTCGTAGAGGCGGCGGAGGAGGTGGATGAGGGTAGGATGGACCCCAGATATCCATAGGGATTGCCATACCGCACTCCACTCCACACAATCGAATGCCTTACGGAAGTCCACGAAACCGAGATACAATGGAATACCGTATTCGTGGGCACGCTCTGCTACTTGCTTTACAGCGTGTAGGTTATTGAGGGTACTGTGCCCTTTCCGAAAGCCAGTTTGGGTGGAGGACTCAGTCTCTTCAAGCGATTTCTCCATTCTTCTCAAGATCACACGGGTTGCAGCCTTCAGGGTTACGGTAAGCAGCGAGATAGGTCTGAAGTTGCTGATGTTTGTAGGGTCACCTTTCTTGTGGATAAGAGACACGACAGCTTCGACTAAATCTTGGGGCACTGAGTCACCGGCTGTTAGGTGGTTGAGCAAGTCCGCGAGCACTGGGGCGAGGTGATCTCGAGAGAGGTACAGCATATCGGGCAGAATTGAATCGGAACCGGGCGAATGTCCGCATTTGAGGCGAGAAAGCGCATCTCCTGTCTCATCGATTTGGAAGGGTGGAAGAGGGAAAGGCGGATGAGGAGGGATCGTCAGTGGCATTTCAACTGTAGCATTGTAGAGTTCCTCGAAGAAAGTACGGACGGCGAGCTTTGTTGCTTCTTGTGAGAGAGCACCAGTAACTGCGTCGGGGACTAGTAGTCTCTTTCGGGATGATTGCAAGTTGAGCATTGACTTGACAATGCTTCTACCCATTATTGCAGCTTGCCTTGCTTGTGATTCTTTTCTCCTTCTGATGTCGTTCGAGAGACTCATTCGGGCAGCTCGGCATGTGACGGAGTGGGCTACGTTGGATTGCGGATTGGATCGGAGAAGGTGTCGCTGGGCCAGAAGATTTCGGGTTTCGCGAGATATCCATGGAGGGGAGTGCCGATCTCGCCAACAGTTGCTTGCCGCAGTCTTCGTAAACGCTTGAATCTTGTGATAGGCGTCAATGGCTGAGGTTGGACGGACAAGGGGCAGGGAAGCAAGGAGATTTGCATTTGCAGTGAAGTTTTATCGAATTCCAACCGCTTCTTGCATCGTTGCTTCCGCATCTTGTTGGGGAGGGAGAGGCATAGTCGGACAAGGCGATGATCGGAGTCAAACTCAAAGCGACCAACAACACCACAGTTGACAACTCTCGCCGATACAGGCGTTGCAACGAAGTCCATCTGGTGAAAAGTTGAGCCGTTTGGTGACCGCCAGGTCCATATCCTGCCGTGTCTTCTCTCGGGAAATGTGTTTTGGATGCGCAGCCGGTTTCTCACGCAAACTTCTGTGAAGGTCCGCCCACGTGAGTTCGGGGTCGGAGATGCGTACTTGCCGACAAATCTTTCATTGCCTGGCTCGCGTGCAACTCGACAGTTCATATCCCCGACCAGGACTGGCATGTATCCTCTTGGCGCACTCTGCAGAGCGGTCTCGACCTTGTCCATGAAGTCATAACTTAAATTCTAAAATGTCAATCTTATTCATATTTCATTAGGAGGGTGATACAGGTGATCCCCATCGATCGTTATTTTGTTTGTATTTTTATTATCTATTTAGAGCAAGTTATGGTGATTCCAAAATTTCCATTTCTTCCCTCTTATTGACCGCTCCTCGCTCCGCGAGTAATTGGAAATGGAGCGCCGCGACGAACAAAGGAACTCGATCACTCTGACACGCTGTGTAATTTGTCTCGTTTCATCTATCAAAATAGGTGCATTCGTGAAGCGATTAACCTACATCAACCTGACCATACACTACACATTTGATACGATGGCACTTTCGTAGATAAACAATGAACACAAGTCTTCCTTCTCCTCAAACTTAATAGTTTTTTAATGTAAGCCTGGTGATGCAAGAATGGTGATGGTGATGCCAACAAAGTACACGAGTGATAATTGGCTAGTGTGAAACGGCAACCCTATTTACGACTTATCTCAACCATCTGATCCGATTGTAATATTGTGATTTTTATGGTGAATGTATTGCAATCAGAAATCGTTTTCTGCGAGTGAACGGATCTCATCTAGTTCAGACGAAACAACGAGCCACCCAGTTGAATGCCAATATTTCCATCTTTGCGTTTCTCAGTACAATGCTTACATTTTGTTCTACCATAAGACACAACTCATCAATGTACACAACCGTCTCAATCAATACTCCCTTCCGTACCTCACAATCCCCCTCAGGCGTGAGACTTCTGGTCGCCTTCTCGCTCCACTTTAATCAATGCGATCAGCTGCACCTCTTCCATACCACCTCCGCCGCTCTGAGACGCCTCCGAATACTGCAATTTTTTCACTGACTCATTTTATTTTCTGCTCATTTTACTCATTTTACATACTAATTTTCTCATTTCCATTTTCTCATTTTAAGCTAAGAATTTTTCAAAAATTTAACCGTGACAGCATCGCCAAATGTGATAACTGAGGATAGAAAAAAGTTAGGCAGATCAACCAGCTAGGTTAATGGTGCAGGATTCTTTCTAATTTAAAAGTCGCGTATGGGCAATGATCGTCATTCGATTGATGTGGGGAAAATAATAATAATTTTGTTTCTCCCTGCACATCGCGGCACAGCGTGTCAAAGTTTGTTTTGCGCGGCGCTCGGTCGGCCATGAAACATAATAATTTTATTTAAGCCAAAGGTATGCTGAAGAAGATCACTCACTGCAGTAGCAGAATAGGCGTCGCTCAATCGATTGACTACTGCGGATGCCTCTGTAGGTGGCACTGTGTCGGGGAAGGGTGAGGACAAACTGTGGGATGGTATAACAATCAAACGGGTGAATTAAGGATATAAGGACCAGGAAGGTTGCGGTGGCGTAGGTGCTATGTCAGTGCATTGATTTGTGATTCAGATGCTCGTGATTCAGATCTCGTGATTCAGCAGAGCTCGTGATTCAGATCTTCATTATCCAAATTGCTCGCACCCCTCACTTAATTTTTCTCTTTTCAGTGTGGAACAACTAAAAACAAAAGGTCACTCAATCAAATTCGTGATGAACTACTCCACGTGTCAGCAGAAATTATTCAAATGAACATAAAACACAGCAATGAAACAGTACCTCCATCTTCCATTGCACGAGCAGATCGGAGTTGCGGTCGCCGTGCACGAAGACCAACGGATCTATCTTACCTCCCTACTTGCAGTAGGGAGGTCAGAGAGATCAAAGATAAATCAATAGTGTTTTTAAAAAGTCTAAGATCATATATCACACTTTAAGAGTAGAATAGGAAATACACGAATTTCAAAGATAATAACGAACTTTTCTCACAGTCCCATTCATTCCAATCGAGCACTTTCCGGATCTTTCTGCAATGATTTATTTTATTTTGATAAAATTAAATAAATAAATAATTTGAACGATGAGTATTTATGCCAACATTTCCATCTTTGCGTTTCTCAGCCCAATGCTTACATTTTAATCAACCATAAGACCCGGTCAATCAATATACACAACCGACTCAATCAATACTCCCTTCCGTAGCTCACAATCCTACAGTATCTACATACAGTACTCCAATTCTGCCGTCTCCTCAGGCGTGAGACTGCTGGTCGCCTTCAGGCTCCACGTGAATCGATGCGATTGCAGGTTCAGTTCTTCCACACCACCTCCACCGCTCTGAGAAGCCTCCGACTACTGCAATGACGATTGATTATTGATTTATTGTTTGGATTGGGGAGGAGTCAATATCAGCTTAGTCGATCGATTACTAAAAAAATAACCCGATAATCCAGAAAACTAGTTTGAGTTGACTGTAGATTTTGGATGAGTATCGACCACCTGGCAACAGCTCTACTATTATACTCTACTGTAAACGGCGAAACGTGCATCCCTAAAAAAGAAAAATCGTTAATCAATAGCGAATTTGCAAATGTAAACTATGTAAATAACTTTATCTGTGTACTTCGGAAAACATCAATAAGTATGGAGGCAATTGTGAGAACTAGATCCCGCGCAATGCTGCAGTTGATGCAGGCGGGGGAAAGAATCGAGGTAAACATTGAGTAATGGATTGTTGTTTTAGACCTGTCTCCTTCCACGCATTGCTTGTGCGATAGTCATCTAGGTTTATGCTATGAGTGAAACATCGATCTTTGAGGTATGAGTAAAAAATTTTTGATTTGTCTAAAATATGATATAATCATACCATTTGTTGAACTTGCAGTCAGGTGCCTATGACGAATAAGTGGAGCATTAAGAGGCCGGATCTGAGGAGAGTTACCATGTTGCCCCCCTCTCCGGACATTCCGCCAGGAATTTCGATTCAGGCCTTGTCACTCATAGGACCTAGAGTACCTAGGGTCGCCAATTGAAATTTCACTGCGATACCGTATCTATCGCGCAAAGCGACCCGCCAGATGCGGGCACGTTGAAAAATGATGAAATATCTATATTTCTCAGCCGAACAAGTTGGACCCAAAATTGCTTCTGCATTATATTAGGCTACCCCTAACTGCTCTAGGACACTATTGAAATCGAGTTCGGTTCGATTCTGAATGTGATAGTTTCGTCGAAAATTTCACTTTTCCCCAGTTTTTATTATTTTATTTTTCCAGGAATTTCCGCAACAAATTTCAGGTGTCTCTGTGCAACACACTCACCCGAGCATCCACTAAAACTATGACATCAAAAATCCATTCAACCTTAAGTCGAGAAAAATCGGTCTGAACCTCGGACGATCATCATCAAATAGCATATTTAGGGATTTTCACTCGTCGTATGCAACGCATGTGCTATTGTTGGGTGGAAAACGACATTTCTTGAACAAATCTGCAGAATCACGCTGAAAAAACTACAGTTTCAGTTTCAAAACTTTTAAAAAATCGATTTTCTCAACCTCCGAATTTCTCATTTTCTCTAACAGCTGACTTCGAAATTTCAAATACCTGTCGATGAACACCAGGTTATTCTTGCAGTACGGACCGGTAGTTATATATTACTACGAAATCGGGCACTCCTGGACACAATAATAAAAACTGGGGAAAAGTGAAATTTTCGACGAAACTATCACATTCAGAATCGAACCGAACTCGATTTCAATAGTGTCCTAGAGCAGTTAGGGGTAGCCTAATATAATGCAGAAGCAATTTTGGGTCCAACTTGTTCGGCTGAGAAATATAGATATTTCATCATTTTTCAACGTGCCCGCATCTGGCGGGTCGCTTTGCGCGATAGATACGGTATCGCAGTGAAATTTCAATTGGCGACCCTAGGTACTCTAGGTCCTATGAGTGACAAGGCCTGAATCGAAATTCCTGGCGGAATGTCCGGAGAGGGGGGCAACATGGTAACTCTCCTCAGATCCGGCCTCTTAATGCTCCACTTATTCGTCATAGGCACCTGACTGCAAGTTCAACAAATGGTATGATTATATCATATTTTAGACAAATCAAAAATTTTTTACTCATACCTCAAAGATCGATGTTTCACTCATAGCATAAACCTAGATGACTATCGCACAAGCAATGCGTGGAAGGAGACAGGTCTAAAACAACAATCCATTACTCAATGTTTACCTCGATTCTTTCCCCCGCCTGCATCAACTGCAGCATTGCGCGGGATCTAGTTCTCACAATTGCCTCCATACTTATTGATGTTTTCCGAAGTACACAGATAAAGTTATTTACATAGTTTACATTTGCAAATTCGCTATTGATTAACGATTTTTCTTTTTTAGGGATGCACGTTTCGCCGTTTACAGTAGAGTATAATAGTAGAGCTGTTGCCAGGTGGTCGATACTCATCCAAAATCTACAGTCAACTCAAACTAGTTTTCTGGATTATCGGGTTATTTTTTTAGTAATCGATCGACTAAGCTGATATTGACTCCTCCCCAATCCAAACAATAAATCAATAATCAATCGTCATTGCAGTAGTCGGAGGCTTCTCAGAGCGGTGGAGGTGGTGTGGAAGAACTGAACCTGCAATCGCATCGATTCACGTGGAGCCTGAAGGCGACCAGCAGTCTCACGCCTGAGGAGACGGCAGAATTGGAGTACTGTATGTAGATACTGTAGGATTGTGAGCTACGGAAGGGAGTATTGATTGAGTCGGTTGTGTATATTGATTGACCGGGTCTTATGGTTGATTAAAATGTAAGCATTGGGCTGAGAAACGCAAAGATGGAAATGTTGGCATAAATACTCATCGTTCAAATTATTTATTTATTTAATTTTATCAAAATAAAATAAATCATTGCAGAAAGATCCGGAAAGTGCTCGATTGGAATGAATGGGACTGTGAGAAAAGTTCGTTTTTATCTTTGAAATTCGTGTATTTCCTATTCTACTCTTAAAGTGTGATATATGATCTTAGACTTTTTAAAAACACTATTGATTTATCTTTGATCTCTCTGACCTCCCTACTGCAAGTAGGGAGGTAAGATAGATCCGTTGGTCTTCGTGCACGGCGACCGCAACTCCGATCTGCTCGTGCAATGGAAGATGGAGGTACTGTTTCATTGCTGTGTTTTATGTTCATTTGAATAATTTCTGCTGACACGGGGAGTAGTTCATCACGAATTTGATTGAGTGACCTTTTGTTTTTAGTTGTTCCACACTGAAAAGAGAAAAATTAAGTGAGGGGTGCGAGCAATTTGGATAATGAAGATCTGAATCACGAGCTCTGCTGGAAGATCAGAATTAAATTTGATTGTTTTTGCTCAGCATTTCGGAGTACCATCGTTGCTCGTTCTTTGGAAATATTTGGAGTTCTGCACCGCAAAACCACCCTAGCCTATCCCTGTCTCGAATACCTTTCCTTTTTTTGATATATAAAGAAATCTGATTTCGACGCAACGTCGTCTGGAGCCAACGGGGCCTCTTCGTGCAAAATAAATATCACCATCGTCTTCAGCACCTTTGACAACCCCAAAACACATGAAATCAGAAAATTGAAAATTTTTGAAGTGCCAGCCTCTGATCGATTCTTAGGAAAACGGCGTGATATTCTTCACATTCAATGACGATATATTTATAATTTCTTTTCCGAAGAAGGACATACAGTCGAATGAACAAATATATATAAATCAATGCACTGACATAGCACCTACGCCACCGCAACCTTCCTGGTCCTTATATCCTTAATTCACCCGTTTGATTGTTATACCATCCCACAGTTTGTCCTCACCCTTCCCCGACACAGTGCCACCTACAGAGGCATCCGCAGTAGTCAATCGATTGAGCGACGCCTATTCTGCTACTGCAGTGAGTGATCTTCTTCAGCATACCTTTGGCTTAAATACAATTATTATGTTTCATGGCCGACCGAGCGCCGCGCAAAACAAACTTTGACACGCTGTGCCGCGATGTGCAGGGAGAAACAAAATTATTATTATTTTCCCCACATCAATCGAATGACGATCATTGCCCATACGCGACTTTTAAATTAGAAAGAATCCTGCACCATTAACCTAGCTGGTTGATCTGCCTAACTTTTTTCTATCCTCAGTTATCACATTTGGCGATGCTGTCACGGTTAAATTTTTGAAAAATTCTTAGCTTAAAATGAGAAAATGGAAATGAGAAAATTAGTATGTAAAATGAGTAAAATGAGCAGAAAATAAAATGAGTCAGTGAAAAAATTGCAGTATTCGGAGGCGTCTCAGAGCGGCGGAGGTGGTATGGAAGAGGTGCAGCTGATCGCATTGATTAAAGTGGAGCGAGAAGGCGACCAGAAGTCTCACGCCTGAGGGGGATTGTGAGGTACGGAAGGGAGTATTGATTGAGACGGTTGTGTACATTGATGAGTTGTGTCTTATGGTAGAACAAAATGTAAGCATTGTACTGAGAAACGCAAAGATGGAAATATTGGCATTCAACTGGGTGGCTCGTTGTTTCGTCTGAACTAGATGAGATCCGTTCACTCGCAGAAAACGATTTCTGATTGCAATACATTCACCATAAAAATCACAATATTACAATCGGATCAGATGGTTGAGATAAGTCGTAAATAGGGTTGCCGTTTCACACTAGCCAATTATCACTCGTGTACTTTGTTGGCATCACCATCACCATTCTTGCATCACCAGGCTTACATTAGAAAACTATTAAGGTTGAGGAGAAGGAAGACTTGTGTTCATTGTTTATCTACGAAAGTGCCATCGTATCAAATATGTAGTGTATGGTCAGGTTGATGTAGGTTAATCGCTTCACGAATGCACCTATTTAGATAGATGAAACGAGACGAATTACACAGCGTGTCAGAGTGATCGAGTTCCTTTGTTCGTCGCGGCGCGAAGAAATGGAAATTTTGGAATCACCATAACTTGCTCTAAATAGATAATAAAAATACAAACAAAATAACGATCGATGGGGATCACCTGTATCGCCCTCCTAATGAAATATGAATAAGATTGACATTTTAGAATTTAAGTTATGTTAAATTTTTAATTTAGCTCCTAGCAGAATGGGTACACAATATATCATGCAACGCAGCAACAAATAGAAAAATCTAAATTCTGCTTGGAGGAAGTCTTAAAAAAGGGTTGGTCAAGAGATATACGAAAGCGGATTACCATGATATTTTTCCATGACCGAAAAAACGTTCTCTAAGTAGGCAAATCGATCGAAAATGGGCAATTTTAAAGTGGTACTGTTTAAATTTGAATAATTACACCTAATTTGTAAGCGCATCGTGTAGAGCTAACAGTTCTACGTCGAAAACTTGTTGAAACTCAACCTCATTTTCCACTTTCCTCTCAAAGAAAGCGGCGCACAGTAGCTAAAAGCATCAGAAAATAAATTGTAGCGCATTCAAAGCTAGTTATAACAGAGGAAATCTGATAGAACCGAGGTACGTCCGTACAAGGAAAACCTAGCCTATGGTGAAAATGTGTCCCTATGGGTACTTTTTCACGTAGATCACGAAAATCGACCCTTTTAAGTGGTATCTCTGACCCCTCATTTCCTGTAGCGCGCCTCAACGGCGAGGTCGGTTTTTGTAAATCGTGAACGGCTCGTCCAAACCCGTACATATATAGTAATTCTGAAAGATCTCGTCGAGATAAGCATTTTTCCTGTTGGAAGTGAAGGTCTAGCTCATCTACGTTAAAAAATATGAATGTTCAAAATTGATGCCCTGAGAAAACCTTGTCCGATAACAATATAATTTTATTTTCATTCGATTCCTCGTGCAATTTTACCCCTGCGCGCAAATTTAAATGAAAATCGGGTGTGGTATATGGAACGAAATTTTTGAAAGAATATAGCGAAGTCGAGATTTTTTGGATAAAAAAATTTTTTTTTATTCCTACAATTTTCTTTCACGTTTTGGTGAGGAGATATGTGCATATTCGTTTTCTACGGGTCGAAATACAACAGAAAAAAATTAACTCGGCTTATTCTGAGATTATCGATTTTTGACTTCAAAATCATGGAAAAATCCCTGTTTCTGAGGTCAAAAATCGATAATCTCAGAATAAGCCGAGTTAATTTTTTTCTGGTATATTTCGACCCTTAATTTCGACCCTTAAACGAATTTGCACATATCTTCTCACCAAAACGTGAAAGAAAAAATGTAGGATTAAAAATCGTATGTTTTGGCCAAAAAATCTCGACTTTGCTACATTCTTTCGAAAATTTCGTTTATACCACACCCGATTTTCATTTAAATTTGCGCGCAGGGGTAAAATTGCACGAGGAATCGAATGAAAAGAAATTTATATTGTTATCGGACACCGTTTTCTCAGGGCATCAATTTTGAACTTTCAAATTACGGTATTTTTTAACGCAGATGAGCTAGACCTTCACTTCCAACAGGAAAAATGCTTATCTCGTCGAGATCTTTCAGAATTACTATATATGTACGGGGTTTGGACGAGTCGTTCACGATTTACAAAAACCGACCTCGCCGTTGAGGCGCGCTACAGGAAATGAGGGGTCAGAGATACCACTTCCTAAGGTCGATTGTCGTGATCTACGTGAAAAAGTACCCATAGGGACACATTTTCACCATAGGTTAGGTTTTCCTTATACGGACACGACAAGGAATATCTCAATTCTCGCAGAATTACTCTGATAATGCCCTACTATGCATACGAAAAATGATCCCCAGAACAAGACTCGTCTGCAGGTATCGTTCGCTTTTTTTCCCCCGAACCTTATATTCGAGAACGAAAAAATTACATTTGCATAAAATTTCAAAATTTGAAATTTAGCTCGCATCTGATTCATATTACTATTATCTGACGTCTGTGCAATTTTGAGGTATTTTCAATAATCGGTTCCCGAGATATGACTTGAAAAGGAGGTAGTGCCCACATGCAGCCTGGCTCAACCGATCGAGATGGTGCAAAATGAAGTTGACCACGATGATCAGCACCCTCGAGAACCCCTTTTCCAAAGTTTTCAAAAATTTGCTGTGCCAGACATTGTCCGACTCTTAGGCAACTGGGCTCATATGTATGTTGAGTTATTAAGGAAAATCGAAAACACAGCGATGTGCAGCCCCAATTAAGGACCTACGTCGTTCTAAAGAAAAAATATTAAAAAATATTTTTAAAAAATATCCGGATTAACCTTAATTTTTCTAGAGGCGTAATTTCACGTTTCAAAACTTCTTCATCATCTTGAGCACAACCAAGGTTTGGTCCGCCGTCTTTTCTTCGTTTCGTGGAACCTCGCCGGAGCAGTTGAGCTGAACCTCGCCTGAGCAGTTGAAGATAATCGGGTGATTCTGCGACAGCCGTAGCAGGGTGGCAGTGGTCGCACGCCCGCAGCACTGCCCGGGGACCCTGGAGCGCCCACCAAGCGTGAGTACAGTATATTGTTTTATGTATGCGCACTAGTAGTCTTACTGTATACCGTATGGATAAATATTATATGTGACTAATATATTATGGAGAACCATATAGTCCATGGTTATAGTATGGGTGTGGCCGCAGACGGCCGGGTGTATTTAGAAGGGAATAATGACAGTGGGGAGGGAAATGCGATGCGGATTGATCAGTTTAAAAAAAAGAGATGACGACGACGAATCAGCTAAATCTTGAATGTACATCCTCTGCGAGAAGTTCGTGACCGCGATTTGCATGGTCCATGACATTTGCTTCATTTAAATATCAGCGAAATTACACACTATATTTAATGTGGTTTATTGTGAAAAGGCAGATACCAGTGAGCGATTTCGCTCGTTTTCACTTTGCTAATATCCGGCATGTATCCGTAGATAACCGTAGACAAACGATGACGTTGCGTGAATTTTAAACATATTAAAAAAATTGTATTACTAAGTATCGAATGCACTTAGGTGGACGTCTGGTCACTGGGTGTCATCCTCTACACACTCGTGCCCGGCTCTCTGCTCTTCGACAGCCAGACGCTCAAGAAACGGTGGATTACGGTAATTATCGACTAGCGTGATACTGCTGTTGATATTCATTGAAAGACAGGAAAGTACGATGACCAGAAACATATGTAGTCGTAATTATCACCATGGGCCAGGCGCTTGTATTCATGGTCACACCTTGTTATTTCATGCTGCACTTGTTCGTTAAAGGAACTTGGTGAGTAGAGGACTCAGTGGTTGAAGTGTTTTTACGTATACAAATAAAAAAATAGTAGCCTCATTTCTAAATTAATTGCTCCATTTTTTGTTGGAAAGAGCGCGAGAGTCGAGAGCAGTGCAATTTTGTGTAGGGACAACGATTGTGGACCTGTGGTAGTCGATTTTCCAGTGATACTTTAAAAGTAAGCGAATATTCTGGATTGCTATTGAGCAGTTTACATTTGCAATATGTTAAGAGGCCGGATCGGTAAGAATCGATCATAATGGCCACCCCCGGACATGCGTCCTTCCGGAATGGGAACTGGGCGTCCATGTTTCAACCCTGGATACCTCTTGGCCCCATGATACACCACGTATAGGCTATTACTCGATTCCGCTTTTCAGTGAGTAATTATAAGGTGCCAAAGTTGAAAAATGGGATTTTCATATTTTTCGAACGCGATGAGATAGACTCAAAATCTCTTTTGCGTTGTATTAGGGGTGACAAATAACCAAAAATGAACCACCCTGATCGAATTGGTATTGGTTGGAATCTTGACCTGTTTAAAAGTGAAAAGAAATGGACGTTTCCGTTTTCTTCATATCGAGGTCCGAACATGCCCTGACATTTCAGAATTCTGTGAAATCACTTTTATATTCTTTAAATGAACTGTTAAACGTGCTAATTTGGTGGATAAGGAATCTACAATAATATTAATTAATAATTATGCCCTGAAAATGTGACTTTCGTTCATTCCGGAAAAGTCGATTTTCTCGAAATTTGAGCGATCTAAACTCATTTTCAAACATAACGCGACGACCACTGAGTACATAATAAAGTACGTTTCCATATGAGTACTAAATTCGCAAAATATATACTTTTTTGAAACTGTAGGACTGTCTTTTATTCAGTCCAAAAGGCGAAATTGAGGATGTCGAACAAAATTTTTGGACTGAAATTTGAAGAAATCGATGGGTTTCAGTCACTTTGAATTATTTTACATTCAGAATTAAATCTGATTAAAAAATTTAAACACTCCAAAGTTCATCAAAAATGTCTACTGAACTTCGATTCTTGCCATGTTTGACCGTCTTCAACTCAACATTTCATATACATCAGCCCAGTTATTGACTATTAATCGGTAGTATAGGAACTGTTTATAAAATTATTATTTCAAAAAGTCCCACTAATTCATTCGTTTTCATGATATAATAATAATAATATATTTATCGTTTGTGGCGGGGATTCGAAAAGTAGATAGTGGATATTATACAGGAAAGAGTAGTCATCACAATACGATATTACGATGTCGAAGGAAACGACAAAAGGTACTATTGAGAAGAGAAGTCAAGATTTTTAATGTAATTTGAGACAATAGAGAGATTAGGACTACTGATAATGGAATCGTCTAGACGATTCCAATGTGGTACTATTCTATTAGACAGGAAACTGGCAAATCGTTGACTTGTGGTGAGAAATGGGCAAATTTTAAGACGGTGACCTCTAGTGATACCTATTCGGGAGGAGAAAATAAAAAATGAGCGACAATCAATATCATAAAAACCGAAAATAATTTTGTAACAGGTGAGTAGATTAATCTTAAAACGACGATCGGAGAGAGATGGGAGGTTGAGCATCTTCAGTCGTTCTTGGTAGGAAGAAGGGGGGAGAAGGCATCGGGAGAAGACGAGTCTTGTGAAACGCCTTTGTACCAGTTCAATTCGTGCAGCAACAGAAACAGTGCATGTGTTCCATAGCTCACTACAGTACTCGAGTAGGGGGCGGACATACATGGAGAAAAGTTTCGAGTAGATCGTAACACTTCGTGATTGGAAGGATCGGTGGATGAAGGAGCAGCGAGCATTAGCTTTACTAATTATATCATTCAAATGGGGTGCAAAACTTAGCTTGATGTCGTATGTTATTCCGAGGTCTTTCACTTCTTGCTTTACGGGAAGATTACATCCAAGGACAGATACATTGCATGCGGGATGATTAGCTCCGAGTAGCATAATTACAGTTTTGGAAGGGGAGAGGTTGAGGCCCCAGCGGGAACTCCAGGCTAACAGATTATCGATAGCTGATTGGAGGAGGGAGGGGTCGTTAACAGTGTAAATTTTGAGGTCGTCAGCATACATACTGCTAAAGGTACCAGAGGGGAGGATGCTGGGAATGTCAGAAATATAGATGGAAAAGAGGAGCGGACCAAGACAGCTACCTTAAGGCACGCCACTTACTACAGGGAAAGGTAGAGACATGCAATTATCGACAGACACGGACTGAGATCGATCTGACAGGAATGACTTAATCCACTTAAGGAGGCAGCCACGAATTCCTGTTGACTCACACTTACTCACAAGAAGGTTAAGGGGAATTGAGTCGAAGGCTTTCGAAAAATCAACGTAGGCACATGTAATGAAATTACGCTTATCTAGTAGTGAATTCCAGTGGGAGAAAGTGGATAGAAGAGCGGTACCACAGGAACGTTTGGATCGAAAACCATGTTGCTCTTTGGGGAAGAGATTGTTTCGCGATAGAAAGAAAGAAATCTTAGTGCAAATTATTCTTTCCATAATTTTCGAGAGTGCGCATGTTAGGGAGATCGGTCGGTAGTTTTCGACAGAATGTTTACTCCCTTTTCTTTTAGAGATTGGGCGAATTATTGCATGTTTCCAGATGGTGGGAATGTCAGAGTGAAGCATAAAAGAATTAAAAAGTGTTGAGAGGGGACGGGAAAGCTGTTCCCGCGTATTTTTTATAAAGATGTAAGGAATACCGTCAGGGGAGGAGGAGTTTCTATTGGGAAGTTTCGAAAGAATTTTCATAATGATTATGGGAGAAAAGGCGATGTAATCAATGATCGGATCGCTAGGTGAGAGGGTGGGAGGAGGAGGAGGGGGAGGAACGTTATGGTTAAAACATTTGGAGAAATGATGCGCAAGAAGATCTACCTTGATCTGAGTATCGGTTTGGCTTGCACCATCTATTAGTGCAGGAATGGAGGAGGCATTATTTTTAAGTTTGTCGCTAGCAAAATTGTAGAATCGTTTTGAGTTTGGGCGGCTAATGAGATCACGTTCGCGTTTTCGGCGCGTTGAGCGCACTGATTGTCTAAACTTGGTGGATGCCTGTTTGAAAGGGAGAAGGCCAATAGAGAAACGCTGTTTGAAAAGTTTGCGCGATTTTCTGAGAAGACGTTGAGACTTCTTAGATAATAAGAAAGGTTTACTAGATATTTTACGATACGGAACATTTTCGTTGATGATTGGGTGAATGATATTAAGGAAAGCAGAATAAAGGGCGTCAGGTGTCCGATCAGACTGTGCTAGTAATGTATCCCAGTCGACAGCTGCTATTTGATACTGGATTCTATCCCAGTTAGCACTCCTATAATCTCGAATGACTAAGAGTGGAGGGCGGGGAATGGATGCGTCCAAACAAAAGGCTACGAGGGAGTGATCTAGTTTGGGGAGAGGGGGGAGAACTCTACAGTTGTGAACGCGATGAGGGTGTGTGGTGAGGACCACGTCAAGAATATTGTTTCCTCTGGTGGGATCAGTAGCACACTGTGTTAGAGAAAGGGAACTCGTGAGCGCCAGGAGGGAATTGGAGTGGTGAGATGGGTTATTCATTTTCGAGGTGAGAGTGCGCCATTCGATTTCTGGACAGTTAAAATCGCCGAAAAGTACAAGAGGTTGAGTGCATATAAAATCATGAACGAATGAGGTAAAATTTTGAAAAGAAGCATGATCGCACGAGGGACTACGGTAGACCAGGCAAATCAGGAACTGACTATTCTCGAAATGAGTCGTGGCGGCGACTGTCTGGCAGTAAGGGGAGAATGAATGAGAGAAGGTAAGGGTCGAAGGGAGATCAGCACTAACGAGGAGAGCTACACCTCCACCAGAGTTATCCCTATCTGCGCGATAGACAGTAAATCTATTATTGAAAGATAGCATGCCGTCGTTGACGAGGGATCGGATACATCGGCGTGAGTTCTCTTGCGAGACTGCGAGGAGGACTTGCTGCGAGTGGAAGGAGAAGGGCGAGTCTGCTTGCTCACGGATCTCTGAGAAGAGGAACGAGACGGATTAAAGGGGGCCTTGCCTCTTCCTCCCCGGGAGGATCCTCTTCCCCTTCTACTGTCAATAGACAGAGAGCGGGACTGGGAGGAGGGGAGAGAGTGTGCAAGGACGGAGGAGGACAGGAGGGGAGGGGGGCAGACTCTCTCACGGATGGGGCAGAGGCCTTCACTCTCTCTAGGGCGGCCTGCGAGCGAGGAGGGAGAGGACGGGGATTTGAGAGGCGCACGATCCGAAGATCTCGAACCACCCATTCCAGCTGAAGCGCCTCTGCATTCCTCTTACCGGCCTCTCGGCGGAGAGATCGATCGTACTCGAACTCTTCCATGGTCAGATCCCTTCTGACATATGAGTGAACATTGCCAGACTGACGGCAAGCTTGCGTCTGGCGGATGCACGATATGAACCTATCTCTGTCACTCTGATTCTGGAATTGAATCTTAATCGGTCGATCCCTAGATCCAACTCGTTTTTCGAGTGGATGTCGATGGAAGGTCACTTTGTCAGAAATCGAAAGGAGGTGAGCATCACCGGTGTGACGAAAGAGAGCACTGACCATTCTGAGATCCTCCTGATCAGTATCCTCGGCATTCTCTTGTTCAGGGATGCCGATGAGAACGGCTCGAGTTGCCTTCTCACGAATCACTTCCTCGTTGGTCATTGACGAGACCAGAGCTGTCTTGAGTACGGGAATGGAGTGGCAAGGGGCCTGACCCTCTAGGAGTCGCTCAACTAACTGAGTCAGAGCACCAATCGTTTTGTTAGTGGACTCGGAGTGGAACTGGAGAGCTTTCTCAAGAGACAACAGACGGGAATCGAACGACTTACCGAGCTGTACCTGGATACCTTGCAGAGACTGGTCGAGTGCGGCTCTCTCCTTCTTCCCTTCCTCTCGATCGGCACGGATCTCGGAGATGAGATCGGCGATGTCAGCCGACTTACCCATGATGAGACAGGGAGGGAAGAGACGAACGAATCAGAGACGAACGAATGAGAGACGAACGAATATTCCTTCCCAAATCTACGTAAAAACGGGGGCGATATGAGATGATTCGACTCAAATTTCCGCCACGAGAGTCGGTTTAAGCTAACACAACTATTTTTGGAAAGAATATATAAAGTGCAATTAATTGCGGGTTTTTCATGTAAAGTTTCGGAAATTTGTGTATAATCATCTCATCTCGCCCACGTGTTTACGTAGATTTGGGAAGGATTTTCATGAAAATGAATGAATTGGTGGGACTTTTAGAAGTAATATTTTAATAAAAAGTTTCTATACTACCGATTGGTAGTCAATAGCTCGGCTGAAGTTTGTGAAATTTTGAGTTGAAGACGGTCAAACTTGGCAAGAATCGAAGTTCAGTAGAGATTTTTGATGAACTTTGGAGTGTTTAAATTTTTTAATCAGATTTTCACAATTCTGAATGTAAAATAATTCAAACTGACTAAAACCCACCGATTTCTTCAAATTCTAGTCCCAAAATGTTGTTCGACACCCGCCATTTCGCGTTTTGGACAGAATAAAAGACAGTCCTACAGTTATGAAAAAAAGCTATATTTTGCGAATTTATTACTCATATGGAAACGTACTTTATGATGTACTCAGTGGTCGTCGCGTTATGTTTGAAAATATTGAGTTTAGATCGCTCAAATTTCGAGAAAATCGAAATCGAGAAAATCGACTTTTCCAGAACGAATGAAAGTTATATTATCAGGGCATAATTCTTAATTAGTGTGATTTCACAGAATTCTGAAATGTCAGGGCATGTTCGGACCTCGATATCCTGCCGTGATGAATTTTCAGCCGGGAAAAACTGAAAAATTCGGACACGAAATCAAGATTCCAACCAATACCAATTCAATCAGGGTGGTTCATTTTTGGTTATTTGTCACCCCTAATACAACGCAAAAGAGATTTTGAGTCTATCTCATCGCGTTCGAAAAATATGAAAATCCGATTTTTCAACTTTGGCACCTTATAATTACTCATTGAAAAGCGGAATCGAGTAATAGCCTATATGTGGTGTATCATGGGGCCAAGGTGTATCCATGGTTGAAGCATGGACGCCCAGTTCCCATTCCGGAAGGACGCATGTCCGGGGGGTGGTCGACTCTTACCGATCCGGCCTCTTAATGAGAGGGATGTATAGTCTCACAATAATTAACACTAGATGTTCCCATAAATAAATGTTCAATTACCAGAAGAGCTGTAGCATTTCGTTCTACATGTGAACCGACTCTCAAAAAATAGACTGGTTCGGGAAATGATAAGCGAACTGTATTTTGCATTTTTTAAAAATATATTTGCTTGCTGAATGAGCCACAAAAATGGACTAAGAGATATTGTCCTGCGTGCTGGCACGCAAACAAAATTTGACGTTTTTTTGAAATGAACTATTTATCAGAGGTCTTCTGAGAGATTGCATGAAATGGAGGCCCCAATCTACAAACTATCCAAAGTGCTTCAATCTGAATGCCCTTTTGGTGGTTGATGTGCCTGAGGCCTAGTAGCTTTCTTTTAAGTTGGTGGAGCCGTAAATTCAAAACTGCCTAAAATACGGCTCTAGCAATTTCGATAATTCAAAAAATCATATCTTCAAAGTTGCGTTAAAAAGTAGTTTAAAAAAGCAAAATGACCGCCTCTTCGAGTAGAATATTTTCGAATATTTTTGACTGTGAATCTGTAGAGAATGTCGATAAAATGTCGAAAGTTTACCAAATTTGTTCTCGGTGGTCGGAAATATGGAAATAAAGGCATGTCGTAAAAAAAAGTCGTATTTTTTGTTGCTTTTTTGCTGTTTATATGCCGGATCGCATGTTCTTGAAGCAGCTCTATGATATTGTTGATTGTAAAGACTGTTTACTGCCTCCAATTGCCTCCAAATTTGGCACAGAAGTCGTACTAGACCATATAAACGTGTCAGAATTCAATTTTTTTGCAATTTTGCAAATTTACAACGATTTACAACGTATGATATATTTATTGCGAGAAACCGCCTGTTCGCAAGTTCGTTTCGATCATTTCTTTACAACACTGTTGCTTATTCGTGCTGTCACTTTTGTCTAGGTATTATGCGATCCGGAGAGAGTGACATAATCCTAGTATTCTGCATTTTTTTCGATTCACATTTATTAGAGCCTTTAGCTCAGGCACTTCAAGTATATTATCTATTATGAGAATCTCACGAGAGGTGAAGCTACCTGCTTTCTATCTCTAGATATCAATTTATCATACTATCTTATGCTAGACATGCCACCTGGGAGAGTCCTTAACACGTTAATGACTGCCATTCAATTAATCAATAAGTCAATCGATAATCATTATCAGGGCCACGCTTTATTATATTTTTATTAATTTATTATTTGGCTGCTCAGTTGATTTTTAGTGCGATTATCATAATAATTTACGTTAATGGGATTTCTTTGCAGATTTCTGATACAAGTATACTGGTGAACGAGGTCTACTAGCTCATGGGGCAAGGAACACAGATGGTGGAGTGTTTCTTTAACTGTGACCGAATCAAATTTATACTGCATAGCCTCGTCGATGCAGGTAGTTCTGCATGAATACATGGGTAACAGTCGCGACAATGCGTGTGCTCTTCGTAAAGTCGGAATGAAGGACAAGGGAGTTGGTCATTAGTTTTTATTGACGCGAGGCGATTAGGGCATTCAGTATATGGATAATCACCTCGAATTTGGGTAATTAGTTGCGAGAATAACTCGCTGGGTTAATTAAAATAATAAAATTGGGAATCTATATTGCTCTCAGTAGTTTCTCATTGAATTAAAAACGCCGCTGCCGCCGCTCGCTCGCCTCGCGACTGCTCTCTCCTGGCTCCGACTCACTGAATCACCAGCGGTTAGAGATCGGATGGGGTAGACACAGATACCATAGATCTCTGAACAATAATACCTATGATCGTGTAAATGCGAAAAGAGTGGCTCGAGATATAAACATTTTTTTAACGCAGAGAGAAGAACCGAGAATTACGTGAATGTTGCAAACAATGTGGATAAACAACACGTGAAACATTTATTTTGCTTGAAGATCAAAATTACTTTTCTTTTTATCCGACATTTTCCCCGGAATCTATTGATAGTCTTTAACATCGGCGCGCCGCGCGGATAAACATCGTAATTCAGCTGATGTAGGTGAATTTCCCTCTACTCCGTGTAGCGTCACTCTAGAACACCTCCTCCAGTTCTGTTGGGTTTTCCCCTCGACATTTTCCCTGGATTATCGTTACTCATTCGCAACTTTTGTGCTAGTAAGCGTCCTGCATCACTAACCCCGCGGGTTTATCATCATCACAAATTCCTTGCTTTTTCGTTACTCGATAGTTTCCCGACGTGGGTTTATCGACGATTCGCGGGCAGGAAGAATAGGCCGGGGAAAATTAATATTCTTTTTCTGATCTCGTGTGATTTCATGTTGCACTGATTCCCCATAAGTACGTCGAGGCAAGAGGATGTAATCGTATCGCTGCCTAGAAAAGAAAAAAGTATTCTCATTCATAAATGAATGAGTCGTTTTGAAAATGCTAGAATGCCTGTGAGGAGGACACGCTTTAGTAACATCTAATGGAGTTTACATGAATGAGATGAAGTGAGGATTTGCAACAATGAAGTTACCATGAATTGATCGGTCTCCATTCGGCAGAAATAACAGCTAGTTTTGAAGCGCAGTGAAATACAGAACATATTTAGGTGGGCGACTGGCCACTGGAAGTAATCCTCTACACTCGCGTCCGATTCACTCGACGAACAGAATCTAAAGGAACGGTATATTACGATAGTTACCGATTGGAGTGATAGAGACGATTGGAGTGATAGGGGAACTACTGTTGATATTGATTGAAAGAGAGGAGAGTGCGATGACCAGCAACAGTCGTAGTAGTAATTGTCGCAAGTGGCAGAGCAAGGCAATTTAGTTTTCCTTTCGTGTGATTTCATGCTGCACTTGTTCGTCATAGGCGCATGGTGGCAAGTGAAATCAATACTGCAGCGATTTTTTTGTACACAAATAAAAACAATTCGAATAGTTTAATTTCTAAATTAATTATTGCTAATAAGAAGGTGAAAAGAGCGCGAGAGTTGAGCAGAATGTAATTTTTTATGGAAAACGAGTGTTGTCCTATGATTGTCGACTTCGTTAGGGAGTATTTTAAAATAAGCGAATGATCTGGATCGCTATTCAGGAGTTTAGATTTGCAGTATGTTGATGAGATCAATGCACAGTCTCAGAATAATTAACACTCATGTTTCCATAAATAAATGCTCAATTCCCAGAACTGAGCAAGCGATGCGAGCAATCGCATTCCGGTCTACATCTCCACCGACTCTCAATCCGCAAAAGGAGGCTGGTACAGTGAACTGTATTTTGCATTTTTTTTATTTGCTTGCTGAATGAGCCAAGCTTATAACTAATATGACAAAGCAAATTTGCTTATTGCGCGGGGCGCTGGCACGCAAACATAGATGCAAATTGAGATGTTTTATATGAAACGAGTCATGCATCAGAGTTTGAAAAGCCACAAGATTATAGCATTATAGTGAAGATCGAAACAACCGTAGAGTAAGTTCTGGAAATTTTTTTTCAGATCCGGCTACTTGGTATTGTTGCAAGTAATGAGTGTCTTCAGTATATCTTTTAATTAAATTCAATCGTTTTTAAAGAGCACGGTACCGCAGAATCACATTTCCTGTGCATCACCTCGCTGATACAGATAGTACTCACATGATTTAAGGATTTTGAGTCTAAAATTTAGGGATTCGTTCGCTGAAGTCGATTTTCAGTGCGATTATTATTCAATTTTAAATTAATTTTCATCTTTTGCAGATCCAATGGCTTCTGCTGCCATTTGGAAGGATTCTCAAATCGACCTTCAAATAAGTTCTTTTGTAAAGATTGTTTTTGTGTTATTTGCTTGTTGTATAACCACTCAAGATCAAACACATAGCGCATAGTCCATCTAATATCATCATGTTCCCGCGCGAATTCGCCTTGTATCGTTGGTGCCAGGAAGCAGGGTTGACGATGGAGGATGTAATTATTATAATGTTGAAAGGTGACGCCGTATCAAATATCTAGTGCACGTCTCGCTAATACAAGTATTCTGATTCAGAAATTCACATAGTGTGATAGTTGAAACAATGGAGATGAACTCGAAATTGATTGCATGATGGATTGCGCGTTGCTATGGTGTTTCAGAGCAGGATGACAACCTTCGTGGTCATGAGAAAATCAATTTCGTCCAACGTTCGTGCTCAAAAAAATAATGTCAAGCATTTCTTTTTTACATACGCTGTATTGCGCAATGTTTGTCTATCTAGTGCAAATCGTTTGTGATGGCCGATCCTTCCCTTCCTTCCGCAATATTTTTGTGCGCTCTGTTTTCTCGCGCGAGCCACGCGCCGGTTGATTTAGTGGTCAGTGAGTTAAGCTGGTGATAATACTACTTCGCTTGGTTCATTTACCACACGCGCGCGTTCCACATCATTTTATAGCATAACATGGCCATTTGCAAGCGTTGGATTTTTTTCGACAATGAATCAGCTGCGATGAGATTCATCACTATACCTCGGGTACATATCCGCTATACTACTGTATATAAGTGTATTTTATTTTTGACGGAAAATGTAATTGTAGAAATTCTGAAAGCTTACGAAATTAGAATAGCGTTGCCGCACGGCCTGTGATAGTTAGGGTGGAGTATTGAAAACGTGGGGAGTAAAGAGGATGCGTACTGAATATACAGTCGCGCCAGAAAGTGAGTAGACGAGTTTTATTTTTGATATAACTTTTGTTGTAGCTGATTTCGCAATTTGGATGTTGTGGTACTATTTACCAAAACCATCGAGGAATACGATGCGTGCATTGCGTCATCAATTGCATCATCGTTTGATTGCGTAGTGATGACGCAATCGAATATCACTTTTTCAAACAGGCGTTATTCTTACACAGATTTTTTCCAGCTTGCCAAACTTTCTGACGTTGGAGATAGGACCGATGCCTATCCAGAATATACATTTGAAGTTGCTGCTCGGTCGCATATTGGCTGCAGCCTTGCTGCAAAATCGATGTCGGAAATTAATAACTCAGCTTCTAGGCAAGCTAGAGATCTGTTCAAACCGTCAAAATGATCGGCATCGTGAGTAAAGTTCATCCTGAGAATATGAAAACAAAACCTATAACTTTGCCCTCACGGCAAGAAAAAATCATATACATGAATTCCAACTTTTCAGAGTGTTTGGATATCGTTCTGGTCCGCGGCGATCGTTTTTCGGAGGTGCATAATGGTCCTGATTGCATGGCCCTTCGAAAACAAGTTTGAGAGAAAGTTAAGAAAAACTTTTGTTATTGTGTGTACATGTCCAACACGTTCTGAAGAATTGAATTCCAGCTTTTTGTAATGTTTTAATAACTTTGGGCAAAGTTGGAGAGAGAGTGCAGACGAAAATAGCGAGTCCGGGACTGGAAAGTGCCTCCGAAAAACGATTGCCGCGGATAGGAAAGATATCCAAACGCTCTAATAAGTTGGGAATCATATATAAACAACATTTTAAACATGACTAAGCAACAACCAGATTTTAATTCACAGTTCGTACATAGTTCACAGCGTGTCAAATCAGACAATTTCCTTTGTTCCAGCGGCGGGCCATTCCTCTCCATTCATTGTCGCTGAGCGGTGAAGTGATGGAGGACGTTGTTGAAAGATACACCATAATTTAATTAAGAAATTTAATTTTAATAATGTGGTTAAGCCAATGTTTGTAACAATCAGGCATGAACGTACTGTAAAATTTTGGTGTAAAATTTTGGAATTTTTATTTCGCTTCCTGGCTTCATGAAACAACAATTACTATTATGTATGAATTTTCTGCTTCCAATTAGAACTAGTCCGAGCACAATATCGGCAGACCCCACTTATGGGTACTTTTCTGAATCCTCATGAGTAGCTCTACGGCTTGTATGAAGTGATTTTTGCATATTCTTTTTAGTATTCGAGAAAAGGCCATATATATATAAATAAGTGAACTTTCAATGTTTACTCGAATACGAAAAATAATATGCAAAAATCTCTTCATACAAGCTGTAGAACTACTCATGAGGATTCTTAAAAGTACCCATAAGTGGGGTTTGCCATTATTGGGCTCAGACTAGTTCTCATTTGAATATCATCATTCTGTTCAAACCGTCAAAATGATCGGCATCGTGAGTAAAGTTCAACCTGAGAATATGAAAACAAAATCTATCAATTTGCCATCAGGGCATGAAAAAATCACTTTTTTGTATTACCATTTTTTGGACATTCGTAACTTTTCGGGAAATGTATTTAAAAATCTGGTTTTTGCTTATTCACGTTCAAAATATTATATATATATATCACGGGTATCACGAGTCAGTGGAGGTGGCCGGGAACAATTTGCAAAAAGTTTGTCGCAACTTGTCGTTGTTATAGTGGGAGAGTATCCTAGAGAAGACGTATTGAAATTTCTAGGTCATTGGCCCTAGAGCCGGCTTTTAGGAATTTTCCGGTTTTGAATCCGGCTATACTGTATTTCATCTCCCAGATGAGCTAGGAAAGTGGGATGTTGCTCAAAATGATCGTAAAATTATTTTAAGAAACTTTTATGTTTTGACTAAAGTTTAAAGATCAAAGATCAAAAAGTTATGTTCGAAAAACCATTTTTGGAGTTAAATAATAAATCGTGCCGCATTTGTGAGATACCATTTTCCAGAATTTTATTACAGAATATGCAAGTATAAGTACCCCTCTACATATTAAAAATATAAAATCGAGTTTTTGAATATGGTGTTTTTTGCAATTTGCCTCTGAACATCGAGAAATTGCATTTTTTTGGAAAAGCATAATGTTGTATCTCAGCTCCCAGATGAAATAGAGAGATGGAATTGGGCTTAAATATTCGGACAATTATTTCGATACATTCTGTGGTTTAACTGATTTTGCAATATCAACGATGAAAGATCCGAGATTTTTGTCGATATACCGCTTTTACAGATAAAGATTACACCGTACTGCTCTTGCGAGATACCATTTTCCAGAATTGTTTTGCAGAATATGCAAGTACGAGTGGCCATCTATGCAATACATATGGAAAATCGATTTTTCGAATATGGGTCTTCTATGAAATTTTGCTCTGAACATCGAAAAAATGCATTTTTTGTAAATAATCAAATATCATTATTACCTTTGAAACTTGTCTGATCTGGTTCATATTGTACTTACAGAATATCATATACACTAGATTTCGAAAAACATAGGTGATATGTCCCGGAGCCGTAATAATTAGAATTGATATTTTTTTAAAATATTATTTTTTTCGACCTTTAGAGCTAAATTTCATAAAATACCCATATTACAAACCTCGCTTTTCTAACTCTATTGTGTGGATGGGCACTTTTAGTCTCGTATTCCGCCAACCAAGTCTGGAAAATGGTATCTCACCAGAGCGGTACGTTTAAATTTTGGATCAAAGATTATGGTCGAGTAACCACATTTGGGGTAAACATTGACCCGTATGGGTCTTGCGAGATACCATTTTCCAGACTTGGTTTGCGGAATAGGAGAGTACAAGTACCCATCTACACAATACAGTTATAAAGCGAGTTTTGTAATATGGATGTTTTATGAAATTTAGCTCTAAATGTCGAAAAAATACATTGTTTTTTAAAAATATCAATTCTCATTATGACGGCTCCGGGACACGTGACCTATGTTTTTCGAAATCTAGTGTCCATGATATTCAGTAAGTACAATATTAACCAGATCAGACAAGTTTCAAAGGTAATAATGAGAATTGATTATCAGAAAGTCAGAAAGTTTGGCAAGCTGGAAAAAAATCTGTGTAAGAATAACGCCTGTTTGAAAAAGTGAAATTCAATTGCGTCATCACTACGCAATCAGTTATGAAGCACGTGATGACGCAATACTCGCATCGTATTCCTCGATGGATTTGGTATATAGTACCACAACATCCAAATTGCGAAATCAGCTACAACAATAAAAATCGTCTACTCACTTTCTGGCGCGACTGTATTTTTGCTTTTAGTTTTACAACATCGGCAAAAAATCAGATTTCTCTAAAATGTTCACCGTTTAAGAGAAATTCGTAACTGCGATCTGCATGGTTCATGAACAAGTTTTCCTTTGCTGGATTGAGATTAAGATTTTAGCCAATTGAGATTTTGTAAGAGGAGATCGTCATACAGCGATCTCAAGCGGTATCGTTACTAGCATGCATCCGTAGTTTACCGGGTGCGTTAGTAAAATCTAATTTGTAACACCTTTGGGAAATTGGTATTTCATGTCTTTTATAGAACAACGAAGAGGTCTTGAATTGATTAACGGTCGGATGGATAATCATCATTTTGATTCGTTCTTAAAGCCTAGGTGGGAGCTGTCCACAGTAACCGAGAAACCGCAAGTAGAATAGTGTATGTTCCTAGGAAGAGCAATCAGATCGTATTCAACTACGTCAATGTCTTGTTATAGTGACTGTGCAACCGCTACCTGCCTGGTCCCTTCATCCTTATCTCACCCGCTTGCAGGCAACACCATTCAGCAGTTATTTTTCATTCATCGGGCCTCGAGGGTCTTCCTGCAAGTGCATCAGGAGTGCACCTCTCTCCCCTCCAACACCCCTCTCTACCACAGTACTACCACAGTAGCTTGGCACCGTATGTGGTAACACACTATCTTCTGGTTATGGTAGTGAGTCTAGTAAGGCAACATACATCTCCAAATAATGTAGTGAGACATTGCAGACCTAAATCTCTTGCTGATTTAGCATTCGTGTTTCAAATGTTCTACTACATGAGCTCTACTACACGTTATGGTGGATTATTGTAGCTGATTCCTTACGGTCAATAGGAATATGGTTTTCTTGCTTGGCGGATAGTAAAGCACTTGAAATTGTATGTAGTTATATGGTGATTGATGTTTCACCTGTGATTCAATTCGAGTACACGAGTGCTGCTGCAATAATTATCTCATTCCTATTGTCATAAACTATAACATATCTTTAACTTTCGAACAATTCTTAGTAAGTGATGAGATTAGGTTCAATATAATCCAACATTTTTCTCTTCACTCCATGCATGCACTTGATCACGATCAAGCACTGAGTTTGCAACGGAAATGGAGAAAGACAGGGAGAGCTAAGTCAGCATTCTAAGAATGTCTTTTTGTCGCTTTTCGCAGACCATTGATTGATAATTTGGTTGATCAACGGAAAAAAAATCAATTTGCGTGGTGTAATGCCAGTGAGCTAGGCCAGTGATCGGTGAGATCTCCAGCCATCTCTTGGTTCGATCAATCAGCCCACACGCGCTCCGTATCTTTTGATAGCCTAACGCGGTCATTTGCGGTCGGTCATTCGGTCATCGGTCATTTAACGCCGTGGTGCGTTATAGTACCTTCTTGGAAAATTGAGTTTGTGCGATTGGTACCTCGAGACATTTTTTTAGAGATTTTTTAATATTTTGTTGTTGTTTTTCAAAATAAGAGGGAAGTAAAATTGCAAGTATTTACCGAGAAATGCTTATAATGAGAATGCGAAACACGCACTTCGCTGGACGAGCAGAATTACCTTTGTTTATTTGTTATCCTAACTTTCCTATTTGTTATCGATTTACGCGTTACTCACTCGCATCTTTCGAACTAAAAAGAGTTCTGCACCACTAATCCCGCTGGTTTCTCTCGCCATCTCGCATTCCTTTCATTTTCTGGCCACTATGCTCATAATCGATATCTCTTCCGGGTAGTATCGTTTCTCTCTCCTTTTCCTCATAAGTACCGTTCGGAATTAATCAAGTATTCGAATTGTGAGATCAGTGAGAATAATTGTCTGACTCTCTCCTATGTGCATGCTATCTCGCTTTCTCTAACCTGTGAGAGATTGTGCAAGATGAAAATGCGAAAACATGATTAATTATCGATTTGCAGGTTGCTCTCCACGGATAAGTCACACATGTGCAAGTACAGCTGCTCAAGACGTTCGGCTGGACAACATCGCCAAGGTGCGATAGTGAGAGGGGTACGGTTGTTATCAATCGGATAAACGAAAGGTGAATTTGTGTTATTGGCTGGATGTAAAATGCTCATCGATGGAGGGATTCGAAAGATAGCTAGGAACGGAACAGAAGATGTAGTTGTGATTCAGACCGGTTGTAGAGCATGATAATTCATGTTTCATTCCCATGGGATTTAATGTTGCAGTTGTACGTCATAGGCGCTTTTAGACAAGCGAAGCCAATGATATGATTATTTGTTCAATACTGCGTTCACAATAATACTTGAGTTGAGATGTGACAAACACACTTTTTCAGACAAGGTATTCTATTGGAATAGTGACGGTGCATCTGCAACTCACTTGATTATCGTCGCTTCAATCCCCCGCTTGCATGCTACACCATCAGCAGTTGCTAATCACGAGGCATTCATGGTCGTGCAACTTGTAAATGAGTTAGGGTCTGGATAAACTTCTTTTGATTCATTTTTCCAAGCGGAGAAGCATGCTATTGTGCGAAGACTGCAAATAATGCAGATAATGACGATGTTAAACATGAGCATTGCTGGAAGATCAGCATCGTTTTTTTTGTTTTGTTTTTAGCCCCGAATTTTTCCTTGGTATTCGTTGCTCACCAGCTCCTTTTGAACTAGTAATAGCCCTGCATCACTAAGCCCACTGGTTTATGTCCGCCTCCAATTCCTTTCATTTTCTGGTCACTGGCCACTACTCATCATCGATTGTCCTTCCATGTACTCTCGACTCTCCGTCCTTCGTATAGATTACCAATGGGCAGACGAACGAGTGCGTCTAGTGCATGTAGGAGAATCAGTTGAATTGAAGTTCCGATATTGAACCTTTGTTCTTAATTTTATGGTTTATGTTATCCAATTATCGATATACATGTTGCACCCCGCTGAGGACCCGAACATGTGCAAGTTAGGGATGGCAAAAATAGTCATTTCGATTGTCCCCGACTATTGTTGTCCTCATTTTGGGGACAGCGCGGTGTCCCCGACAATGAATGGTCCACAAATGGGGACACTAAATAGTCGGGGACTCGAGTGTCCCCAATTTTAACGGTGCTTAAAAATTGTTTAAAAATAAGGAAAAAATAGGAAAAATGTCATATGTTTCAAATACTTTGGCTATGGTTCATCGTCATGACTTCCTTGGTCCGTAAATTTAAAATGTCGGCTAACTTTTAAATGTTATTTGAGAACTTCGAACAAATGAAATGTGTTTCAGTAACTTTATGAAAGCTTATCTTTCGACAATTCATTATCCGAATCACCGAGCAACTGGAAAAAGTCGGAATGAAATTGACAGAGTTTTGGATAAGGGCAATTTTGGCCATCCCTAGTGCAAGTGCAAGCTGCACAATACGATCGGTTAGGCAAGGTTTGCGGAAGTTGCGAGTAGGTATTCGGTAGATGGATATCACTGATAGTTGGTTGTTTTATTATTCTGAAAGGAAAAGAACAGCAAATCAAACCATGTATTGGGCTCGAGATGATGAAGAACTTTCGAAGCGTGAAATTACGGCCTCGTTAGATTTGTTCTTGAACGCTTGAAAATTACAATCAGTATCCGTGATTTTCTTACGTTATGAGAACCATCGATCGCATACTCATGACGATCAGCCAGATGAAGCAGGCAGTCAGAATACAAAAAAAAACAGAAACAAATTGCGATTATTAGATGCAAAGGGATCGCGTGCTTTTGTGTTTCTTTTGTGTTTCGCGAATACATATTATGCAACAAATAAGAGTAATATAAAATGCGAGTGATGAGGAGGTAATCCTCCTCTCCTCCCACTGCACGTACGTGTTTGTGTTCTCCCTTCCCTCGCACAAACAACTCGCCGCGTGGTGTAGTGAGCAGTGGGCGGGGCTGGTGACCCTCCCCGATTTACACCTATCTTGATTCAATCTCACCACCAGCGCGCTCTCCGCATTACCTGATAGCCTGGCGTGGTAATTTGAAAGCGTTGGGGTTAATTCTGTTGAGACTCGAGGGCTTCTCTGTCGTGCAAATTGCTAATGATTTTGCTCCGACACATTTTTCTCACATACGTTAACAAGCAAGTATTGTGCGAAGGCTGCTATCAATGTGGATAATGAAGACGTGAAACATGTATTTTGCTTGAAGATCAGGATTGATTTTTACTCATCGTTTGACGAACAATCGTTGCTCATTCGCGCCTTATTCACTAGTAATAGTCATGCACCACAATTTCGCTGGTGCATCTCAGTTTCGAATACATTGCATTTTCTGCCCACTGATCACTCCTCCTCATCACCGATTGCGCTTCTGGATGATTTCGTCTCTCTGCGCTCTTCCTCTGAATTATATGAGCGAGCGCGCCAATTATGAGATCAAGATGAAGGGGAGAGTTACCGTCTGACTCTCACTTCTTGCATGATCTCGCTCTCTCCAACCTACGAGAGAGTTTACAAGATGAAACTCTGAAAATACGACTAATTATCGATTTGCAGGTTACTCCCCCTGGAGGATCCTCAAGTGGGCAAGTACAAGATGCTCACGACTATCGGAAAGGGGAACTTCTCCAAGGTATGGTAGCGAGTGGGTTTATAGCTATCGCCTGTGTAAACTTACGGCTGGATTCTGAAAGGAAGTGGATTGCGTTACCGCACTCAATTTGAGTTTGCAGAAGGTGTGCACGTTGTGCTATCGATTTGTATTTAGGACAATCAGTGTACTTTCCGGGATTGTGCTCTACTTTGGTGTTTCAGAGTATGATGATAAGCTTCGTCACATTGGGGGGACCCTCAAGATTAGACTTCGATAAATGATGAAACATAACAATCCGGGTACCCGCGAAATTGTTTGACGGAATTTATTTTGAGTTCTCTCACTTTAATAAAGTGGTTTCGCGGGTAGTTGTTTATTTATTTCGCGGGTAGTTGCGAAACCAAAGTGGTCTGCGCTCCACGAGTCAATTGAAATTTTAAAACAATAAATATGTTTCAAGAAGAGATGAAAAAGATAGGATGGCAACGGGTACTCGCGGTATTAGGCGGGTACCCGTGAAGTTTCGCGGGTACTTTCCGACCGCTTCGCGGGTGGGAAATGATGCGGAATTGAACGGGTAGTTGTCTATTTATCGAAGTTACTCAAGATACAAATTTTGTTTGCATTATCTTAGAATCACTGTGGAAGGCCCATCGAGCCATGTATACATCCTAGCTAATACTAATAAGCTGAAACGCGAGGGCTCCTAGTGCATCGATCTGGATAGTCATTGCATGAATTTAATTATTTTAGTGATGGAAATAGTCGGGTAATCAATTATCATACGCATGATATGAAACAGGAATATCTTAATTGTATTTATGTTTTATTTTTACACGGATTTACCGTCGTCTATTGCTACTGATTCTTGTCTCACAAACTAGTAATAGTCCTGCACCACTAAGCCCGCTGGTCCTTTTCGAATTATTTCAAATTTTCTGACCACGCCACTATCTATATCACCGTTTGCGCTTCCGGGTATTTATCGCCCTCCGCCCTTTCTCATTTTCTCCTCCCCCTTCCTTTGAAACAAATCCGATGAAATTGTAGTATACGTCAGGAAATTTTGAAGTGAACTTCGGACAAGTGAGAATGTAATTAATTATCGATTTGAAGGTCGCGCCCCGCTGAAGACCCGCACATGGGCAATTGCAAGCAGCGAAGATGAGAAAGGGAAACTTCGCCAAGGCACTGTAGTTTTCGATCGGATACGAATCGATATTGGTTATGAAAGAACAATGGATGTATTGTATTAATAGTTCAATCATTTGTTCGGAAAACCAAGTGCATGATTGCACTTGAAATGACGTATACGTAGCGAAGCACGAAATTACCGCGATGTTAAATTTGTCTTTGATCGTTTGAATATTGCGGTGATTTATTAGCAGTTGGTATATTTTGCCTTTCATGCGAGCCATTGACCACATACGCGATACAATTTAGCATTACAAAATATTACAAAAGATATTAAATCCGCTAATAAAAGTTATGATATTTTTACGAATGCGATGTACCATCGATCAAAAGTACATTGGGGTTTTATTTTACAAAATAATTACGAAGCGTGGAATCGAAGTGTACCGGGTTTTGTTTTTTTCATTATTGGTTATTGAATTGATTCTTATTTTTTCTGGTAAAACTAGCGACATACCGACGGGAATCGAGGACGCCATCAAGATTTTTGACAACAGCGCCCTCAATCCCTCAATTGTACAGAAGGGGAGTAGACATTTATTGATTTATCGATTTTTGAATGTTAGGAGAGGCACTATTATGTATGCGAAACGCTTAGACTAGATTATCGCATCAGTTATTGCACCAATGCGGAGATGTTGAATAGGCGTGAGCCCATTTGATGCTATCATTGAGCCAAGATTTTTGTCAAGTTCATTTCTATAAAAAATGGCATAAACTTTTTACGAAATGCACGAACGAAAAGGAAAATTATGATCATATTACTCTCTCCAGATCATACGACGAGTATTACATTTTATTCGGCACTAGATTCATCTTTGACATAACTCTTGGGAAAACCAAGGTGAGTTGAACCGCTCACGAAACAAGGAGTCACAGGGTTCATATGATGATGGCTGTCGCAATATACATACGATTATGGAAAATATACATACGTTATTCTAATGAATTCATTCGTCATTAACGTGATTCATCGTCTACTGTAACCCTACCGCAATGTCGAAGTTCTAAGTAAAGATTTTTAGAGAAGAAACGAAGATAAAATTGTGACTAAATAAGAAATATCATAACGAGCCGTTCTCTCTGCTCGTAGTCGCATGCCTTCGAGTCGGATATCCTCAAATAGAGCAATTTATAAAATTAAGTTTTTTTTAAAAAGGATTTCGTATTAATATTACTATTTGCAATTTTGTCTGATCTTAGCTAAAATTAGCTAAAATTGATATATTGTTGTTATTGGAAAGCGTCTATGCTGCTAGAATTGCACTAACAAATCACATAAGCTAGAACTAGCTTCTGTGAAACACGAATCATATTTGGAACTTCCGATTCCCGATTTATCGATTTATAAATCATTGCGAAATTAGTATTATTATTAATCACTGAGAGAAGTGAGAACATCATTTCAGACACTAGAATGGGAAAATCTAGGTCAGATGAAACATATATTTCCCCGGCTGAACGCTAATATGCTAGTTCTCTTTTTTTCATCGCAATACTTCCAATCTACAGTTCTTCTACCATAACCAGCCACTAAGTAGTATAACCTCTCTGAACTGAGATATATCTTATTGCCATTTTGCCGTAGCTCCACTAATACGCGTCTTACAAGGCAGTTCTGCGGTTCAACTTTATCTCTAGTAGACATTAAACTGGAAATCACAATCGAAGGCACATATGTAATTCCAAATACAACATACCCCGTAGAGTACCTATGTATCAGAACGAAGCATTTTTGTCAACCTTCCATTTCCAAAACAACTCATATCGCACTCCACTTTTTCCCACCGTGCTTTCCTTTCTCCTTCTCAACAACGTGAGTGACGACGTCACTTTCCTCCCAGCCTCGGTCAATCCTCAATTTGCATAATGACAGAATACAAATACCCAATCTTCCTCCCCACACTACGCAGTGCTTGTGATGGCACTAGCACATTCACATTTCATAACGTACACAAGATGCACTGATAATGCGATGTAGCAGTGTTTCGTCCATTGATCGCATTCAAATTAATACTATATTTTCATGTATGTCTGATGCGGTCTTGGTAGTACTAGAGGATCTATCGTATGTTTGCTCGACAGTGTCTCCCACCACCTCCACCTTCCATTCTCGTCCTCCAAGTTGAGACTCAGGCGCGTCAACGCGTCAAATTACTGAAGCTGTAGAATTGCAATTCCTGGCATGAAAAGATGATTCATTTGGTGGTTGCAAAAAAGTTTTTTTATTGATTTATCACGTGTCTTCTGAGAGATTGCATGAAAATTAGCCCCATGAGGAACTAGCTGCAAAAGTTTAAGCAATATTTCCAAGACAATTATATTAGAGTCCGTTGGGGACGAGGAAACTTATTTACACGCGATTTGGGCTGGAGCCGGCTTTTAGGCATTTTACGGTCATCAATCCGGCTCTGTCATATTTCGTTTCGTTTTTGAGCTACAAATACCGCAAAGAGCTCAAAATGCGCGGAAAATTATTCTAAGAAACTTTTATGTTGAGACCTAATCTGTACGAAGTAGCTTTCATGCGGAAAATATCGAAAAACTATTCGTAGATTCATTTAAAAATTCATACTCGGCTTAGGACCCCCCGTTTCACCACTTTCTGACTCCTCACCACTGTCACCACTGTTTCTCACCACTGTTTCTGACTTTCACCACTGTCTCCTCATAAGTGAACATGTTTTTAGGAGTACAATTCAACGGTGATCACGACTGTGTAGTCTAAATTTTAAAATTTACGAAAATAAATTTTAAAATTTTTCTAAAAATTCGGATAGTCAAAAGCATAAAATGAATTTACCACCGATTCGACCGGATTGATGTGACGATTCCTAATATATTTTTCATTTTCATGTTAGACATGCTCGATTTTTGCAGTGTAATTAAATGTTTCTGAAAATTGAGAGATGAACTGCCTCCTCCCCTTGATCTACCCGAGTGTCTCGGCCCGTATCGACTGACCTCTTCTCTCCTCTGCCTCTCGTCCCTCTGACTGTCTGCCCTCTCTCTTCTTCCCATTGTCTCTCATATGCCCGCTGGCACTCACTCTGATCATCTCTCAATTTTCAGATACATTTAATTACACTGCAAAATTGAGCATGTCTAACATGATAATGAAAAATATATTAGGAATCGTCACATCAATCCGGTCAAATCGGTAGTAAAATTATTTTATGCTTTTGACTCTCCGAATTTTTAGAAAAATTTTAAAATTTATTTTCGTAAATTTTAAAATTTATACTACACAGTCGTGATCACCGTTGAATTTCACTCCTAAAAACTTAATTTTGGGAATATCAGATGCAGAGATACACGCGATAATGTGATTTCGACGTGACGCCGTCTGGCCTCAACGAATACTCTAGGTGCAAAATGAATATGGCCATCGTCTTCAGCACCCTCGAAAACCCCAGTAACCAGAGTTTCGAAAAATCGATAGTTTTGGCCTGTGTCAAACCTGCTCCGATTTGTTCGATTCTTACGCGAACAGCTTCATATGATTGCTGAAGAATGTGCGGTTGCTGGTTACAAACAAATGCTAACGGGACGATTAGGCCTCTCCGAGAAGTGGTTCATGTGATATTTTTTAATTGAAATGAGTATCCCAATCATATTGGCCTACCCCTAACATCACTGCATTTCACAATCCTCTCAGACAAAGAATCACCAAGAATTGAAGTATTCGTGCATTTTTTTTTTTTTTAAGTTTATGCCATTTTTTATAGAAATGAACTTGACAAAAATCTTGGCGCAATGATGGCAATCAGCGCGTCCTGCATCACCAACTCACCAGGTTATCAAATCGGCACACGCCTATTCAACATCTCCGCATTGGTGCAATAACTGATGCGATAATCTAGTCTAAGCGTTTCGCATACATAATAGTGCCTCTCCTAACATTCAAAAATCGATAAATCAATAAATGTCTACTCCCCTTCTGTACAATTGAGGGATTGAGGGCGCTGTTGTCAAAAATCTTGATGGCGTCCTCGATTCCCGTCGGTATGTCGCTAGTTTTACCAGAAAAAATAAGAATCAATTCAATAACCAATAATGAAAAAAACAAAACCCGGTACACTTCGATTCCACGCTTCGTAATTATTTTGTAAAATAAAACCCCAATGTACTTTTGATCGATGGTACATCGCATTCGTAAAAATATCATAACTTTTATTAGCGGATTTAATATCTTTTGTAATATTTTGTAAAGCTAAATTGTATCGCGTATGTGGTCAATGGCTCGCATGAAAGGCAAAATATACCAACTGCTAATAAATCACCGCAATATTCAAACGATCAAAGACAAATTTAACATCGCGGTAATTTCGTGCTTCGCTACGTATACGTCATTTCAAGTGCAATCATGCACTTGGTTTTCCGAACAAATGATTGAACTATTAATACAATACATCCATTGCTCTTTCATAACCAATATCGATTCGTATCCGATCGAAAACTACAGTGCCTTGGCGAAGTTTCCCTTTCTCATCTTCGCTGCTTGCAATTGCCCATGTGCGGGTCTTCAGCGGGGCGCGACCTTCAAATCGATAATTAATTACATTCTCACTTGTCCGAAGTTCACTTCAAAATTTCCTGACGTATACTACAATTTTAGTTTTAGGGGTTTGTTCCAAACGAATTAGCGAGCAACTATAGTACTCCGGAATGCTGAGCAAACAAGTAATCAAATTTAATCTGTAGGCCGTGTACACAAGAACAACCCAATACTCAACCTCTCCCCCCTGGCACGTAGTACTATGCAGAAACTGTAGCAGGGGGCGGAGCCTCGTTCTCGGAATGACAACCATATTTAGTGGCGAAGTCTCCGTCGAAAGTCTGTGAACGAGTCTATGAATGGATAGGGCACAGTAGATGATGAATCACGAAGTGATATTTCATCGCGAATGAACATAATAAAAACGTTGGTTTTGCCGTGGTGCATATGTACTCGCGAAACACTCATGGCCGCACAAACTGCTAGTAAATTTGTGCGAAATTCGAGACCTACAAGACAAGCCGCTCGAGATATTTTATTTTGTTTTTTTTCGAACATCACCGAAATATTCATTATACAAAGGCTGCACAAAATGGGGATAATGAAAATGTGAAACACGGGGATTACTGGAACAACAAAATCACTTGTTTTGTTTTGATCTTGGAATTTCCCCTGGATATTCGTTGTACACCCACTCCTTGTGATCTAGTAATAGCCCTGCACAACTAAGCTCGCTTGTCTATCTCCGTGTCGAATTTCTCTTATTTTCTGTGGAGAGTGTGAAAGAATAAAAAAATGTGAAAATATTATAAATTGTGCATTTGCATATCGCGCCCGCGGAGGACCCAAACCGTGGGCAAGTACAAGCTGCTCAAGACTTTCGGCAATGAGTTGGGCTGGAGACGATGAAGAAGTTGTGAAGCGCGATAGTGCCGCCAAGGTAGATTTACTCTTGTTTATTTACTCTGTAGTTTTACTCTTCTTGATTGTATTCTCCACCAAGAGACCATACCCACCCGCTACCCACTCGATCCTTCTGAACTAGTAAGAATCCTGCACCACTAAGCCCGCTGGTGTCTTTTTTCTGGCCCCTGGTTCTAATCGTCGAATGCGCTTCCGAGTATTCTCACCCATCGTACTTTTCCATATAAGTGCCGTGCGCAAATTAACGAACACGCACACTAATTATCATAGCAAGTCGGAGAGGAGAATTACCTTCTGATTAGATCTTGCTTACATGCTCTCGATTTCTCTAACCTGCGCGAGGGTGTGCAAGAAGAAAATAATTTCTCTACGAAAATACTATTATCAATTTGCAGGCCCTGACGAGGGCTCCCACGTGGGCAAGTACAAGCTGCTGAAGACGATCTGCAAGGGAAACGGTAGCTTGTGGAGTACGGTGTGTATACGTTAAATTTCCGCCGTGCAAGATTAATTTTTGAAAGTTTTGAAATTTCTGCGGTTACTCAATAATTGTGATATGTTTATCAGAGTACATGTACCATTGTTCACACCTTGAATGGGTAATCATTAGCAGGACCTGAGTATGTCATGAAGTAACGGTGAATGAACTTCGGATTCGAGGAAGAAGAACTGCGACCGTACGTCGAGCCACTGAAGGGAGCGAGAGAGGAGGGAAGAGTGGGCACGATGATACAGGTTGGAAGCGTTGTGTTTTATTCATTGAATATTTGTAAAGAGAAAGTACCTTTTCGGCTAGCTATCACGCCACTCATGTAAGGATCGATCCAAGTGTCGGATTAGCAAAAACATCAAAAACAAGTTTCCATCTGTTTTATCATCCCCTAACATGTTAAATCATAACCCCAACTTCTGAAATGTCCATCACACATTATACGGTCCCGGCACCATGTCGTTAGTGCTGGTGTCTCACTTTGATCTTTATTTACTCGTTTCCAGTGCAATTTTAGAAAAAATGTTCATCTGGGTGACCCCCACTCATTTTTCGAGTTCTATCGATCTATCCAAACTAGATCTCAGGAAAGTGAGTTTTAGCAGCGCTGCGATTAAGGTCTCGATTCTCAATAGTGTAGGCAAAGGTGGAAATTAAATTTTCAGAGCGAAAATATCTTGATAAGAGCTTCAAAATGAGTGGTTTACGGTTTTTTTACTTCCAGTCAAAAATGCGCTATGCCAATTTCCAGTTCCGAGTTGATTTGAAGTCGACTTTTTCAACACAGACCGCGCGCTTTTTCAGGCGCAAAGCAAAATGAGGGGAGCAATTTCAATTTCAACTGTGTTTCAGAAATAATAAAAATAGCTTTATATGCTCAAACAATAAAAAATATTTTTTTAAAACAGATGAATCTGTTTTTCACACTTTTTTACACGATCTTGGTGTTGTGACTTCTTGTTTCACGAGCAGATCAACTCTCTAGGACTGCGCGATATTCGATACGTCCCTTGCTCCCCACGAAAAAAATGCTACAGACAAAATATCTTGTTGTGATTTAGTTATGGTTTAGAATTAATTAATTAATTACCTAATTAGTAAGTTCAACACATTAAGATGGGCTACAATTGTGAAAGTGTGCTTCGATCTATAGAAGCGGACATGTTCGATGTGCTTAATGCGATGTATCTGCTGATAGGAGAGCGAGATAGAGGCTCCGCGTGCGGCATGAAGCTAACACGTAAACATAAATGCGAATTTATGTGTTTTCTATCAAAAGCGCCAATATATTAGGGTTTGAGGAACCCTAGAAAAATAACTACGATATGTAACACGAAACAACCGATGTGAAAACTCAGTTAGATTTGATGGTATATCTAGAACACATTGATGCAGGTAGACGCGGGAGTTTCAAAACATAGTTAAGATGAGTATCTGTCGTGGAGAATTACTGACGCTCAATTAATCCATACATCGATAATCATCACAAAACGCATGCTGAAATATGAACATCGGATACGAGGAGGAAGAACTCAGGCCGTACGTGCAGCAACTGAAGGGAGCGAGACACAAAGGAAGAGTGGGCAAGATTATGCATATGATAAAATTTTGAATTTGTTTTGTTCGAAACGAGAACCTTGGGGTTAATATTGTCGACTGGAGGCGTAGGTCATCTCGAGTTAGGCACGCACTGATTTCGATTTTGAAAATCATCAACCGTGATTTTGTAACCAATGGGGATTTTTTTCTTCTCTGTGATTGCAAAGTAATATTGCGGCAAGTAGTAAAGTTAGTTGCCAGCAACTTACTAGTAAAATTGTAAACCTCTTACGACAATATTACTTTCTAGTTACTTTTCGTTTGCAACTTACCAGTAACTTACTTTGATCTTACATAAAAATATAAAGTCAGTTTGCTACAATATTGTTTCAATGTTACAAATTAAACAATTGAAAAGTTAGTTGCCAGCAAGTTTTATTTTTTATGACCGAAAAAGTAAAATTACGCGAAAGCTGCTGGCAACTTACTTTTCGGGCAAACTACTTGCCGCAATATTACTTTGCAATCACAGAGTTCGTCGACACGGTGACTCCCTGTATCATGCACCGATAATCAAGCCGGGATTTTATACAGGGTGCGGAGAAAGTATGGCAACATGGATTTAAAGGGGTGCTCCGGGGAAAGAATGTTAGGGAGTCCCACCACGAAAATTCTGCGCTTTCAATGTAATACTGTAGCGAAATTACCCAATGAAAGAGGCGCTAAATATGTACAGCGAGTGAAACATAAACGAATCAGTCACGACCCTGCGCTGTCAATGAACTTTGCGCGTATGTAAATAGCCTCAGAAGCGTCTGTGGAACTTCGGACAAAATGATTTCTGCTCGGGTGAGCGGTCTCTACGATGTCCACAGTGTAACTATTGGTGGCCGAACATTCCCCGGAGCACTCCTTTAACCATGTATTTTCTTTCAAATCCATCGCACACTTTTGAAACGGTACACAGTATTTATCAGAGATAGTAGGAACATAACAACAAGAGGTTACTCGATTTGACCTCCTTTGGCCTTGATGACAGCCTTGAGACGAGAAGGAACTGACTCGACGACGGCCCGAAGGTACTTCTTGTCGATCTTGTTCCATGCCTTTTGAAGGGAGTTCTTGAGACTCTCCAGATTCGGGTGGCGGGTAGAGGAAGCTTCCTCCTCCAGTACCGGCCACACGCTAAAGTCGAGGAGGTTGAGATCGGGGCTGTTGGAGGGCCATTCATTCGATGGAATGAAGTCGGGAAGATGCCTTGTGCACCAGGTCTGGGTGAGTTTTGCGGAATGAGCAGGGGCAGAATCTTGCTGGAAGGTCCAATGTCGCCCTTTGAAGTGGGAACGTGACCAGGGAAGAAAGGTCTTCTCCAGGATCTCCTTGATGTAATAGTGCATGTTCACTTTGAGCTTGACGAAAACAAGGAGAGTCTTGCCGGTGGAACACACTCCTGCCCAAACCATCACTGACTGCGGGTGCGAAACTCGAGAGACGGTTCTGCCTCTGGCGTTGGCTTGCTCGGCAGACTGGGCGATCACTCTCGTATTCTGATTATTGAAGACCTGCTCCACAGTGAACATCTTCTCATCCGAGTAGACAATCGTAAGATGCTCGGCCCTCGCCAGAAGCTTCTTGCATCTCTTCAGTCTCTTTTCCTTGTGAATGGCGGTCAGACCATGGCCCTTTCGCATCTTGTAAGGGTAGGGCATGAGTTCAGAATGGACGATCTTGCGGACCGAATGCTCGTGAATCCCGAGGTCATGGGCCATCTTCCTCAAAGATCTCTTGGGATTGCGTGCAACTCGCTTCTGCACGATTTGCTTCTTCTTCTGAGTGACAGCGGAGTAAGGTCTGCCCACTCTAGGACGGTCGATATACTCGATTATTTTGACGAAAAAGTGGTTTTTCGGGCTAAACTTTTTTATTTCGCATTTTCTCGCACTCAGATATCGAAATTCGTGTTCCACTCGTGAAAATACACCAGAACATCTATATCACGTGTCATTCTGAGATATCGAATTTTTCGACCCCCAAAATGGGGGGGTACCTGTAACTTTTTCAAAATCGACCCTTAGGCTTAGTCATTGCGGCCGTCAATCAGCACTCGGCACCTACACTTCAGAAAGAAGTTTGGAAATTATCGAATTTTTGGCCATCCGTGAACCCCTGCACAGTTATTACGTTCTCTGATGGACGGTCTCTTAAGAGCAAAATAGGAAATAAATCACAGACGCTTGGCGTGGCTTCACATTTACTATTTTACCTTTTACCTTTAATTGCAGCTCACAAAGGCCGCGACGGTCCTCGTCGTCGGCGTGATCGTCATACGTGCGATGAGCACGAATGGCGTCGTCAGTGCCTGATTCAGGGACCCAGATTCCACCTCGACGATGACGACACTTCAGCAAGCCTTTCTCATTTCACTCCACTCTTCCGCGTTTCTTATTGCTTTCTAAATATTGGCTGTATGCACTTTTACTATTGTGATAAAGATTTGCTTCCAATGCAATGCAAAGGTTAGGCAATTTGCCTACAACGGAAGCTGCAAAAAAAAACAAGTGATCAATCTCTGATTAAAGACGAATTATCAGCAAAAACGCACCTGGTTGACTTTTTTTCTAATAGGGAGAGAACTCTGTTCAAGTCGCGTGCTCTCTAACGTGTTGCCTGTGTGTCAGGGTCAACTTTGTATTCTTTCTTTGAACCATAACTCAATTCTGAATAGAGATTTCATAATCAAAATTTCGAAAATGAGTCACGGTTTTCGATTGTCTAGAAAATGCGTTGTCAGTTTGTCTTGGCAATTTTTGCTGATAGTCCTGCTTTAAATCTCAAATATGATGACGCTATCCCAAAACACTCTTCCATCGTTCTATGTATAACACAGTCTGAATGGGTGAAGTGGAGGGGATCGCTGCGTACGTTTCCTAATGAGGAGATTATAGCACACCTTGACAAGCCGTAGGAAGAAGAAATATGATGAAATTGTGAGAAATGACTATTTTGATTCGTCTCTCACTGATCTGACCATCTTATTGAAACGCAGAGGGAATAGGTGATTTCTTGTAAAGCCAAACACTCGCAACCATCATCGTTTTAAATCCATACTATCATAGGAACGAAGTGATATCATTAAGAATGCCTATGGTCTTGTCAAGAGCTACCAAATCGCGTTTCCTGCGTGAGTTTCCTAAGCACTACTCGCAATTCCATGCCTGTTCGATGTCCATGCAGGAATTTGTTTACTGTATCTATTATTATTTTTTCGATAGGCTACGAGAGCACATCAATTGCAAAGTTATGATAATTGTAGAGAAGGCAAGCACTTATTACAAAAACAGGAACTATTGTGTTTCACTTTTGCGATATATTCATTACGTTGCTAAAGGAATCAATCAGATCGGGTTCAGTGATAGCAAAATGATCATTCAGTGTAATTGCTACCCCGAAATTAACGCCGTATCTGAAGTAGGGATGGCATTGCTCAAAAATTAGGGTTCTCTTATTGGAAAATATTCATTCAATGTTAGTGTAAGTTTACGGTGTGCTAAATAAGCAAACGCTCCTCAGCCTCGTAGGGCCCCTGAAACATACCTGAAACAGAAAAATTCCAATAAAAGAACCCTATCAAAAACCCCCAAATTATCCTTTTCATTCTGCGTGCTATATTTTTGGTATGACCATATAAGGTTTATTAAATTATTGCTCATTTTTGTGACACAGCTGAACCTAAATAGCTGGTACAGTATAGGGGAAAGAGAAACATGCTCTTTTCAAAAATGTTCGAATGTAAAGCGCCCTCTGACGCTTCTCTCTCCTACACAGATTCAAATCATGAGAATTAGCCCGCCCAGTCACTAAGAGTAGCGTTCGAGATTCGGGTAGCTGTCTCTTCAGTTTCCACAATATCTCGTCCCCCCAAGCCGAGAGAGTGTGAGAAACGAAGAGACGGCGACCCGAATTTCGAAATCTCGCTAAGAGTGAGAAGTCCTTCCCTCGGGCTGTACTCAATGCCCTCCAATAGCCAGCGATTCCAGTCTGGATGGTATAAATGAGGCGAGAGATGTCGAAAAGCCATTCACTCGATCAGTCTTCCCCCTGCTCCAGCCGCCCAGTATCTTTTCCCTGGGTTTGGCATCCTTCTAAAAAAGTTGCCCAATACCCTTGAAATTATTTGAATTTGTGTGCGAGCCTGATCACGCCCGCTCTCTCATTTCTATCTAATATCTTTTGTCGTGATCAGGAACGCGGAAGTTCGAACAATTTCACGCGTTGTGCAACTTTTAATTTCCTCCCATGGCGCCTTAGTCCCTCTATTCGATCTTTATGCACCACACTCCACTATCAGTTGCTCACCTCCATCCAGTACCAGTCACTCGTTCACTCAAGCGCGTTGTTATCTCTATATGAATGGTGAATCATGAACAATGCGCGTGGGGGAGTTAGTCATTAGTGGCGAAATTGAAAACGACATTTTCAAATCGTGTTTACCCATTTGCATTCATTTCGAAACGAGAGTCGAACAAAGGACGCTCGTTCCGAACCTCAGTCAATTTCGTATTAAATTCAGAAGGATTTCGAAACGAGTAATTTGTCGAATTAACGAAAAAGAGACCGTCTTTGTTGCTGTTTTCAATTATTGCTGTTGTGTTTCTACTTAGGGGAAGTGGAAACTGTCTAACAATTGACATTTCAAATATGTTTCACACTCAATTTCCAGCCTTTCTTAATGAGCGGGTGACATTTGCCAACTTTTCGAAACGAGGATCGACTCAATATGAAATCGTCCTTTGTTTGCCTCTCGTTTCGAAAAGAAAATCATTTACATACGATTTCGTATTGCGTTTCGCTTTTCGACTCGGCATCCCTAGTCATTAGGGATTGTTTCGCAAGAAATGACGCTCCTCATGCTCTCTCTCTCTCTCCTCTCTAATCGGGAATAGTGCGCGCATAATGGAAAAAGCGATTTCATGCATTATAATCTCTCTATTCCCACTATTGTCGGTTTTCTTCAATTTTTGCTTCGCTGTTATTGCTATTAACTAGAGTTCGTAATTCGGGTCGCCGTCTCTTCATTCTAAACACTATATCGATCGGTGGAATGGCGAGAGAGTGTGTAGAATTAAGAGACCGTGGTTTCATTTCTCGAACTCTACTATTTGCCTGTTATCTGTCAAGTTCCAGAAAACAAGCCAATGCTGATCAAGGTGAAGACTCTGACTGGCAAGGAAATCGAGCTGGACATCGACCCCACTGACAAAGTGGACAGACTCAAGGATAAGGTGAGCTCGTTCGATTTGTCATCCCTCGAAAAGATAAGGAGTTACAATGGGCATCCTTTTGGACATAGTGACGTATGATAAGATCACTGAAGCTGATTCAATTGAGATTTTTTTTCAGGTGGAAGAGAAAGAGGGAATTCCTCCTCCTCAGCAGAGACTCATCTTCGGAGGAAAGCAGATGAACGATGACAAGACTGCCGCGGAGTACAAGGTATAAATATATATATTTTTTTATCTTTAAATTTACTAATTAATCGACAAATTAAGATCACCGCCGGCTCGGTTCTACATCTGGTGCTCGCCCTTCGTGGTGGATCTCATTGAGAAGTTTCTTCTTTATCCGATCGAATGCTCGTTTTTGTACAGATTATTTATTGGTTGTTGGTACAAGGTTTTTTTGAAATAAAGTCGATATATGCATGATTTTTGTGTTCAATCGGCTGCTTGTTCATTGTCTAATGATTTTTTCCCTAGTTACTGAATGAAATCGTGCTCAGATTGAATCGATGAACAATTCGATGAATAAATTGTGTATGCGAAACACATTTTTCGTTTTCTAGCTTTTGGCAGTTCTCAAAATTGCTCTCGTCGGTTTATGGTTCTCACTCACTCTTTGCTTTGTTGTCATTTGTAAACAAATGTATTCCGGCCAAGAGAGCAGGCTGACCGAGAAATCGCTTTCTTATTCCTGGTTTCACGCAACAGTTAGAACGAAGAGAGAGCACGTAGTATGAAGAGAGTCATTTCTTTCGAAACCATTTCAATTACGGGTACAATTTATGGTATACGTAGCAACAGTAGTTACCGATCACGGTTTGACGAGGGCAACATTCACACAATTACTCTCACTTCGTGATTGACAATGCGATAATAATTTTAGCGAAATGTGTGCATTTTCTGATTATTATTTTTGTAAGGAAGGTGATGAGAGCAGCACAGCGTGTCAGAGAGATCGAGTTCCTTTGTTTGTCGCGGTGCTCGAGCAATCTCATTTCTGGTCACATATTGGAGTGGAGCTGCGAGATGAGGACAAATATGCTTTGGTAATCATGAAAAATGTGCATTTTGTTGCATATCTATTAGGGATTGTCTATTCGAAATGCGAAACTCATATTTTTCATTCCTCAATTTAATCATTTCGCAATGCGGTCGAAGCTCTCCCAATTCGAATGCGAAAACGTGCATTTCGCAATCTTTCGCAATTTCGCAATCAATTTACATTCATTCCCCCTTATCTCCCCTCGACGGGTTGAAGAGTTCCTTCAGTTTATCACGAGTGGTGAGTTATGTTTCGTGTGTCAAATATAGTTTATTTTTTCGCAATCGCTTCGCAAAAATTGCGAAGTGATTGCGAAAAATAGACCGGCTCGCCCGAATTGCGAAAGGGGAAATGGGAATGCAAATCAATGCGGAATTGCGAAGTGAATTTCGGATAGACAACTCTAATATCTATAGCCGTTTCTCGAATACTAAAAATAATATAAAAAATCGCTCGGTTGCAATTGTAGAGCTTCTCATGAGGATTCAGAAAAGATCCCACAAGTGGGGTCTCCCGTTATTCCCCTATGAGGAGTTCGAATTTTAACGGGTGAATTTAAAGAATTAGGCAAAATGTACACACAATTTAAAAAAAAAAACTAAATGGCTAAGAACGGTGGACATGACTCTTTACCAATTACATAAGAGAAATTCCTTTCTTCATCTTTTGAATGTCTATCTACTGACGCAATCTGGATCTATCGTTTTGTCCCCGATTTTTGTCCCCTCTTTTTGTCCCCTTGACTCATGCAATCTGGAATCTATCGCTCTCATGGGATCTGGAATCTATCGGCAAAAGATGCGTCGAGAGTGGGACTCGAACCCGCGATCTCGGGATCGAGAGACAAGCTCACTATCCACAAGACCACGAGGGCAGTTGAGCACAAGAGGTAGAGGGTGCATAGGAGTGAGCCGATTCTCTCGCTCTGCTCTGTGTAGAGCGAGAGAGCATGGGAATGGAGGGAGCGCGCGCGCGTCAATACTACTGATATTTGATGCTCAGATAAGGTGGGTCGCGTGGAATGTGATAAGAGTAATGTGGGGAGGCTCTTGTAACTTGCATATCGTATCTTAATGGCGATCAAATTGGAGTACTTTGAGCTCAAATCAAGGGAAAATATCGATCGATAATGATATAAACTGTAGACCACAAAACTGATATTGTTTGTTAGCGTGTATTTCTGACAAAGGGTGATCAAAGTTTTGATAAAACCTATATTTCTTGAGCGATCGATGCCACCTGATGAAATTAGAGTGGCTTTTAGCGCAAATCAATGAAGCTACCGATCGATAACGATAAAAATCAAAAGACCTTGAGTCTGACAAAGGTTGGTTGAGTGGGAATGATGTGAAACTGACGATCTGTCAGTTGAAAAAAAGCGTTATTTCGCAAAAGATCGATGTCATTCACAGCGAATGGCGTGGTTTTCAGGTGTAATAACGATAGTTATAGATCGATGATTATAAAACATAATAGCTGATAAATCCGATAAGGTTTTTTGCTGTTATTGCGGTGAATAGGACGATCTGAGGAAAGCGGTATTTCAAAAAAGGTTGATGATATTCTCTGCGATTTCGGCTGCGTCGGCTGAGATTAATAATCCGCAGTGATAAGGACTTCATGAAAAAAGGGGGCATCACTTTCGATCGAAGATATCAATTTTGGATGAGATATCAATATAGTTGAAAATCGTCAAAAATTGGCTAATTGGCTAAAATAGATATTTAAAAAAATAAAATAGAAAAATAGATATTTTATAAAAAAATCTGAAATCTTAGAAACTTAGTTGACTCTTATCATTGCATATTTTCATTCGAATGCGTTCCTACCGTTGTTCGCAATATTTAAAATAAATATAAATTATATTGAACATCTATATTTCAAAAAAATCACACTGGTCCGGAAATGTTGAATTGAGAGCCGGCTTTTCCTATCATGAGCATCTTACTTACCGTACTCGACAAGAAGTTGAAAATTTTAGGAGACTTTTCCTTTTCCGTTTCTTTTCCGTATGATTTTGAATCGAGTATCGATTTTTTATGATTTTTTATATTGTTTATCGATTGCTTTTAACTCAATCACACTTATCAGAACTCCGGATGCACGTGCATTAAACAAATCGTATTAACTCCGGATCTATCAACCTCTGTGTCAAGGAATCGGCGCGCATAACGTGAGTATTTATTAATTACTACATTTCACTATTATACAATGAATTGCAAAAGTGAGATTTTGCGTCAAACTTTTGCGCTGATTAGCTGATAAGGGATCAGCACTTGATAATGTGAAATAGAAAGTGCGAATCCAAGGAAACGAGTTTTTGCAAACAATCGAGTCTCAGTCGCAGTTGCAAGCTGATTCAATGTTCCATTAGTTGTAAGATCCACATGGCTAATTTTAAATTTCGTACTGATAAGCTGAGAGATTAGGACTTGTATCTATGAAATATAAAGTATCGATTGACATCCAAGGGAGCAATTGCGCGCGCATTTAGTTTAAAATAGATTTTACTATTCTCAGGTATCACTATGGACCCTGAACAGGATACACCGGATGTACCACCGTCCCTCGTACTCAAACCTCCCAAGAAAGGCACCGGATCAACCATTCAAGATGGTACACCGGATGGCACGCTTCATTCCAAGGTTAGATAACTTGTTATTCGAGTTTCTCTTCAATTCATTCATATAACTGTATTATACGGAATTAAGCCAAATGGAATGAAAATGAAGCCCGGAGAAACTTTTGATCTACAGGCACGATCGAATGACAGTCAAGACGGCAAGGCTCCGGATGATATAGCATGTGATAGCCAATGGGATGATGCTATCGACAAAGTCTTCGATGAAGAAGGGCCGGGTACCTACACGTACGATGCAGAGGGCTTTATTATCGAGTTCGAGGTTAGGTTCTAATATTTTCAGTATTAATTTTCGTGTGAATGTGATCCAATCCTATCCTAAGAAATAATTAACGTGGATTTAGTTACATGAAGATCCCGGAGATCCGGGAGTGAGTTTACTTTCAACGCGTACATATCGCAAAACGGGCTCTCATCTCGACGTAAATCAATTGCCGGATGCCCTTCCAGAGGTTTGTCATTTGTCATTGATTTGTATTATAAATATATCCCTGAAGCTGTAACTTAGCATCTCCTTGCTGCATTGGAGCAAGAACGTGTTAAGAAGAGGAGAATCAGGGACAGAGAGTACAATCGTCGGAGTCGTCAGAAGAAGAAGCAAGAGAAGGTTACAGTTGCACGATCAAAATTTTTCATAAAATTAATTTTTTTCCAGATGGCTGCACTCGCCGGATCTTCGCATGAAGATATTCAACACAGTCAAGGTGCCCCGAGTGTAGAAGATATTAATTTTTCTTTCCTTACTTAACCCTCCCAGGTGTGAGAGAGCATTTAGAAAACACTCTTGACGAACGTGAAGAGCAGAAAAAGATGAAGCAGAAGGAGTATTCTCGGAGGAGCTACGAAAAGAAAAAAATGAAAGCAAGCCAGCAAGATCTGCGTTCACAGGGAGAGATCGAGTACGATAAACGTATGTAATTTCATAATACTTTCCTTTACTATTATCTTTTCCAGGCAAGGCTGAAGTAGCTAAGAAGAATAAGAAGATTCAGCAATCGAGACTGTCGTCTCACAAACACTACTTCAAGAAAAAGGCGATCAAGCAACTTGAGGAGTCTCTTCTGTTCGACAATCGTGATCCACCGGATTGCTCCGGATCTGAACGGAATAAAATGTACTTGGAAGGAGCATCATCTCAAGCACTCGTCAGAGAGCCGATCAATCTCCGGATGACCTCTTTTGCTGATCTAACATATGGCGACCAAGGACTGTGAGTTGTTAAAAGAGTGTTTCTTTCACATATCTTTTTATCATATATTGGATGTTTGCTACAAAGAGATATTTCAGTCCTATTACCGGTTTGGTGTTCGGATTTAATCCAGTCGGAGAAGATGGATCTGTTGTGCGTGTGTGTGTCATCCTGAACGATGGAAGAAGCGTGCTCGTTGACATTGGTATGACAACATGGAAGGAGAAGAATTTCGACGAAAAGGCAAAAGTTGGACAGGTACTTCACTTAATCGCCTTATTTCAAATTGCGTTATTCTTGCAGCTGCTTGAGGTCGATGTCAATGTTGCGCATCAACACTCTTCATTTGAAGAGCAAAATGCGTATTATATGTGTGACGTGATCACTACACCGATACTCCGGATGAATTCAACGTTCTCTTTCATCCGCACTTGCAAACCCCACGCTTCTCTCATTTACAACTGTTTAGTTTGTTTTTCTAATTTTTATCATGAAACAACAATAGTATTTCAGCATCGCTGTCCTGGAAGCGTTCAAGCTCCACGAAAGGAAGCCAATCAAAAAGGCTCCATCAACTTCGGTTCTTGAGTGCAGAATGAGCGAGGGAGAAGTTGTGTATCTGAGGGGTATAGACCATTTTCTTGATACAATGAAGAATGTTCTTACTCCTGGAACGGTAAGTAATTGTCGAATTGTTGTATGTACTCCAAAGCAATTGAACTCGATTGTTTTATATTTTCTATATTTAAGATCTTCCACATCGGCCCTGTGAGATACCAAGAAGATATAATCTCCGGATGTCACACAAATGATGACAACACGATCAGGACAACGTTCAACTTCTATACGTATCCCGGATCGATCCTGCATCCCATTGTTCTCAATAATAACTCCGGATGATATACTCATTCTACAACATTATGGTTGAAATGTTTTGGATCCTTCGCAGTAGTAGTTCTTCTTCGTGTTGTTCGTAGTTATTCCTGTTTTCGCTATGTTAAAATAAAGTGTTGCGCAGAAATATATCTATGTGCAAGGGAAGTTCTGCTGTGATGGTCGAGATTTCGTTAATCCCTCATAATATCCGGGTTACTGTAGTCCTTCTCGATTTCTCTTATCGCCGATCTAACTAACGAACCGAGAATCTTCCCACAAGTCCATGAAATTATTCATCCAAAAACTTTGATCGATCAATAACCTGAATCAATAATTTAAAAATTTAATATTTTAGAAGTATTTTCATCTTAGAAACTTAGTTCGCGAGCCGCGCAAACATGAACGCACGCCTTCGGCGTGCGTTCATGTTTCTACTAAACTAATACTGGATAGTGAGTTTGTTCCTCAATCCGGAGGTCGCAGCTTTACTTAACATAGAAATTTATGTATTTTATTTCGTTTTTATCGACCAAAAATCTTTCATCGAACAACGTTTTAACAACCGGAATCAGTAATTTAAAAATTTAATATTTTAGAAAGATTTCCATCTTAGAAACTTAGTTCGCGAGCCGCGCAGCGGCTCGCTCAAACATGAACGCACGCCGAAGGCGTGCGTTCATGTTTCAACTAAACTAATGGTGGATAGTGAGTTTGTCCCTCAATCCGGAGGTCGCAACTCGCTTCGCATGTTTTGCTCGAATTATCTTATCCCCGATCTACGAAGAGTGGATATTTGAGATGTGGCGCGAAGAGAGAGGGCAAAATGAGAACAAGTCGTATCTCAGATGTATATAAGCAGGGAACTTGAATATTACCTATTTTAAAAATAGATAATCGAAAAATAGATATTTTATAAAAGAAAATCTGAAATCCTAGAAACTTAGTTGACTAGTCGTAGATCCAATCTTCGATGGGTCAATTCCATCATCGCTACAGATGAGAAGTGGATCACGTACGATAACCCTGTGAGGAGACTGCAATGGGTGGATGCAGATGAGAAGCCCACGCCCGTCCCGAAGAAGGAAGAGCACGGAAAGAAGGAACTCCTCTGCTTCTTCTTCTCAGTGCTCGGTCCCATCTACTGGGAGATCCTCGCCCCTGGCACCAGCATCAATGCCGACCTCTTCTCTGAACAACTGGAAGATGTCGCGATCAGAGTCCCTCCCAGACTCCTGAACCAGGACAAAATTCTTCTTCTGATGGACAATGCTCGCCCACATCGAGCGAAGATGACCCAGAAGAAAATGGGCGAGCTGAAGATCGAGAGGATTCCCCATCCACCGTATTCCCCGGATCTCTCCCCATGCGACTACCACTGCTTCCGCTCTCTCTCTGACTTCTGCAAAGGAAAGAAGTTCAAGAATCGAGATGAAGTTGTGAGGGCTTTCGTGAACTGGGCGGTCTCGAAGAAACCCGCATTCTGGAAGAGAGGAATCGAGACCCTGCCCAATCGCTGGAGGGTGGTAGTGAGAAAGAAGGGGGCATACATTGGTCACTGAGAATTGTAAAGCATTGAATAAAAAATAAAAACAAAAAATTATACGAACTTTCCGGACACCCCAATAGCTCAGTATTGGTCGCCCCTGAGAAAAGGAGCGGTCCACGTCGAACACATCCTGTCATGTTAGACAATTGACGGCGGAGAGCACTCTCGTTCGCTCTATATCGAATTGAATTACTTGAGGAAATATATTCAGTGAAGCACATTCCACTTTGACGGTTCCAGAACAAAATATAGTAGCAAAATTAAAAGGTCTAGTGAAGCTCATTTTAAAACAGCTATTTCGAAACGCAATTCATGGCGATTTTCAAATTGGAACTCGTCAGAGCACAATACCCCACTTAAGGGGTCTTTTCGGAATCCTCATGAGCAGCTCTACAATTTGTATTGACAAATTTTTGATATTGTACTTAGTATTCGAAAAATGTTAGAAAATCGGTAATTTTAGCACATTTTCAGCTGTTTCTCGAATACTAAGAATAATATCAAAAATCTGTCAATACGAATTGTAGAGCTTCTCATGAGGATTCAGAAAAGACCCCACAAGTGGGGTCTGACGATATTGTGCTCTGACGAGTTCCAATTTGAAGCGAACATTTTTGAAATATGAAAATGTGTAAAAGGGGAACCAGCAAGCGAGACAAAAATCCCAAAAATTACCAGTAGGTACATGCTCTATTGTTAGAAACACTTAGTAATCCTAATTATTAAATTTACATTTATTAATTAAATTATGGCTTATGTTTCAACTACTTTCTCACTCACTTCACCGCTCAGCCGAGGTGAAAAGAGAGGAATGGTCCGCCGCGAGAACAAAGGCAATTGTCTGATTTGACAGCCTGTGTCGAAGCCTGTGTCAAATCAACTCGGGAATTCAAAGTGGATGAACGATACCCTAGGTTCCTTGCACAGAAACCGCTAGCACCTTATTTTAAAGCTCTTTTCAAGTTCTTTCCGCTCACAAAGTTTGATCGATGTCTTCCGTTTTTGAGAAAGACTACCTTGAATGTATCATTGTTTATGATCATTTGCATGAGTTCTAGTTTTAATAGATCGGTAGAGCTCTGGAAATTACTGGGGTCCCTCAGGCGAACATTTTAATCCACAGTCAAGTTGAACGGAGAAAAACGATAGCAAACAATGGAACCCGAACCAACGACCCGGTACCAGGACCTTCAGAATGAGTGTATGCAAATAAGAAGTTGGTTGTTTGTTTTATGATGCAAGAGAAGAATAAAACTGAAGAAAATTAGATTTGGCCTATTTCGTCTAATCCGGTGTTGAGATCGATTCTTAGGTGAGAGGCATGATATTATCTCGAGATGCAATACAATCATGCTTTATTTTTTTGTCAAACATGTTTTGTGTTCAGATGTTTTCAATTCGATCTTCTCTCTCTTTGTTTGAAGTCGGACTCACTCGGCAATCGGCATGCAAATTGATGGGAAATTATCAATAACATCGATGCAAAGTAAATTTGAAATTTGCATGCGAGTCGCTTCCTCCAAGCCGACTTGGAGGGAAAGATGGGTCGTCGCCGAGTTGATCGCAGACTCATCTCTAATGTAAACATATTTCCACGGTCGCATAAGGATGGGTTAGTTAGAATATGTACACTGTCTAGATTCTGCGCGCTCCCTCACTAATCTGCACGGAGTGATGATTTATCAGTGCATTCGCCTAAGAATCGCATCTCTGAGAGAACAGGCAAAAAAGGGCTTCTGGGATTTTCACAGAATCTTATAGCCCATGGTGCCCTGCATCGACAACTATAGTTCATTTGGCCTGAAAAAATTAATTAGCTTAATTAGCGAATTTACAAGTTTGGACTATTTCGGACGTTTTCCAGTGTATCTCACTGGAATCGAACTCAAATCTAAAGAAACCGTGGTTTTAGACTAAAGTTGACTCGCTGAATCGAGCTGTGTCAATATAATATGCAAATTCGAAATTTGAATATTTTTTCGAAATTTCAAAAATTATTTTCTAGAAAACGAAAAATTATACCTCTCCAATTTTTAGATATGATATGACCCAAGAGAAGAGCTACTCGGAAAAAAAATTTCGTCCCAAAATATGGGGATCCTGGTAGGTTTAAGGCCAGAAAACATACAATTTCTTTTAGAGGGAAACCCCTCATTCCGACCGAATCCCCTCGCCCGAGCGGCGACGAATGAAAGTTCTCATCACAATGATTATTCAAAATACATTGAGTTTCAGAAACGTTTATTATGCTATTTTTGGAATAGCTCCTAGAGAGCTTCCTCTACAATGCACATAATGAGCTCCTCGTCTGCTACTTCCATTCTCTATCCATCTTCCTCCTCTTCTTTCTTAACTTCAAGGATATTCGGAATTTATACGTCTACTCACAACGTGTCAGAGCGGACAAACTCCTTTGTTCTCGCGGCGGTTCATTTCTCGTAATTGAGCGTCGCGGAGCGGTGACGCGACGAAGAACTAAGTCGAATCTAAGGCCATAACTGAATGAAAAAAAAATAAATACTTTAATAGAACAGGTGAACATGAAACGATCAAAATACAAATCAGTTTCAATGCTTTTGGAAACTGCTTTACCAGTGACCCAATAGATTGGTGAAATGATCTGAGCAAATCATCTATTTACGCTGCTCATTACCTATCTGCAATCAGGCGTGTGCATCTGCCTAGCACCCCATTAAGACTGTTGGTCTCCCTTCTTTAGAGATGTCTTAATAGGAAGACATCTCATTAATTAATTTTTGTCCCTTCTCTCCTTCACATAGAATCAGGGAAAGCTAGAAGCAAGGACATCTTTGAAAGGGCATTTTCGAAATTCAATACAAGCGCTCTCTCACCTCTTTGGCCAGCGAGAGAGCACGCAAAATCAAGAGGCGATTTCCAGCAAAGTCACGGAGACGCAAAGACAGTCATGCACATCAACTCGGTTCTGCCTCAACAGCCTTCTTAGCAGAGACTCATCTTCGAAGTAAACAGATGAACGATGACAAAACTGCTCGTTCCTCATACTGCATTCCTGCTCTCCTCCCTGATCAATGAGCAAACGCACAGAATGAATAAAGTCAGAAGAAGTCACCTCTAGCACGCCTAAAACTGTTCCAACAGACAAAAAAACACGTTAACACAAAGCCTTTTCTGATTAGCAAAAGGACGATAATTTTGGTGAAGCGAATTCGGCTATTTTTTCAAATTATTACAGTTTTTATTCTTCAAAATTGCGATCATTGCCTTCTGCCTCTTAATTACTCTTTCATCCGTTGCTGATTTAAAATACGTACTTTCCCTTCAAGAAAGCCAATATAAATCCGGGGGAACACCCTGGTAGGCCAAGCCTGTCCAGTATATGGATACATTTGCCTACTGACCCTAGGTTAATGAACAATCCATTATTCATTATTCCGATATCATAATGATGCTAGCCTTTTTTTCTTGGTAGACAATTCGTTATTCGAGGTCGCGGTGCAACACATCGCTCTTCTCGGATTTCACGATCATGCGATCGAGAGGTGTTACAACATTGCGCGACGTCGAATCCAAAGGATGAATAATGGGTTCGTAAAAAATCATTCTGCATGGTCACTCATTGACCTGAGCTGAGTGAGCAACAGTTTATGATTGATTGATTTTTTTAAGACACAGAAAACAGAAGATCATTGAATCGATGCGCCGCGCTATGTATATCTCGCTAATATGAAACTCAACATTGCTGTTCAGTTATGAATGCTTATTTTCTCCTCTCCGAATCTAAGTCTTTCATTCGTCTCATTTCACGCCCATTAGCTTATCTGCAGCATCTGCTTCCGTCACGTGGGTTCATTAGAGTGGTTCCCATTAGTTTGCATGTCTCGTCTCTGAATCGAGTGCAGCCTGGAATACCTAGAAGTAATGACGACCTTGAAATTCAATTCGCTCTCACCGCTCTAACCAGAGAACACTCAGGAACGCGAGGTGCTTTCCAGCGAAGTCACGGAGACGCAGGAAAATCATGCACATCAACTCAGTTCTGCCTCAACAGCCTCCTCAGCAGATATTCATCTTCGAAGCAAACAGATGAACGATGATCATACTGCTATTTCTTCATTCTGTAGTTTTGCATGTTTGTCAGATCGGTGAGAACACGAGTCAGAAGAAGTCATCTCTAGCACGCCTAGAACTGTTGCAACAGAAAATAAGTTCGCGTAAAGCCTCTCATTTCGTGATCTGTATGGTTATTTGTTATTTGGAATACATCGAGAGAAGATTGAATCTATGAACATATCATCGTATGTATTGTGTCTATGAAACATATTTTACAAATTCTTGTCGCTTATATTTCTGAAAACTAGTTGACAACTAAGCCCATTCCAACACGTGTTCCGTAGAAAATCTGATTATCGAGCTTCGTGTGGTGTGGTGCTCATTAAAGAAGGAGTAACACGAAAAATTAGTTCGATTAGCCACTATTTGTATGTAATAGAAGCCGACAGCCCGATAATGAATCACTTTATCCGATGTTTCACAGACAGCTCTGAGGCTATTTACATACGCGCAAAGTTCATTGACAGCGCAGGGATGTGGCTAGTTCGTTTGTGTTTCACTTGCTCTACATATTTTCGCCTCGTTCTTGTGGTAATTTGGGTATTGTTTCCCATTGCGAGCGCAATATCTTCGCGGTGGGACTCCCTAGCATTCATTCGTGTTACCCCTTCTTTAAGTTGTTTTTTCTTAATGTGAACTGGATGATCTTTTGTGCATATGACTGATTCGTGTTGCCGCTTGTTGCATTAGTTGCTAAAGAGGGGGAAACTACTTCTACGCAGTGATAGGTGATTCCTGTCATTGCGTAGAAGTGTGCTTGTTATCTTCGTAATCTCGCCATGGTGAAAATTATAAGTTTCTAAAGAATGGCTGATAAACGAATTATTTCTTGAGTGATTGAGTCTAAACACCGTTAAATACAGCTAACGAATTGTCTAAAGAATTGTTTTTTTTCGAAAAAGGAGACTCGAGATAATTGAATCAATAACCATTTCAATGAATATTGTTTTATATTGTTATTGTGAAACACATTTCTGACAATGTATCTTTCACCGCATTGTGATCATCGTTTTTATATATCACAATTACTCTTCAATGGGTAAGGATGAGTATGCCATGATACAGGCTCTTCACTCTGGGCTCTTCATCATTGATCTGGGCGATACGTTGATGATTTATTGATTATATATTTTTTCGATTGCAATTTCAGACGATTGAATCGATGTGCAGTGCGATGCATATATCGGCAAAGTGAAACTCAACATGCGTTGTACAATTATGAATTTGTTTTTTTTCTCCGAATCTAATACTTTTCACTCAGTATTTTCACGAACATTATCTGTCTAAATTGTCTCCTGCATCTAGGCTGGCTCGTGGATGCTCGTTGTTAGCCTGCCTCATGTCTCTTTCAACCGACTATACAGAGCAGTTGAGCTGGGCGTTGGGTTGATTTCGCAAGACAGGACTCTCTTCATTACATCGGTAAAAAAGTGATTATGCCCAAAGACTTCTCATGCATTGCCAAATGATTTTTTTCATTACTTACTCAATGTAGTGTTGTTGATTAAAATCGATTTTCCCATTCAAGTGAATGATCATGAGAAAGGCGCACACTTTGCTAAGGATAAGTCCTTCCAATAGACGGATACAATAAGCAAATGTAGAATCCGTCATTATTCACAAATGAATACGATGCAAGACTCATTTCCATGGTACATTCTCTTCATTATTCGTGCTCCCGCACTGATCTAAGCGGATTGAGAAAATGTTTCTGATTTAGTATTTTTTTCCGCCCAAAACCGACAACTATCGAATGGATGAGCAGCGCTATGAATATCTAGCCAATGCGAAACTCATCATTAGTCAAGAATGCGTATTTACTCTTCGAAATTTAGACTTTCGATCTTCTCTTTCGAATTTCAAGCCTTTAGCCTTTTCCTACTAAATCAGCAGATGATTGAACGCATGTGCGACGCAATTTATATCTTATCAATGCGAAACTCATCATGAGCCGTTCAGTCATGAACGCGTATTTTTTATTCGAATTTTATATTTTCGATCCTTTAATTTCATGCCAATTAACTGATAACAGTATCTGCCACATCAAGACATGCTCATTAAGATGGATGATCATTAGTTAGCTCGTCTCTCCTCTGGGGGTCGCTTCGCTTTGCGTCTGTATGGCCGATGGTAGATGCTATTTCAAATATAGTGATAAATGCAATCCACTAGATTGATTTCCAAGACCGGGTGAATATGAGTTCGTAAGAATACAGCCTCTTAATTCTGCTTGCCCACTCGCTGATCTGAGCGCAGTGAGGAAACATTGAGAATTTATTTGTTTTTTACAAACGAAACAAGCGATGATTGAATAGATGTGAGTTGCACTGAATATCTTGCCAATGTGAAACTCAAATTGCGTCGTTCTGAAATTTCTTTTTTTTCTCTGCATCTTTGATTTTCGAGTTCAATCGCACGAGTTGGAAATTATAAAAAAAAATCAGATGTCTTTTTTTCGTGAGGATATGGTCGTGTCTTAATAGGAAATTTATGGAATCAGTAACCCCAGTATTTATTCTAAACCATAGATTTATTTCTAAAAGGGAATGAAGACGGTCGACAGTATATGTTCCTTATCCATCTCGCCCTAGTTAGAAACTGACTCACGCTCAACCACTGATTATTTTTAGGAACTGATGAATCGGGAACGAATCAGCACAGCGTGTCAGACCAGACAAATTCCTTTGTTCTCGCGGCGGACCATTTCTCTCCATTCATCTTCGCTGGGCGGTGAAGTGAGAGAGAAAGTGGTTGAAACATACGCCATAACTTAATTAAGAAATTAAAATTAAATAATTCAACTAAGCAAGTTTTAGTAACAATATTGCAGGGGCCTACTGTAAAAATTTGGAATTTTTATTTCGCTCCCTGGTTCTATGAAACGACAATTACATTTATTGTTATATTTTCAGCTTCAAATGAGAACTAGTCTAATCACAATATCGGTAGACCCCACTTCTGGGGTATTTTCTGAATCGTCATGATCAGCTCTACAACTGCAACAGACAGATTTTTGATATTGTTTTTAGTATTCGAAAAACGGCAGTAAATGTGGAACAAAATGTGCATTTTTCATGATTACTCGAATACTAAAACCAATATCAAAATTCTATCTGTTGCAATTGTAGAGCTCTTCTTGAGGATTCAGAAAACACCCCAGAAGTGGGGTCTGCAGATATTGTGCGCAGACTAGTTCTCATTTGAAAATTGACATGTACTGATTTTCGAAATCGCTATTTCAAAATGAGTTTCGCAAGATGTATTAATTATTTCGTTATATTTTGCTCTGCAACCCTGAAGGTGGAGTATGTTTCAGCGAATATATTTACTCAGTTAATTAACTTCGATATAGTGCATTCGAGAGTGCGAAAATTGATCTCCGCCGACAGATTGTCTGATCTGACATGCTGTGATCAGGATAAAAATCAGTTTCAAAGATTTCAATGCAGACCTGAAACATATAGCACGACTCGATTTCAGCCTGTTAGGACGCTCTCGCTTGTGTTGTGTTAGAAGTGCGGCGAGTCATGTTCTCATTGGTTTACATAGTAATATGAATAAATTATTGTTAGCTTCTTAGCTGCTAGATGTCATTGCTTTGCATATATTAGGCTGCTCAAACGATTTGAGCAAATCATCTAATTACGCGCTCATTACCTCTCTGCAATCAGGCGTATGCTTCTGCTTAGCATCCCGTCAATACTGTTGGTTTCCCTTCTTTTGCGATATCTGAACGTTAATAGGAAGACAACTCATTAATTAATTGTTGTCCCGTCTCTCCTTCACAGAGAGTCAGGGAAAGCTTGAAGGACATCTTCGAAAGGACTTTTTCGAAATTCAATACAAGCGCTCTTTCACAGCTTTGGCCATCAAGAGAGCGCGCAGAATCAAGAGTCGATTTCCAGCAAAATCACGGAGACGCAAAGACATCATGCGTAGCAACTCAACTCTGCCTCAACAGCCTTCTCAGCAGAGACTCATCTTCGGAGAAAGCTAGATGAACGATGAGAAGACTCATGTTTATTCATTCTTCATCCTTACTCTCCTGCCAAATCGGTGGGAAAACAAAGAATGAAGAGAGTTCATGCTGAAGAAGTCATTTCTAGGAGCTCTTATAACAGTTTCAACCGACGGTTAGAAGAAGAAAACGTTCACATAAAGCCTCTCATTTCATGAGTAAAAAACGATAATTTTGGTGAAGCGAATTGAATGATTATTTGTTTTGAGCGAGAAACCCAGCAACCACTATAAACAAGGAATGTTGTGTGTCTATGAAACATATTTTTCCAATTCTTGCAGTTTTTATTCATCAAAATTGCTACATATCTTTACTTTCTGCCTCATAATTACTCTTTGCCTTGTTTCTGATCTAAAATATGTGCTTTCCCTTCAAGAAAGCCAATAGAAATCCTAGGTTAATGCACAATCCATTATTCATTATTTCGATATCATAATGATGCTAGCCTTTTTTCTTGGGCGGACCTAAAGCCGCGTAAAGACTTTAAATTAATTTGCTAATGAATTCACTTAATTGAGATCATCGTCTGCTCGGGTCTCCATCTGATTATCGCGCTTCGTGTGGTGTGGTGCTCATTAAAGAAGGAGTAACACGAAAAATTAGTTCGATTAGCCACTATTTGTATGTAATAGAAGCCGAAAGCCCGATAATGAATCACTTTATCCGATGTTTCACAGACAGCTCTGAGGCTATTTACATACGCGCAAAGTTCATTGACAGCGCAGGGATATGGCTAGTTCGTTTGTGTTTCACTTGCTCTACATATTTTCGCCTCGTTCTTGTGGTATTTTGGGTATTGTTTCCCATTGCGAGCGCAATATCTTCGTGGTGGGACTCCCTAGCATTCATTCGTGTTACCCCTTCTTTAAGTTGTTTTTTCTTAATGTGAACTGGATGATCTTTTGTGCATATGACTGATTCGTGTTGCCGCTTGTTGCATTAGTTGCTAAAGAGGGGGAAACTACTTCTACGCAGTGATAGGTGATTCCTGTCATTGCGTAGAAATGTGGTTGTTATCTTCGTAATCTCGCCATGGTGAAAATAATAAGTTTCTAAAGAATGGCTGATAAACGAATTATTTCTTGAGTGATTGAGTCTAAAAGTTTTCACGAAAATCGAAGTTATAGTATTCATCGATTTTTGGCCTCAAACATCGCGAACCTCGTGTTTTCAAGCAAAATCCAAAATTTCATGATGTCATATATAAGTAATTATCGCACAGGAATATCTTTTCTTTCCGTTTTCAATGTTTACTGACCTATTTGTACAGATTTCCATTGAAAAAACCGAAGATTTCAATACTTCATAAAATCATGAAATCTGAGAAATTTTGTAAAAAAATGCGATTTTGTGAAGTATTGAAATCTTCGGTTTTTTCAATGGAAATTGTTATATATAGGTCAGTAAACATTGAAAACGGAAATAAAAGATATCCATGTGCGATAATTACTTATATATGACATCATGAAATTTTGGATTTTGCTTGAAAACACGAGGTTCGCCAAGTATGAGGCAAAAAATCGATGAATACTATATCTTCGATTTTCGTAAAAACTTTTTCCTGGGGTAGAAAAGGTAGAAGATTACGATTCTGATGAAATCTCAGGATGCAACGGCACTTATTTTTTCACGACGGCCAATAAATAAGAAAAAAATGATGTCAAAAAATGATTTATTGCACTTTTCGAAACTTTGACTTTTCGCTACACTAAAAGTGTCAACGTAAAAGTTATTCTATGTAAGAAGGCGGTCATTTTGGTTTTTTTAACGAAACTCTAGCTCAATTTTGAAGCATTTTATGAATTTTCGAAATTTCGAAATTTCAAGAGCCGGCTTTTAGGCAGTTTTGAGAAATCGCGGAATCCGTATGTACAAAATGATCCTGGACCATAGGGACACCTACCATGAAAATCTCAAAGAGATCCGAGCACTTTGAACATTTTGTCAAACGCCACCTGCCATCTCTCAGAAGACGTGTGATAAGTACTATGCTAGACTTGTAGTGAGGCAAGGTAGAGTTTGTAAACATACAGTCTCTTCATTCTGCACGCTCCCTCACTGATCTGGGCGGAGCGAGGAAACGTTTTTGATTTATTGACTATTTTTCTCATCGGAATTCCGCGAGCCATTGAATCGATGTGCAAAGCAATAAATATCTAGCCAATGCGAAACTCAACATGTTCCGTTCTGATATTTTCTCTCCGAATCTTGAACTTTTCACTCTGTAATTTTACACGAATTCTCTGTCTGCATCATCTCCTGCACCTAGGCTGACTCATTAGCATGGATTCTCGCTGTAAGCCTGCCTCGTCTTCCCTTCAATCCATGAGACAGAGCATTTCAGCTGGGCGTTGTGATAGGTTCGCAAGACAGAACTCGCTCTCTCACCGGTTTGACGAGCAAACTATAATAACAAGCAAAAATCGAGTGATATTGTGCCCTTGAAGAATTCAATGAATATGTTACGAGTATGATACACATCACGTACTGATCTTTCGAGAGACTTCACTAGAAGTTATATCTTTATTCAGCCTTCACTCTTCACACAAAGCCTCTCACTGTGTGATTTGGCGTTTTATGATGTTTTTATAGTTATGAAAAATGCAAAATTGAGAGGAAGGACATGTCAATGGATATGTTGCGGATGTGAAACATACTTCGATTAACAACAAGTAATAATTCTCAAATTGTGATCATAGCTTTCTGCATGAACCACTGATCTGCTACCTGATTGTTAAACACAAACATTTTTCCCATTATGTGATGTAACAAACTTAAGTGACTCACTTCAACTGATTGTACTTACAGCAATAATTCTCAAATTACGAATTATTTAGCAACATTTCATTTGTTAACAATCGATGAAAATCGCCTGAGAATAGTCAAGATTAGTCAATCTTGTGACCGCACCAGTTAATCAGTTGATCACACGCCCAGTAGCCTGCACGCTTGTTAACGTCTGATTCGCTTGTCTCATTAGTCATTCATTTTACTTATCATGATCCCATTTTTTTCTTCCTCTTATAATATATCTAGCATAAGCCTCTCAATATGCAGAAGAGCTCAATAAACCTGGCTATATTTGTATAATTAGGAAGTATGTACTGCTACTCAGATGCCTTCTCATGAAACAACGCATTGACATAGGCGAGAGGAGATGCTATCTCCTATTTTAACATATTTTTTGCGTCTGTAAACTTTAGCTTTTCCTACCTGCAATAGACCTGACCCACGGTAAAATTGATGCTCCCACCAGTTTCTCAAGGTCGTATATTATTATAAAACGTATGCTGCAGATTGTGCAAACTTTTTTTGATTTTTAATGCAAATGCTACTACTTCCTATCGAATCAAAATTAATTTCAAGGAATATGACACGACGATGAAGCACATTTCAATGCATCCCCTGGGATCATTTTCACTTAATCTAGGAATAATTTTTCGTTGCACGATCCAAAAATGTTGTTTTTCGAAATAACTGCCACAAGAAATCGATTCAAAGAGCAAAACAAACAAAAATGAAGCGACTTCGAAACATATGCAATAGTTATTTATATATTTTTTTTTCAATTTCTAAGGATATTTGTTACTTAACCAGACCAAAACCCCTAAATTCCCGCCCATTAGCAGTCTGCAGCATCTGCTACCGTCATTCTGATTAGTGTGCATGTTCGTTAGTAGTCTCGTCTCTCCTCCAGACAGACAAGCACATCGTGAGAGCCAGTTGCAAGAAGGACGACGTCGTTTATTACTAGTTCTGTTCTATCTCACAAGTCTGACTTGGGTAAAATGAGGCAAGCAAAATGAAGGAAATTAATCTTCCCGTTGTTCGGAATGTAACTCATCCAAGCTCTAATATCTCTAGGCTCGTAAGGCGTCAATGATGTATTAGGAGGTTCTTGAGAGTGCTGAAAATCGTGGTCAACTTTTTGACTCGATCGGTTAAAGAGTGGGCGGGAGATTGTGTAATTACAAAATTTTTCTCACAAAACAGATCTTTGACATGGAAGATAAAATATGCTAGCGCCTGTTTCGTAATGTTGTATTTCAGACATATCGTGAGAGCCGGGAGGAAGAAGGACGACTTCGTTTATTACTAGTTCTATCTCACAAGCCTGACTTGGGAAAGATCAAGCAAGCAAACTGAAGGAAATTAACCTTCCCGTTGTTCGGAATGTAACTCATCCTACCTCTAATATCTCTAAGCTCTCAAGGTGTCAATGCTGTATGAGGAGGTTCTTGAGAGTGCTGAAAATCGTGGTCAACTTTTTGACTCGATCGGTTGAAGAGTGGACGGGAGAGTGCGTCCCTAGCCATGACTACAAAATTTGCCATCTCACAAAACAAATCTTTGGCATGGAAGATAATAGATGCTAGCGCCTGTTTCGTAATGTTGTATTTCTGTAAACCCTTGGTTTTCCTGCCTGCGATAGACCTTATCCCGGTGAAATGGATGGTCTCACCTGTTTTGCAAGAAATGACTTAGCGTGCTCGCGATCTTACACCAGGCCCATTGTTGGTAAATGATGATCGGATGGCGTAACCCGCCTTTTCGTGGAAAAGCCTGACAGATTTCACCTTTCACATTCCACTTTTCTACCCTCCAATGGAGTGCAACGTGTGTGTTCCAGTTAGGGAAAGGATGCAATATTTTTGAAAACTGGAATCCTCGCACTATTAATTAAGAAATAATTCCGACGAATATGACGTGATCGTGAAGCGCATTTCAATGCATCGTCCTGGTCAATGTTTCACTTAATCCTGGCTAGGGATGGATTCCCTCTTCATTCGCACTATATCTTGCCGATTAGACCGGTGAAAGGACAATGAAGATGATCATTTATTGCGAAGCCATCCCTAATCCTGACACACTCTTCCTCGCAAGATAGCATAAGTAATTTTTCAGAAAAATACTGTCGTCAATTATTGATCCAAGGAGCAACATCATACACTTTGAACCTTATGTGAAACTCAAGTATTATTTCATTCGAACTTTTCCGATTTCCAAAGATTATATTGTTGATTAAATCCGATAATTGCACACCCATTAGCAGTCTGCATCTGCTACAGCAAGGCTCGCTCGTTAGTCGACCCCACCAGTGCTGTCCACGCCGCCGGCGACCTCGAGACCATGAACCCCGGGTCATGGTTTTTTTGGCAGGTGGTGGGGAAACCACAGTCGTTGAAGATAGACCTAAGGTACCATAACCGTCGTCATGTACATCGACACGACTGGTATTTGTCAGCTACCGTAACCCGCACTACCGTAACCTGAGTGCTGTGGGCGCACCACGATGTGGTAAAACATACCTTAGACGGATCAGGAAAGCTCGGCCGTCGTACCGTAATCTACTTACAGTAACCCAAGTACAGTACCATAGCTAGCAATCGTGAACTGACTTAATTTTTTCATGAAATTTCCATGAACCCCTATTCATGGTTGAGCCCCCACCAAAAGTGGGGGCTCACCATCGTATAGTGGGTCATGGTCGAAAAATCGATGGTAGGTCATGGGTAGGTCAAGATTAAGTACTGTACCAATCAATAGTACAGTACTTCCTGATACCGTATATAGCTACCGTAACCCGTAACGTACCGCGAACTGATTTTTATTCAAAAATTGAAAATAACGTCCCCTAATTAAAAAAATCAAAGTACCGTAACCAATCGATAGTACAGTACCACCAGATACCGTATCCCACTACCGTAACCCCGACTATCGCGAACTAACTTTATTTTTAAGATGTCCTGGTGACGTGCACAATTGGTCTGGTGTCGTGAACAATCGATTGTACAGTACCCAAATGACTACCGTAACCCAGTTCCGTGGGTCAGATCTAGTTCATTGGGTCAAACATTTTTCTAAAAATCCAAAATCATTTTATAAAAATCCTAAATCGATCATAAATTGGTTCTACACTAATTAGGGTTACGGTAGGATATTTCAAAATAATTTTATTATCGATTTAGAATTTTTAGAAAAATGTTTGACCCAAGGAACTAGATCTGACCCAAGGAACTGGGTTACGGTAATCAGTTGGGCACTGTACAATCTTTCGTCCACGATGTCAGACCGATTCTGCACGTCACCAGGACATCTTAAAAATAAAGCTAGTTCGCGATCGTCGGGGTTACGGTAGTGGGATACGGTATCTGGTGGTACTGTACTATCGATTGGTTACGGTACTTTGATTTTTTTAATTAGGGGACGTTATTTTCAATTTTTGAATAAAAATCAGTTCGCGGTACGTTACGGGTTACGGTAGCTATATACGGTATCAGGAAGTACTGTACTATTGATTGGTACAGTACTTAATCTTGACCTACCGATGACCTACCATCGATTTTTCGACCATGACCCACTATACGATGGTGAGCCCCCACTTTTGGTGGGGGCTCAACCATGAATAGGGGTTCATGGAAATTTCATGAAAAAATTAAGTCAGTTCACGATTGCTAGCTATGGTACTGTACTTGGGTTACTGTAAGTAGATTACGGTACGACGGCCGAGCTTTCCTGATCCGTCTAAGGTATGTTTTACCACATCGTGGTGTGCCCACAGCACTCAGGTTACGGTAGTGCGGGTTACGGTAGCTGACAAATACCAGTCGTGTCGATGTACATGACGACGGTTATGGTACCTTAGGTCTATCTTCAACGACTGTGGTTTCCCCACCACCTGCCAAAAAAACCATGACCCGGGGTTCATGGTCTCGAGGTCGCCGCCACTGCTGGACAGCTATGGACCCCACTGAGAAAGTGGACACACTCAAGGATAAGGTACGGGGGGGGGGGGTCTAACCTAGTTTCTCTCTCTTTCACACCGTTGAACAATATATTCTTATATTCTGCCGACACCCTCTTTCTACTCTTCACAATCCCTCGCTCAAAAAGTCCTGCTTTCACTCTGCATATTCAGGTGTAGGAGAAGGAGGGAATACCTCCTCCCCAGCAGCTACTCATTTTTGGATGAAAGCAGATGAACGATGACAAGACTGCTGCGGGGAACAAGGTAATAATTATTTTTTTAAAATTAATTAATTAACTAATTAACTGCTTAATAAACTAATTAAGATCACCGCTGGCTCGGTTCTCCATTTGGTGCTCGCGCTCCGTGGCGGTTCTAACTGAGTAGTGGTTTCTAGGCCCGATTCTGATTTCTTGATATGTGCTGAATTGCGTTTGTTGATTTTTATGAAGTAATGGACGATAAATGTATGACGAGACGTATGAAGCTGCCGCATTGAAACTGTGAAACACATTTTTCTATTTCTAGCTCTTCGTATTTCTGAAAAGTGTGGTCATCGCTTTATGCTACCTTCTCACTGTTTACTCGTTGTCATTTATAATTAAGTGCTTTCCGGTCAAGGGAGTAATCTTACTGAGAAATCGCCTCTTTATTCCTCGTTTCACGCAAAAGTTAGAACGGTGAGGGAAAACGTAGTCATTTCTTTCAAATCCATCCCAATTACGGTTACAGCAATTGTAATCTATGACGGTTAGACGGGAGGAAAGTCACACACAGCCTCGTACTTCGTGATTTACAAAAATCGCTAATTTTAATGAAGCGCGTGCATTGTATGATTACTTTTATTGGTAAAAAAACTCACGAACATTGACCCTATGCACATTTCAATGAATATGTTGTGACTGTGAAATATATATATTTTTTCCAAATTTTTTCTAGCTTTTTTTAGATTTTGAAATTCACTTTCAGCCTCTTTCTTGTCAATTGCTTTGTCGCGAACGTCAAGAGTACTAGTGATGGTTGCAAGGACTCGCCTTTTCATTCCTCATCTCACTCAAATTTCAGATTGTTTTGACATCATGAACAATGAAGACAGTATTGTCTTTCGAAACCATCCCAATAGTTACAACAAATGCTCTCGAAGACAGTGTGACGATGGCAACAGTTACACAAACTCTCTTGCTTCGTGAATTCTAAAAATATCTAAAAACATCTAAAATATCTAAAAACACCCTATAAATATTTTTCGTCATATTTTTTCCCATGGCATATATGGACATGCTCTTTCATATTCCGCAATAAAAACCTCTGCGTTTCTACTGGGTAGTTATAAAATAGTTATTTCCTCATTAGAGAAGTAGTTTTTCGATTACATCATTCTCAGTTTTCGTCCAATCGGTAAGCTTTCAACATTAAATTTATTCGTTATATATTTTCCCGATTTTTTGAGACCTTTACCAGCTCTGTAGCTGTTCTGGGAGCTGAAATACAGTATAGCCGGAGTGAAAACCGGGAAATATCTAAAAGCCGGCTCCGGGACTAATAACCTGGCTATATAAATTTCTTCTATCTAGTACCTCATAACTTCATATTATGGTTCATTTAAAAAATGTTTGAAAAAAATCGTTCCCGAAGGGGGAGGGGGACAAAAGCACAACGGACAAAAGCACAACAATTCACCATTAATTTGCGATTGGACGTAGCAACTTGGGAGTTAATTCGTTGTAACCAGTATGTGCTCCCCTACATGTGCATATGCAATTCTTGTTGCTAGGCGATCATGAGTTTCACTCGTCACCCATGACCAGGGGTTCATGGTCCAAAATTGACCATGTGAGAGGAAAATCGTGATTAGATAATCACCAGATGCTGTAACCAATTGATATTCCAGAATCCCAGAAACTAATCTAAACTAGTTACGTGGTGACTGAGTGGTTACGGTATTTGGTGATTATCTAATCATGATTTTCCACTCAACTGTTCAATTTTTGACCATGAACCCCTGGTCATGGGTGACGAGTGAAACTCATGATCGCCTAGCAACAAGAATTGCATATGCAAATGTAGGGGAGCACATACTGGTTACAATGAAGGAACTCCCAACTTGCCACGTTCAATCGCAAATTAATGGTGAATTGTTATGCTTTTGTCCCCCCCCCCCCCCGAAGGTGCTATTTTTGCTTCATCGACTCGCGATACCTGTGTTACGCTGCTCATTACCTATCTGCAATCAGGCGTGTGCATCTGCCTAGCACCCCATCAAGACTGTTGGTCTCCCGTCTTTAGTGATGTCTGGCCGTTAATAGGAAGACATCTCATTAATTAATTTTTGTCCCTTCTCTCCTTCACATAGAATCAGGGAAAGCTAGAATCAAGGACATCTTTGAAAGGGCATTTTCGAAATGTAATACAAGCGCTTTCTTACCGCTCTTACCAGCGAGAGAGCACGCAAAATCAAGAGGCGATTTCCAGCGAAGTCACGGAGACGCAGGAAAATCATGTACAGCAAGCCAACTCTGCCTCAACAGCATTCTCAGCAGAGACTCATCTTCGAAGTAAACAGACGAACGATGATAATACTGCTATTTCTTCATTCTTCGTTCTTACTCCCTTGACAGATCGGTTAGAACGCACAGAATGAAGAGAGTTCATTCAGAAGTCATTTCTGGCACTCTTACAACTATTTCAACCGACGGTTAGACGAATGAAACGCTCCCAGCCTCTCATTTCGTGATCTGCTCGTGAATCGCGAGTAGGCGGCCACGTAGCTTTTGTTACCGGAGACATAGTTTTTGTTACCGGCCACGTGACTTTTGTTACGCGGACGTGACCGTAACGTCCGGGTAACAAAAGTCACGTGGCCGGTAACAAAAGCTACGTGGCCGGCTACTCGCGATTCACGAGTGTATGGTATTTGCTATCTGCAATAAAGCAACAGAAGATTGAATCTATGAACATGCCAACGAATATTTGGTGTCTATGAAACTTATTTTTCAAATTCTTGTCGTTTATATTTCTATAAATGGCGATCTTTGCATTCTGCCTCCTAATTACTCGTTGCTCCGTTGCTGGCACAAAATATAGGCAAGGTAGATTTTGTAAACATACAGTCTCTTCATTCCGCATGCTCCCTCACTGATCTGGGCGGAGCGAGGAAACGTTTTTGATTTATTGATTATTTTTCTCATCGGAATTCCGCGAGCCATTGAATCGATGTGCAAAGCAATAAATATCTAGCCAATGCGAAACTCAACATGTTCCGTTCTGATATTTTCTCTCCGAATCTTGAACTTTTCACTCTGTAATTTTACACGAATTTTCTGTCTGCATCATCTCCTGCACCTAGGCTGACTCATTAGCATGGATTCTCGCTGTAAGCCTGCCTCGTCTTCCCTTCAATCCATGAGACAGAGCATTTCAGCTGGGCGTTGTGATAGGTTCGCAAGACAGAACTCTCGTCATTACAAATGCTCTCTCACCGGTTTGACGAGCAAACTAACAAGCAAAAATCGAGAGAGTATTGATGACTGGGTTAAAACCTTTCTCATCATTCTGCGCTTGCCAGCAGATTCGTGTGAAACTACGTAGATTGAGTACATTTGAGAGGTTTGTGAGAGTACGTTGAATGACTGATTTCATTCAAATACATCGCAACTTTTTTGATCTGATGATGTCTTCGGACACACAAAGCCTCTCACTGTGTGATTTGGCGTTTTATGATTGTTTTATAGTAATGAAATAAGCAAAATTGAGGGGAAGAAATAATAGATGTTGCGGATGTGAAACATACCACGATTAACAACGGTTACTAATTCTCAAATTTTGGTCATAGCTTTCTGCTCGAACCTGGTATTTGATTGTAAAACACACACATTTTTCCCGTGATGTGATTTAGCACAATTCACGTGACTCACTTCAACTGATATAGTAATAATTCATTTGTTAACAATCGATGAAAATCCTCTGAGAATCGTCAAAAACAGTCAATTATTGCTAAACTTCTTGTGATGCAACACGAGCTAATCAGTTGATCACACGCTCACTAGTCTGCACGCTTGTTAAAGGATGATTCGCTTATCTCATTAGTCATTCATTTACTTATCATGATCCCATGTTTCCTCCTCTCACAATATATCTATCAGAAGCCTCTCAATGTGCAGAAGTGCTCAAGAACCCTGGCTATATCATATTTGGATACTTAGGAAGTATGTACTGTAGAGTTCGAGAAATGAAACCACTGTCTCTTTATTTTACACTCTCTCTCGTCGATTGGTTGAGAGAGTGTGGGAAATGAAGAGACGGTGACCCGAATTACGAACTCTAATGTACTGCCACTCAGATGCTTTCTCATGAAACAAAACTTTGGTATGGCCGAGAGAAGATGCTAACACCTATTTTAACATGTGTTTGCTTCTGTAAACGTTCGCTTTTCCTGCCGCCAATAGATCTGACCCACGGTAAATGGATGCTCTCATCCGTTTCTCCAGGTCGCAGATTATAAAACGTACTCTGTAAATTGTGCAAACTTTTTTTGATATTTTTAATGGGGGGATCATATCGAATCTGGGCACTTCATATCGAATCAAAAACAATTTCAACGAATATGACACGACGATGAAACACATTTCAATGCATCCCTTTGACCCCTTTTCACTTAATCCAGGACACATTTTTCGTTGCACGATCAAAAAATGTTTTTTTTTTCGAAATAACTACCACAAGCAATCGATTCAAAGAGCTTCACAAACAACTATGAGCCGTCTTTGAAACATATGCATTCACGCTCAATAGCAGTCTGCAGCATCCGCTACCGTCATTCTGGTTCATTAGTGTGCATCTTCGTTAGTAGTCTCGTCTATCCTCTAGACAGACAAGCACATCGTGAGAGCCAGTTGCAAGAAGGACGACGTCGTTTATTACTAGTTCTGTTCTATCTCACAAGTCTGACTTGGGTAAAATGAGGCAAGCAAAATGAAGGAAATTAACCTTCCCGTTGTTCGGAATGTAACTCATCCAAGCTCTAATATCTCTAGGCTCGTAAGGCGTCAATGATGTATTAGGAGGTTCTTGAGAGTGCTGAAAATCGTGGTCAACTTTTTGACTCGATCGGTTAAAGAGTGGGCGGGAGATTGTGTAATTACAAAATTTTTCTCACAAAACAGATCTTTGACATGGAAGATAAAATATGCTAGCGCCTGTTTCGTAATGTTGTATTTCTGTAAACTCTTGGTTTTCCTGCCGGCGATAGACCTTTTTTTCCTAATAATTCTTTATCATGCGACAAAGCATGAAAATTCAGATATATGATCAAGGGGAAATTAGGAACATGATAATTACGATGCCATATCTAGATGACAAGGGGAAAATAGTCATCAGATACTAGTGAGAGTGAATTAGAGATAATGAGAAAAATCAATACTAATTACAGCCTTATCCCGGTAAAATGGATACTCTCACCCGTTCAGCAAGAAATGATGTAGCTTGCTCGGAAAATTTTGGTAAATGATGCTCGAATGGCGAAATCCGCCTTTTCGCTGAAAAACCAAACACATTTTACCTTTTGCATTCCACTTTTCTACCGTCCAATAGATTGCATCGTGTGTGTTCCAGTTAGGGAAAGTGTGCATTATTTTTTTTGAGAACTGACATCCTCTCTTCATCAATTCAAAAATAATTCCAACGAATATGACGTAATCGTGAAGCACATTTCAATGCTTCTTCTTGGGCATTTTTTTCACTCAATCCTGACTAGGGATGGCTTCGAAAACAACTATCCTCAATCTGCATTATATCTCGCCAATTAGACCTGTGAGAGAGCAATGAGGCACTGCATCGGATGAGGGCTATGACGTCATGCCGCCTTTGATATTTCAAAGACGGCATGGCGTCATAGTTCTCATCCGACATAGTACACACAATGAAGGGGGTTATTTATTGCGAAGCCAGGCTCTGTCTCAGTTTAGAGGTCCCAAAAAAATTTAGAGGTTCGAAATCAATTTAGAGGTTCCAAAAATTCGCTTCGTCAAATTAGAGGTTCCAAATCAATTTAGAGGTTCCAAAAAATTGGCTTCGTCAAATTAGAGGTTCCAAAGGGTGCTGAGGCACCGTTTCAATTTAGAGGTTCCATGTCAATTTATAGGTTCGTCAAATTAGAGGTTCCAAATCAATTTAGAGGTTCCATTTCTGATGACATTTGAGGCCAATTCAATTTAGAGGTTCCAAAGGATGCAGAGGCATCATATCAATTTAGAGGTACCATGTCATTTTAGAGGTTCGTCAAATTAGAGGTTCCAAATCAATTTTGAGGTCCGATCAATTTAGAGGTTCCAAATCAATTTAGAGGTTCAATCAATTTAGAGGTTCCATTTTTAAACAAATTGGATATTATTTCACCTTGAATGTTGGTTGTCAATTTAGAGGTTCCATGTCAATTTAGAGGTTCCAAATCTTTTTTGTAGTCAACTTTATATCGTTTAAAGATACAAACGAATGATACAGCGAACGAAATAGCATAGTCGATTGACCATTCCCCAAATACTCTATCTTACCGTTACATTCATGGAGAAGCCGAAAATTACTGTTCGGGATGTAGCGGCCGAATAGTATTAGTCATACATCAGTGTTGGACTACTACGAAACGTTTCGAGACATGACCGAGCAGTGGTTCATTAGGAAATCATCAAACATCCCTCTTATCGGAGGTCCAGGTAAAATAAATTAACACGAAAAATAACTGTTGTTTTCATGAGTTTATAATGCATGTAAATCAAATTCTTTTCAGGTTCAGTAGTCGAAATGGACGAATCTATTTTATTTAAATCTAAGCAAAATTTAAACAGAGGAAATAAACTCAGTCGCCCTCACGTGCTCGTATTTGGGATGTTAAAAAGAAGAACTAACGAGGTAAGTTCACATAAATTAATAAAAGTCATTTATCATACGATTCACTCTCAATACAACAGGTCTCCATGTTCGAAGTCCCGAGAAGGAATGCGGCCACACTGCTCACCCTCGTTCAAAGACATATATATTTCTGGTCATTTTTACATAGCATTATACAGTTTACATTTATCACATATGTAAAAATATATGGCTACAGTACGATAAGCAAAATAAAAACGTGCATTTATACTTCTTTGTTCAACAAATATCGGTTTTTCAGGAACCACTATACTTACGGACGGATTGACGGCTTATGGAGGAACAGAGAACTTCAGTCATCAGCCTATTCAATTTAGAAACCACAAAATTACTTTTGTAGATGCCAGAAGACGGCCCACAACATGGGTAACTTCACATTATACGAACATTACAATGACAAAAACTTTTTGTTTAGGAAAAATTTGTTTAGGAATTGAAGCCGCCTGGGTAGAACTCAAAAGATCGCTCAAGACTTCATACGGATTACCCGATGAGAATATTGGAGGATATTTGTATAATTATGTTTTCCGCCGACTCCACAATCATCAGAAGTTGACGAACCATTTCATAATTAAAATGTTTAGTTACAGACGTTCAACCGCTGCTAATCCTTGAAGTCCAGTAGTTTGTCCCTCTCCAGATCCCGTTCCCCCACCCAGGCCCTCCGGCTCCCCTCCGCACATTTATCTAGGTCCGGCTCTCCATGCTCACCCACGTTTGTATTTCTGCCGAAAAATCTACGACCTTTCAACGTACACCCAAGAGATAATTATTTTCATTCATATGGATTTGCCAGTAAAATATATAATAAATATATAATGTATCGATTGTCCTTGTATGAACAGTAATAATATAAACATTAACATTAATCTTCTTAAGATCACGCTTTAAAACATCTGACATGGAACATTTAAATTGATTCGGAACCTCTAATTTGACGAACCTCTAATTTAACGAACCTCTAAATTGATATGATACCTATGCATCCTTTGGAACCTCTAAATTGAATTGGGCTTAAACGTCATTAGAAATGGAACCTCTAAATTGATTTGGAACCTCTAATTTGACGAACCTCTAAATTGACATGGAACCTCTAAATTTAAACGGTGCCTCAGCACCCTTTGGAACCTCTAATTTGACGATGAAAATTTGGAACCTCTAAATTGACTTGGAACCTCTAATTTGACGAACCTCTAAATTGATTTCCAATCCCAAAACTGGTTGGAACCTCTATTTTGATTTTTTTGAAACCTCTAAATTGATCGGACCTCTAAATTGACTTGGAACCTCTAATTTGTATGGACCTCTAAATTGACATGGAGCCTCTAAATTGATTTCCAATCCCAAAGCTGGTTGGAACCTCTATTTTGATTTTTTTGGAACTTCTAAATTGATATGGGACCTCTAATTTAACATGAACCTCTAATTTGATTTTTTTGGAACCTATAATTTGATTTGGGACCTCTAAACTGAGACAGAGCCCGAAGCCATCCCTAATCCTAACATTATTTCTTCCTCGCAAGATGAAAAATTAGAATTTTTTTTCAGAAAGAATTCCTTCGAAACATTGATCTTCAGATCAATATCAGCGACTTTGCACCTGATGTGAAACACAAGTATTATTTATTTCAATTTTTTCCAAATTCCAAGGATTTTTATGATGATCAAATCCGCAAATTACACGCCCATTAGATGTCTGCATCTCCTCCAGCAAGGCTTGCTCGTTAGTGTGGATGCTCATTAGTCGGTCCATCTCTCCTCCATCCGGCAGACAGATCGGTAGATACGGGAGACGCAAGGGCAATTCTTTCGGAACTGTGCTGCACAGCGTGTCAAAGCGATGGTTTCCTTTGTTTGCCGCGGCGCCCGGTCGATCTTGAAACATAACATTTTTTGCTGAAATGAACGAATAAAATTTGAACCGAGATAGGTGAAAGCTATATCATAGCTTGGCTACAAAAAGTAAATAAATATGTCTAATGCATTATAGCTCTCAAGATTGTAACCAAGGTGCCTCCCTATGAGTTTTGATAATTTCCATAAAATTTAAAATTTGTTACATGCATTTTGCAAATTTTTACGCATAAATCGAAAAAGTTGACAATACACAGTAATACGGAACCCCACATATGTAGAACTTTTTCATATCTACGTGAAGAGCTCCACAATTTGTAGAACTTAGAATTTTTCGAAAATGTTGAAATGTTTTGAGGAACTTCCAATTTAATCTTTCTTTTCAAAATTTCTCAAAATATTTCAACATTTTCGAAAAATTCTAAGTTCTACAAATTGTAGAGAAACTCTTCATGTAGATATGAAAAGGTTCTACATATGTGGGGTTCCGTATTGCTGTGCATTCTCAACGTTTTCGATTTATGCGTTAAAATATGAAAAATGCATGTAACAAATTTTAATTTGTTATGAAAATTATCAAAAATGATAAGAGGCACTTTGGTCACAATCCTGAGGGATCTATTGCATTAGAAATATATATTTACTGTTTGTAGCTGAGCTATGATTTATTTTTCACCTAATTTGGTAAAAAATTTTTTCGTTCATTTCAGCCAAAAATGTTATGTTTCAAGATCGACCGGGCGCCGCGGCAAACAAACTTTGACACGCTGTGTGATGATCTCAGAAAGATGCCACCCCTACTGTCTCTAGGCGAGACTGCTACCGGGGATACTGTGGAGAGCACTCATGCTGGTTGTACTGTAGTTTATCACTTTTGTAGCTTCTGTCCATGTGGCTTACTTTGCCTTCACTGGTTCCCATGCACTCGCCCAGTCAGGAGGTCCGGCTGTCAGAACGGACTCGCCCACTCTCATTCCGCATCATTCACCTGACAGCCGGAGTCAGCACCGTCCACCCTCCCACTCTCTCACTCTCTCTCCCCCTCTCTCCTCTCTCCCTCCCCCCCCCCCCTCCTCTCTCTACCTTGTGGTTAGAGGCCCCCGGCCTCTAACCACAGACTAGACTGAGGGGCGAGAGGGAGAGAGGGAGGGGTACCCCTCCCTCTCCCTCGTCCCCTCAGGGGCTACTCAGGTTGTTGCCCGGGGCAACGAGGGGACAGAGAGGGAGTGACCACTGCATTCTCTCCCCTTTCCCTTCTCGTTTTCAACCCCCAATTCGGCCGCATTTCAGGCACGATTCATGGCTTTAGTCCTTTTCCCTCCCCTCTTCCTCTCTCATTTCGACGCGATCTCCAGTAGTTCCCTAGGCAACGAGAGCTGTTGCCGCGCGGAGGGAGAGAAGTGATATTTCGTCTGACTTTTCGAGTGGTTCCGAGTATTGAGGATGACTCAGCTGAAGTCGGAGCAAGCCAGTCATCATTTCTTGCCTCTTTTCTTTTGAGTTTCACAGATTTTAGTTTTTAGCAGTTCCCCCCAAAGCCTGGAAATGGTTTAGATCTCTCACTATTTCGTAAGCTCAATTGTTCCACTGTGACTAACTGCTGTTTTGTGTATCTGATTTGGATGCTGAACACTTTCTTCGTCGCTTAACGCGGGGTTTGATGAGTCATATAGCCTGAATATGGAATAGGCCTTAGCTCTGGTCTTTTGATTGCGTATTGCCTAAATTGTCGTGCCGGGAAGCACTAGCAGTTCGTTATTGCGGGACTCAATCTCGCGGGGCATTGCTCTCCTCATCCTGCCCTCTCTCTCAAAGGACATTTGTTTTCGGTGACAGGGTTTTCGGTGACGTTAAATGCAGGGAGTAATTTATCGCGAAATCAGCCTCGCATGCCTTAATTAGCCAAATTATCGGTCATTCCTATCTTATCTATGCGGAATTTACTCGCCTTTCGCGTCATTTTATTCATGATTTTTGCCAGTTCACAGATGGAGTACCTTTCGTCATCGCAGAGGATGGACCGACTCCACTCGCCGGTGAGTGATCTTTGATCTCTGATCTTTAGCACGCAAATATACACCGCGGTGGGATTTTAAACACAAAATCCAGCTACTTACCTGTCGAAGGTGTTAGAAAACCATCAATATTTTTGGCATTATAGCCGAAAAATTTCGGAGGTTGCGCCAAACTATATTATTTGATCTCTGATCTTTGATCTTTGACCTCAATCGCCGTCAGGTCTCCCCGTTTCTGCCGCGAGACGAGGACATCGTCGAGCTGTTGAGGAATCACGACTTCGACACGCGCTTGCAGGTGGGATTTTCTTGGGCTGCTAGAGATCTGAATTCGGGTAATTTTCTCCTCATTTTCCTCACTCTCTCGCCACAGGAAGTGCGGGATACGAAGATACGAATTGCGAACCTTTTTGTTGTCGTGTCCCTGTTAGGTTCAAGGGGAACGGTGGGCAGGATAATTGTTTACTAAATAGATTCCACCCGTGCTTAAAAAACTCGATTATTTCGTTTAGGAATTATGCGAATTGAGTCCTGCATTCCCACATAAAAATGTATTACAGATCGAAATTGGCATTCTTATTTTGTGTGAGTTTCATACTATGCTTATTGGACCAAGTTGTGCGAATCATACACTGGCAGAATGACAAGCGCTAGCGAACAAAAACAAACAAACAAACATGAATCGGACCAACAGTTTTCTCCACAGAAGCTCGTTCCAAATATTAAATAATCATATTTTTATGCGCTCCTGATAGAATTAAACTCCATGTCTTACCTTTCATTTCAGTTGAGTTTCTGATTAGGTGCAAAAACAGCCGTTTTGCCATGCGATCATTCACTCAAATAAAACTATAATTTTTTTTCTAATTTTCTAAACTAATTGTAACGTATTTGCAGACGCTGAATCGGATGATCCTCCTCTGTAAGAAGGACATCGAGTGGTTCACGAAATTCTCGAAGAAGGTTCGAGGCTGTTCTGCTCTAAAATCTATATTTCCCCTATAAACTCAGAAGAACTAGCTTGGTGCTTGAGTATCGTATAATTAAGAAATATGATAAAACGATGTGCAAAAATAGCGAAAGAGACGCCGAGAGAGGCTATGCAATGTCGAGTGCCAGACGAAATCAGGTGGAAACGGCGAGAGAGCATGGAGAATGAAGAGAGTCAGGCAACAAATTTTGCCGATTACAGGGTGATCTGATGAAGAACCTCGACCGAATCCTAGCCGAGGACCGATGGGAGGTGCAGCATCAGGCGATTCGATTCCTGCTCGAGGCAATGCCCAGTTTCGGAAATGTGAGCGGTGATCTTTGATTCTTGATCTCTACGCCTTCTCATGTGTTCCTTCTCCAACTTCAGGCGGTAAACTGTTATTTGACCTTTAGTTAGCCTCTTTAGACTCTTTGGGTTCTTCTGCAATTCCTGGTCCGTTTTCGCCGCTGAAAGGCAAATGATCTTTGACCAATAACGATATTGACTTTAGCATCTGCTGTTTGCAACGCGTTTCTTCTGCAACAATGCTCATTATTTCATCGCTGTTAATTAGTTTCCTGGGATTTTCGGATGTTCATTGAGCATTTTTGCAGAAACACGTACGATTATGGTTCTTTGGCCAGTATTTTACAGTAAACGAGTAATACGGTTAATTAATTATTATTTATTTAATTAATTACTTCCAGAATCTTGAGTACTGCATGGCGTACATAATGCCAAATCTGTTGCCCAAACTCGGAAGTTCAAAGATCACGATCAAGAGGGTGAGCCTGGTCTTTGATTTTGCTTATCTTTGGTCATTGGCTTTCGAAAGTATGAGCGGAATGAATGATACAAATATTTGTGTTGCAGTTTCGTTTTCGTGAATTTTACAGAAGATCCGCATTAGGCAAACCAGTCCTCAATTTCGTTGCGGTGATACTAATGCTGGTTTCATAGTCGAAAAAGCTGAGGGGTAACTCTTCATTTTCCGAGCTCTCTCACCGGTCGACCAGTCGAGAGACTGCGAGAAATGAAGATAGAAATGAAGATACCCCCCAGCTTTTGTCGACGAAAGGGGCATAATTGAGGTCGTTCTACATGTTTCTGGACAGTGTGAGAGTGGGAAACGAATAATCCCCCTCTCGAATTCTAGCACTCTTTAGTTATCCAGAGCAATACCAATCAACCTCAGTTAGTGCAACGGCTGATATGTGACTAAAAAGTACAATGTACCTTGGTATTTCGAGAGACCAGGTGAACTTGAGCCACTAGTGCTAATCAGTTCTAATCTATTTCTCAATTAATAAATGTAGGTCACCGTACAAGTCATACAAAACTTCACACGACTACAGCCGCAGGCATTGCACACGATATTGGTGAGATGTGACGCGAATTTTGTCGATATGAGTTCTGCGTTGTCCTTAGTCACTTGAGTCGGTCAGTGAACACGCAAAGTGAAGAGAGTCTTGTGAAGTCATCGCAAGCCTGACCGCGAGAGATGTTGTAATTAGCCAGCGCCAGTTTCTCACGTTACCTGGGAATCGTCAAGGCGCACGCAAGGCCTTGAACAAGCACGACAGCATGTAGCGGGGTTACGAAAATCAATAGGATTATAGGATGAATTGCGTTTACTACGAATTTCGTGTATCCAAATGGATTGGAAAGATGCTGCTTATCTGCTTACGAATGGCTTCTCTACAAAAAGACTCTCTTCATTCCGCGTGCTCTCTCGCCTATTTTGACGAGCGATTGAGCAAGCAAAACGAAGAGATTCGATGAGAGAGCAAAAAGCACGATGAAGATAGCGTTTTGCTAATAACATCCTTTTCCAGCTTGAGAGCTGATTTAAAAAAAAATTTCAGATCGTGCTCAACCAAGTTATCAGCAAGTCCGCCGATCGACTCGTCAATCAGGAGATTGTCAATGAATTGCCCGCGCTATTTCAGGTAATTTTAGTGCTCAAATTAATCAATCATATACTACTCCTATAAACATATACTACTCCTTAGAATATAATAGCAAGAAATGAAGGGTTCGATTATTGGTTGGGATGGAATGAGTTTCATCCATTTCTCAAAAGCAAATCTGAAAGGGCGAAGTGATGGTCGAGAAAAAAAGTAAAAATGAATTAAAAATGTAATTACTGGAGGCGTCTAAAAGCTTACCTTTTTTGCCAACAAAAGAGAAAGGGGAAACAAAAGTGCAAATTATTTGAATATTGACGGGAGATTTCATGTGTTTCATCCATGACTCAAAAGCTGATCGGAAATGGCGAAGTGATAGTGAGCCCAAGTCAAAACACAAAAAATTACTTTCCTATCCACCGAAGCGCCATTTACTGCTACGTATAAAATATTTTCGAAATTTTACATTTTTAGGACTGGCTTCGCGACGGCAACTGGGGCACGATGCTGGAGGGCTTCATGGGATGGATGGGGAATGCGGATGAGGAGACCAAGAAGAAGATCGCTATGTGTCTGAGGAAACTGCAGGGTGAGTAGGGACGTCCTGTAGACCCACATGTATTGCTTTAAAAATGATAATAGTTGGAACAGCGAGAGGGTAAGTTTGCCATGTTTCTGAAGAATCTGCAGGGTTATTATGGTATGTGTCTAATTACTCATGTTTGGCCTATGATAGGCCTATGAGAATAGAGGAAAGATCTTAGGGCATGGAGAATAGATCTAGAGGGCTTCATGGGATGGATGGGGAATGCGGATGAGGAGACCAGGACGAAGATTGCAATGTGTCTGAGGAAATTGCAAGGTGGTTAGAGATGACCTACATGTTTTGCCTTCATACTGTGTATAATTGGATCTGTGAGAGGGCGAGTTTACCATGTTTCTGAGGAATCTGAAGGGTTGGTGCCTTATGTGACTAATTATTCATGTTTGGCCTATGATAGGGGGAGAATAGAGGAAAGATCTTAGGGCAGGGAGAATAGATCTAGAGAGCTTCATGAGATGGATGGGGAATGCGGATGAGGAGACCAAGAAGAAGATTGCAATGTCTCTGAGGAAATTGCACGGTGAGTAAATATAGCGTCTTTGACATAGCTCACCGCTCACCGCTTGAAATATGAGATGCCATTAATACATGCACATCTCGTCAAATTAATGCTGGGTAAACATCATCACCATTTAAACATGCTTTAGTATGAATATAGCTGCCTCAGAAACTGATACAATTAGATCGAAACTGCAGTCATGCACATGATCGAGGGCGATGATTGTATAATGATTCCAATTACGCAAATTGGACATGTGAGAGGAAGTATAGATAATAGATGATGAAGTAAACCACGCGATGCTTAGGGAAGCTGCATGGTGATGATGAAATCATGATTAACACGATTCAAGATTCGCCTTAGAAAGGGTGAAATACTCTTCTGAGATGCGCGTACTTTTTTCATCACTCCATGTATACGTATTTATCTTATCACTCCAAGTCTTACAAGACTCTCGGAAAATATCTCTAATTTTTTGTGGTATACAAAACGGAAATTAGAAAGTAAAAAATGACAGAAAATTGAAATGAATTATGTTCGAAATTCAAACGATCAATTCAGTGTTCATCGGTGGAGTTATATCTGCCACTGAGTCTAATCCTAAATATTATACCATTTATTTATTTTTTTTTCTAATTAAAATTATATAATTTAAAATTATATTTTTAGTGTTCATCGGTGGCGCAAACTGCGATCGTTTCCTCATCCTGCTCACTCCACAGCAGAGAGAGATGTTCAAGAAGGAGGTGGAGAGCATCACCCTACCGACTGCTGATATCTCGGCACCGAGTAAGTCATGAAATACTACAGGGTGGCTGATAAATATTGCGCCACTTTTCTTGTTTCTCAATCTCCTGTAGGCACCATTGCATCAAATTTGGTAACTATGTTGGTAAGGGACAAAAGTTATAAGCCTATAAATATTATCTGGATTGTTCAAGTATTTCAAGTGTTATCACTTCTGAAATATTTTGTTTTGGAATTGGGGTTTTTTTCTGGGCACATAAACGTATCTGATAGTTTATGCCGCCTTACAGCAAGGAATTAGATACAGCCATTTATTCCATCCATTTATTCCTCATAAGAACAACCATTTACACGTATTAATATGTGGTCAATTATATTATGAGTCTCGGAACTTTCACAGAAATACTTTAAAATTATTTCATTATGAACGGCGCTCTATAAAAAATAATAATATTTCGAAGCCGCATTCTTCGAACACATTAGCTATTGGAATTGTTCTATTTTATGCATGATACTCCATCATTCTTTATTGTGAAAATGCATTCCATTTGCTTGGGCATATTGATTCGGAACCAGAATAAGTTGCGAAATGCTGCGAAGCGCCGCTTTTAGCGATATTTTGAGGTGCCTACTTCTACCATTAATTCAACGTTTACATTCAATTTGATGCAACAATATTTCATAACTCGACTCTGTTAATAGCTATGCAACATTATACGGCGGTATCAACATTCAGAATAAGAAATTCCGAAAAGTGAGTTTTTTGCATATGCGTGACTGAAAGTCATCAAATTTATCTCTCTCTGTTTTCAGAGCCTATATCGCATTTGACAAGATTATCACTTAGTGGAAGGGTTACTCTTCATATTCACCTCGGTTGCAATTTCGATGGACATTGAGATCATTTTATATATCGAAAAATGTGAACGGCGCATTGAGTAAAAATGTAGACTACTTTTTGCCTCCATGCTAAGAGGCCGGTCGATACCATGAAGCCTGCGTCTAGTAATTGTTTTGCACGGTACTGATATATATTTAAACGCAATATGATAATTATCCTTTTATTTGTTTGCGAGATATTATTCAAAAGGTGGACGCAATATTTATCAGCCACCCTGTATATAATAATCAATAGGTTAATGAACAATATATACCGTGGCAAGCTATAGATCTGAGAATGACTAAGCGAGTTATATATGCTAGCTAAGCGAGACTATGAAAGCTTTTCACTGGAGTGCTGATATCTCTGCACCGGGTAAGAACAACACGGCTGCTTGATTTTCTGTATTTAATATTAATTATGAACACGGTAGTATCTTGAAATTGCTCCAGTAAACGCCAAACAATGATCTGGCGATATTCACGTGCTTCAAAGTCCCCAGCACTTAATTTTCACTCTTCATACACGATTCATAATTGCATTTCACATGCATAGGGAGGACGACGGGGAAATGAACAAGCTCTCAATGCAATTGCTTATTGCTATAGGGCGGTGTATGCATTGAGTTAATTATCCCAGTGCGAACTATAATCTCAACTATATATTATCTCAACTTCGAAATACAATTGGTCGAGGAATGCGAGATGTACATAGCTTGCACACTGAGATAGACCCAAACTTTGCGGTAGAGAAATCCTGACTCGGCATGGACTTTAGCCAGCTGAAAATTCAGTTGGAATGGACTTCATAGAAAACATAAACCGACAACACAAATTAGCGGTTAGGGAAGTCAAATTGTTGCTTTAAAAATATTGTATTAAAAAAATCAACAATTCATTGATCCCGTCGCCCTTGTGAAAGAGCTGAAACTGAACTGAAATCATCACAGGACAAGCTCCTTGGACCACATTCTCATTGAAATTCGCATTATTTTCACCGCTCATCTGTAAACCTCGAGAGTGCCTCCGATTAATTTCGCGCCGTTTGTTGGGTCCAATTAAACAATCAAATGTAAACAAATCTTACAGGCACCGCCTCGACGCCCGTCTCCTCGACCTCTTCGCGATCTGCTAAGTCGGGTGAGAAATATCGAATTACCTAAAAGATAAAGAGAGATAAACATAAATCTAATTGCAGGTCGTGAGATGCGGATGCGGTTCGGTATCGTGCCGACGTACCTGGCGACGATGCTGGCCGATGATGACCCGAACACGAAGAGCGCGGCATTGGAGAAGGTGAGGAGATAAGCATCTTACAATTATTCACAATAACAAACACACACTAACAAATTTGGAATATCAACTGCTTTGGGTTATTAGTGCATAGCATTGGTGAAGCGCTTGGTACGTGGAAATAAAAATAAATTATGCTTGCTAATGAGGATCCGAACAGATTTCAACGATCACAATACCACTGAATATTATGTTTCACTTTAACCATATAACAGTTACTTCTCTTCTAGTTCGATGCAGTGTGAGGTGCGTCTACTTACATAAACAATAATACGATTTTTGGGCGCCTGCAAATTGATTTAGCACCCACAACAATGCGTAAAATAATGTCACGTTCAAACCATTTTTCAGCTGAAGACCATCATCGAGACGATGTCGCCCGAGTCGACGGCGAAACTCATCCCGCATCTCCACTCCTTCTTCGTCACTCTCGGCAACGTCCTGAACGACCTCAACTTCAAGTTAAGTCATATAATGACTGTAGAACTGTAGAAAAGGGTATAAATCTGTGGTTTTAGCTGAATCTAAAAAAGGCCTTTAAACCTGTGGAGTGTGTATTGAATTCCAAAATCGATGTATATAATAAATCATTGTCAACCGGAGAGTACAAATCTATTACTAAATCGATAATTTGTAGATCATAATCCAAGCACTCGACCTCGTGCGTCTTACTGTCAATAGGCTGAAGGCGAATGTCGAGGCGCATCTACAGGCGAGACCATTTCCGAGTCAAACTTCCGGTTCAAAATAAGTTCTTCCGGTTCTATTTCCGGTTCAAACATGCCATAATTTTTATTACTGTTTTAATTACTGTTTTTACCGAGTGGCACTCTTGATGCACTTACTGTTCAAAACAAAAAAAAGTGCATTTACAAATTACGTATTATCATGCTTCCTGAGATCTTCCTCTCAAGAAGCAATAATTTTCGGTTCAAAACAAGCTGTTATTGTTTTGTTTTTCCAGCAAGTCATCGCACTGTTCTCGAGGCATCTCGGAAATCAGAAGGCCGTAGTCAAGCAGCTTGTAATGATGACCGTGATGGATCTATTCCGGGCGCTGAATCCGAAGGTTTGTTATTGCTTTTGATTGTTGTTTTTGTTTTCAAAACAACCTTATTATTGTTTTCCAGTCCGTCGTCGCCGTTATCTGCCCGTTCCTTGAGCACAAGAACTCTCGAGTGAGGGAGGAGGTGAGATAGTGTTAATCCGTTACAGAATTGACAATTCCCATTATAAATTCAAAATTCGCGTAGGTTTCAGGAGCAATCTCGAATTTGTATGAAGTTTTGAAAACAAATATCATTTGAGTTTCAGCCATTGCATACCTTTGATTGAAATGGGAGACGAACGATTTCTTCTACTTGTGGAATTAAAAACAAAACTAAAATATCAAGGTACTCAACATCATCACTGCCTCACTCCTCGTCGTGCCTCCGTCGAAGATGAACCTTTCCGCCCTTGCGAACCTGCTAGTACCACGACTGGTGGATCCGAAAAGGAGAGTCAGGTACGGTACTAAGGCTACTCAACCGACGGTACAGAAAAATGTGCCACGACTGGTAATTGAGAGTTAGAAAGCTAGCCATTTTGTCTTATGGACTAGTTCATACAAAAAGCGTAGTCGATGCACTCGTCACACTGACCAGAAAATCTCTTTTGTCATCACTAGTAACTGTTCACATGCAAGGTCGGAATGTCTCTACAGGGTACGGAGAAAGTATGGCAACAAGGATTTAACCATGTATTTTCTTTCAAAAACATCGAACACTTTTGAAACGGTACACAACATTTATCAGAGATATTAGGAACATTACAACGATAGGTTATTCCGTTAGCCTTTATGACAGCCTTGAGACGAGAAGGAACTGACTCGACGACCCCGAAGGTACTTCGTATCGATCTTGCCCCATGCCTTCTAAAGGGAGTTCTTGAGAATCCCCAGATTTTGGTGGCGGGTGGAGCAAGCATCATTCTCCAGAACCGAGCACACAATAAAGTCGAGGGGCTCATATCGGGACTGTTGGAGGGCCACTCATTCGATGGAATTAAATCTTGCCGGTGGCACACACTCCTGCCCAAAACATCACTGACTGCGGGTGGGAAACTCGAGAGACGGTTTGCCCTAGCATTGGCTTGCTGAGCAGACTGGGCCATTACTCTCGTGTTCTGACTGTTGAAAGCCTGCTCCACCGTGAACATCTTCTCATCCGAGTAGACAGTCGTGAGATGTTCGGCCCAAGCCAGAAGCTTCTTGCATCTCTTCAGTCTCTTTTCCTTGTGAATGCCAGTCATAACATGGCCCTTACGCATCTTGTAACGGTAGGGCATGAGTCCAGAATGGACGATCTTGCGCACTGAATACTCGTCAATACCGAGATCACGGTCCATCTTCCTCATAGATCGCTCGGGATTGCGTGCGACTCACTTCGGCACAATTTCCTTGTTCTTGCGAGTGACAGCGGAGGAAGGTCTGCCCATTCTAGGACGGTCCTTAGCCGTGCCCAGCTCCATGAAACGGCGGATGGTCTTGAAAACGGTAGGACAACAAACACGGCATTTCTTCGTGATTGAACCAACGGTCTCGCCGGTGCTCCAAAGGCCAATAATTGATTGGCGGAATTGGTGGGGTCGAACCATGACAACGGACAACAATTTGAAGTGCGCCTTGAATACATCGAATGATTAGGTAAAACCTGCTATAACATGTATTGGGGTGTCCGGAAAGTTCGTATAATGCTTCGGAAAAAAGTCAGTTCGCGATCAAATGCAGTGATTGCGCAATCTGTTTGTCAAGAATGTATTGCATCATTCTGACGTTGAGTAGTGAGAGGATTTAATCAGTCTCCTAGTTGCTACATTGATTGTTGTGATGGACTCCCATCTCTACCTCCGCGCAGTTTTACTTCATTACTACCGTCTTGGCCGATCCGTGAAGGAGGCCCACTCTGCCCTGGCCCAGTCGGAAGGAGCTGACGCCCCCTCCATACCCTTCTGCTATAAGTGGTTCTCCCGCTTCAAGAAAGGGGAGTTTGGAATCGATGATCAACCCCGCTCTGGACGCCCTCCCTCCCTCGATCAGCCTCTCGTTCTCCACACACTGAAGCGCAAGCCCATGGCCAGTGTGCGTGAGTTGAAGAAGGATACTGGTACTCCCAGATCAACGGTGTCCGATATCCTCCATCGATCTGGGAAGAAGCCGAAACTCCCACAAGTGATTCCCCATGACCTCTCCCCCGAACAGCTGAAAAATCGTGTTCAAGTCTGTCGGGAATTACTCCATCGTAGATCCAATCTTCGATGGGTCAATTCCATCATCGCTACAGATGAGAAGTGGATCACGTACGATAACCCTGTGAGGAGACTGCAATGGGTGGATGCAGATGAGAAGCCCACGCCCGTCCCGAAGAAGGAAGAGCACGGAAAGAAGGAACTCCTCTGCTTCTTCTTCTCAGTGCTCGGTCCCATCTACTGGGAGATCCTCGCCCCTGGCACCAGCATCAATGCCGACCTGTTCTCTGAACAACTGGAAGATGTCGCAATCAGAGTCCCTCCCAGACTCCTGAACCAGGGCAAAATTCTTCTTCTGATGGACAATGCTCGCCCACATCGAGCGAAGATGACCCAGAAGAAAATGGACGAGCTGAAGATCGAGAGGATTCCCCATCCACCGTATTCCCCGGATCTCTCCCCATGCGACTACCACTGCTTCCGCTCTCTCTCTGACTTCTGCAAAGGAAAGAAGTTCAAGAATCGAGATGAAGTTGTGAGGGCTTTCGTGAACTGGGCGGTCTCGAAGAAACCCGCATTCTGGAAGAGAGGAATCGAGACCCTGCCCAATCGCTGGAAGGAGGTAGTGAGAAAGAAGGGGGCATACATTGGTCACTGAGAATTGTAAAGCATTGAATAAAAAATAAAAACAAAAAAAATATACGAACTTTCCGGACACCCCAATATTAACAGGTTTCCAGGACTGATGAAATATTTGCGTTCAACCTTTGTTTCCATATTTTCTCCGCCTGTAATGTTAGATAATCTTTCTTCAGACTGGCAGCCTTCGAGCAGCTCTCCGTTCTCGCCTTCCACCTCAACGGCAAGCTCGACCCAATCCTCAAACTGGTGAAGGAGTACGAACAGAAGTGCTTCGAGGGACTGACTGCTGCTGTGAAGGTACAGAATCGGGCTTCGCTAAATTATTCTCTTCATTATGCGTTCTGTCTCATCGGAGGGATCACCGAGTAAGGAGGCTGTTATAAGAGAGTCATTTCTTGCGATGCCAGTGAATCGATGAGTGGTAGAAATTATATTCGGAGTTGAATTCTGCGTTCTTGAGCGATGGCTAATTTCAAAATATACTATGCAATTACTTGCAGGCCCGTCTAATGCGTGGTGCACGTCCCACCCTCCGCTACGACGGCCTTCTGGAGTACTCCACTCCGCCCATCTCTGACTCATCGTTTGACGTCGCAGATGAAGTATGCAACTGGATTTATGATAGGAAAAGCTTGGGTTTTCCAAATATGATAAACTAGTGGTGCATGAAGACTGATGTTTGAAAATTAGAAAACAACAAATAAAAATATGTGAGATGATCTTAATTTTCAGGCGCTGACCCAACCCGAAAACCTCGACCTTCATTGGATTCTGCACATCAACGGACACGTCGAGAGGTGCGGTAGTTTATTTAGTTATGGATTTATTGATTCCATTAAATTCGGACACTAATCTAACGATCATCCGTAAATGATCACCAGAATGTTCAGCTGTCATAGTGAACTGTATATTAAATAATCAGGTCATTATTTCGGTAACAGAAAAAGCTAAGAAGTGCAAGAAATTCTTTCTCTATGCCCGTCCTGTAGTGAAAGAAGTACTGGGACTAGGCGTTCATTTATTATGCCATTCATTTCTCAAAGTCAGCTTTACAGAGGGCCCATTTTCAGGCGGTAATTAATCTAGTGCCCGTTGTGGAGGAAATTCTTGTAGTAGCGTAGCTTGTTCGAGGATTTAAAATGAGCGTTTTATACTATTTTTGGTTATCTTTCTAACAGCTGATATTGCGACTCAAAACTGTTCTAATAATATTTTTTCAGATCCTCATCTCCGCCCACGCTCTTCTCTTCCTACAAGACTGTCGTCAAGGTAATTATTCTTCTAATTTTAATATTTTCAAAAGTAAATCGATGATTTCCAGGGCGAGATTGCACAGCAAGTGCTCGCGCAGCAGAAGTCGTTGTGGGAATCGGAGAGCGAACGGGTGATTTTTGATCTTTTTCTCAATACTCCCGGTTGCAGTTAATTTCAATTATCCTTGAATTTGACTGGAAATGATGATATTTTTTATTTAAATAAATAAATTAATAACCATCAACATTGTAGGACGACGCGAGTCTCCACTCGGTTGCGATGATGGAGCGGCAGAAGTCCGATGACCAGATTGCGAGGAGGCCGACCAGGGATGGAGGTGAGTATTTAGTATTTGAAATGTTTTGAAATATTTGTATTTTATGTTTATTCAAAACTAGGAGTCTTTAGATTATGACCAGAAAGTATTCGAATTAGAAACGTATTCGAATTAGAAATGGCTTCATCATGAATATTCTCATTCGGCGTGAACTTGTGCCGATCTAACTCAGATCAGGTAGAACGAGGAGGCTCATTTTTTTGAAAACTCATATAATTTTTTTTTAAAAAATGTTTTTAAAAAATATTATTTTTTTTTTATTTGAACCGACATCCCTGCAGCGATCATATTGAGAGCGTACGGTTTGATAATGACCACAACGTGAAACGTAATCAAATGAAAATGAACAGTTCCTGGGTTGAACATTGCGCTGTCGAACACCGGTATCAAAGTAGTACTGATTCAAAAAAATTGTTGCGACCACAATGCATATCGCTGCCCCGAATCATCGACGCTTTCCCCAATAAATATCGTTGGAAAGACGATATATCCTCATTGTCCACCATTCCTTGGTTAGGCTAATCACTATTGGCCTATTCCTCATCATACGTTGCTTCCAACCACATAATCTGGGTAATGAGCTAGTCTAACAGAACCACCGCGTCTGCTAGACGAGTGGGAATGCAGAACAGAGAACTAGTCCTGCTGCTTCCACTATCCCAGTGACTATCCGACTCTTTTCAAAGAATGTCGTCTCTTGAATTTTCTTCATTATTTTCGATCCCCTGTCCGCCTACCCGGCGAGAGAGAACGATGAATGAAGAGAGCCAATTCAAGCGAAGCCTCTCTCTTTATCTCTCTCTTCTCTCTCTCTAGTCTCCCTTCTTCTCGCGCTTTATTTGCGATTAGACGGTGCAATATATCAGGGAAAATGGAGAGAGCTTCCCTCCTTTCAATACCAACCTCTGATAGCCAATGGAGAATCGAGCGAGGTGTCGTTCTTCCCTTGTTTCCAGTAGTTACCCTCTTCCTTTTACACGCTCTCTTAAGAGTTAGACGAAGCTAGAGAGAAAGATGAATTGAGACGATGTCTCCTCCTTATGGTTCTCTTATTGCAAAATTTTCGTTTCATTTTCAGATATGTTTCATGTGCGCTATATATGTCACATATATAGTGCACGTGAAACATATCTGACAATGGTACAAAAATTTTCCAATAAGAGAAGCCTACTCCTCCTCCGTAAAATTCAAGCGAATCCATCCCTGCTCTCTCTTCTTCTTTCTCTTTGCGGCTAGACAGTGCGAGAGAGAGCGGGCGGAATGGGGAGACCTCCCCCTCCATACAATTGCCCCATCCCTCCAACGACAGCTGAACGACCAGAGCGTTTCTCTATCCTATAGCAGAATCGCGTCATTCCTATCCTAATTGTCCAGCATTAATCGATCTCTATCATAAGTTAGACAGTGCGAGAGAACACACGACATTGAGAGGGCTTCCCATCATTCCAATTGTCTCATCCCTCCAACGACACCTGAAATGGGCTTCTGGAGCAGTAGTCTCGCTCTCTCCACATCATACACTCTCTCGCTCACTCTGAACGCGTGTGTTTTGGAAAGAGTCAGCCGATTCCTCGGCAGCTGTTAGATGCCAAATCCCTTCGCACGAGAGCATTCGCGATCCCATGTACACCCAATTTATCGAGTCGTCCAATCGTTTGCCATCTACTGGCTCGACTTTGCAAGGTACATTCTGGAAATTTGAGTTTCATTCGACTTCGAAGGTTCTCGGTATCTGGATTCTTCGATACTTGGAACTCTTGTTGTGCCACATAATCTATATCTATTTAAAATTCACAAGAAAATGAGCAAAATCCTTGGTTTTTGTATATCTAACAGTTTACGACAGAGAGAAATTATCGATTAGAACATCAGATCGCCAGGAGACCGCCGAATTAGTGCTGGTAGTGAACTATCGAACAGGATCGATCATACAATCATGGGATTGTGTAGAATCCGACCGATATGGTCGGATAGTCACGCATGCTGCAGCTTCGTAGAATAGCCCCAATGTTAAATTAAATTTACTATTCGAACGACATACCACGCCACTATCATTTTCTCAGTCGCTTCATTCTATGAAGAGCTGGGTGCGAAACATATCCGACAAAGCGATACAAATTAGAAGAAGATGCTGTTCAGTTCCTTCCTTTTGATGATGCGGCTACAAAATTTGCTCTTACGGCGATTAGAGTGTTCGCCACACACTAGATCATTAGCTGACTCATTATCCTAATTATCGCAAATACTCATTACCCGACGACTGTAATGACGCTTCTCCCAATGAGCCATTCCTCGCCAATCCTCAGTCGCTCTCCTGGGCGAAGAGAGACGATGCAGAATTGAGAGAGCTCCTGTTATCCAGCAGTCCTCTGAATCTGCTCTTCTCCGTTCTTCCATCTCTGCATTTATTCTAGCACACTCAGCAGTTAGATTCAGAATGAAAAGTTGAGAGAGCGAAGGATTCCAATTACCCCATCCCTCCAACGACGCTCATAATAGGCACCTGCGAGATGACAATGCCGTCACATGAGAGTGATCGAGCAAGCTCTCCGTTCGGTGATTTGTTATCTGCCGTAGCGCTCATAAATACAACTTGCTCGTCTTTCTGGAAGTTGAGTTTCACTCAGATCAGTAATGATCCGAGTCGTAGATTCCACGATGCGCTGCAGTCACTCTGCAATTAAAAAATACCTTAATTACTTGATTTCGCTTTACCTCAACACCATCTACAAGGTATTCACAAGGCGAAGAGCAATAGCTTCCACCTCAGATACTCTATGTTATTTCTGACATGGCGATTGTGTATGCGAAGAGAGTAGGGGAATTACTCTGTGGAAGAGTAGGAGTGAAGGAAGTAAATTGCACAAACTATTGTATGCTCGGTTTCTTTTCACCGTACACACCCTCTCATCTGTCTGTACTCAAGGCCAGGCCACTGGAGAAAGAGATTGGGGATTACTCATAGGTAGGTAGAGCAGGACGGGAGTAAATTGCACCCCTCACCCTCGTCTTCTCCCATTCGGGCATTGTAGTAGTCCCCACTAGGGTTCTCTTATTGGAATCGTATTGGAATGACTTGCATCATTTTCATATATGTTTCAAGTGCGCTATACATATGATCTATATAGTGCACGTGAAACATATATGAAAATGATGCAATTCATTCCAATAAGATTCCAATAAGAGAACTCTAGTCCCCACACCTGATTGCTCTTTCACAACCACCTGAAAATTGAAGCAGTTCTCGATTCTTGTTTTTAAAGCCTATTACTACTAGCCCCAAGTTCAGATTGCGCTTTCACAACCTTACAATAGCCTTGTTTTCAGATCTCGTGTTTTACCTCATCTTTAGCTATTGCAACCCCCGACATTTTGAAGCAGTTCTCAGATCGTGTTGACAATTATCACCTTATTAGGTCATAGTGTCTCTCACACAGTCTCTGGACCTTACTGACAATTAGGTTTCATTGTGTATATATAATGCGTAGTGTCAATCAAAAACAATTACATTTGCAAGATCGAGCAACGTAATACAAGGTGCAGTAATCTCCCGGAAACTTGAGTTTCAGTAGGCTTTCTTATTTGTATTGTCGGTGATTCATCGATTAATGATCATTTCTCCGTAAACAATAGTTACATTCGTGAATTTGCGCTTGGGTCCCATATCATCTGTTATGACGAGTTAGCCATAATCGACACTAGCCTACTCTGATTGCGCTTTCACAACATTGCAGTCGTATCGCAGCAGTTTTTCTCATGTTTTTCACTCTCAACTTGGACTTCGATCGCCTTATTCCCCCGAGACTTCTCAGTAAAGTCAGCTAACGACTTCGAGATTTGTGTTGTCATTAAAAAAACGTTTTTATTAGTAGTAGTCACTACTACTTCTCTTGTTTTTATTTGTGTCAAATAGTCTCTGTACCCTCTTAATTTCGCCTGCTCTCTCGCTCTCTCTAACCGGCGAGAGAGCGCGTGAAAGGTGGAGAGTCAATCCTACAGGCTAGAATCCAGAGGCTGATTTACACTCCTATTTTTGTCGTCGTACCTAGAAATTAATTTCCGGATCTAGGTAAGCTGATTACAAGTTCCTTCCTGGGAGTGCTGAAGTACTTTTAAGTGACGTAGGCTACCTCACGTATGACACCTTTTCAAGCGTCTTCGCCTAATAGTTTGCCGGCACGCAAAAGGCCATACGGGATCCCCACTTTTCACTTTTCAAAAGTCAACTCAACTTCCTCGTTTTCTCCTTTCCCTCTCGAAAGTTCCTTACAAGTTATTCGAGAAGTCCGAAATGAGGCCTGAAAAGCCTTAGTAAAGCCTCCTTTCGGGCTGATTGCTTTAGGCGGGTGTGCCTGCTCACATCTCCTTCGTCGCCTAGGCAACCGACGGATGTCAACATGATACGCGCAGTGGGGTCAACAACGCCACGGGGTGTTGGAGAAGCCATTCTCGTGAGAAATTGCATGCCTCTCCACTTCTTACATGTTATCTTTCTCTATTTATGGTAACTAGTCGTCACTTCAGAGTAGTTTCTCTCATTCGTTATCAGTACTACCCGAGTGTTTCAAGATTTCTCGTTGATTCTGTGTCAATTTGTCTAATCCTCTGCTTCTGGGGGCGTGGGAGTTGTATCACCTCTGCTGACTCGTTAGCGCCCCTTTCACCGTTATTCCTTCCCAGCCAGTGTTTCTCGCGACGAGATTCAGTTCAATTTCGACATTACGTACACTATTTTCATCCCAACTACTTTCGATTCATGCTCCCGAGTTCAGATTCATAACGTAGACAATAGTCGTTTTTTTCGTTACTTTTCTAATGATATCCTCAAATGACTGATCGAAAATTGTCATGTGACTTCGCGCTTTCCCTCCTGTATACTACGTCTCCCTGGCTTGGCGACCAAGCTACTCCTCCTCCTCTCCAGTAGTTTTGTCCTGTCCACTCTTCCATTCTCCCTCACCTTGACAACTTATCCTCCTCTTTCCCTCTTCCTCCCTCTCGGACTATTATGGCTACTCTGGGCTACTCTTCGTCCACCTACTTCCCTTTATGCAGCGATTCTCCCTCTCCCATGCGCTCTTTATTGCCAAAAAGAGCGAGAGAGCGTGCGAAATTGAGAGAGTCGGAGTAATGGGCCGGCTACTTTTATCGACGGGAGACAGAGATTTGCTTTACTACATCCTACATTCGTTCTTGCAAAGTAATGGTGTCCATGTTTAGTAAAACATTGTTTACCCTGCTATTTCTCGAGATCTCGCCGTTCTATTATTACCTTATTATCACCAAGATTCAGCTTTGTTCCAGTGGTTTTGGCTCTTTATGGTAATTGAGCACTAGGCTGTTTGTTGTTCGCGACTTTCGAACTATTTTGTACTCTTGTTATAGGAAGTGCGCTGAATTACGCTAATTGTTGAGCGTTAACATATTTGTATCTGCCTACTAAATTGCCCTCCTTTCATGGATACTTCGACTACAAAGTGGTGTTATTCTCACTATACTTCGTATTTCTGTTTATGGGTACGTAGGAGTCCGGATATATCCATTTTACTCTCATTTTCTTCCGATAGAGAGAGAGAGAGCCAGATAACAAGAGTAGAGAAGAGAAAAGGGATGAATCGGCAAGAAACGAATCTCTCTATTTTACGTGCACTCTCGTTAGTCAAATCGGGGATGAGCACTTGTCTGGCTCTCCTCATATCACATACTCTCTCGCCTGTTAGAGAAAGTGAGAGAGCAAGGAATTTGGAGAGAGTCAGATGATTACTCTCGGTGAGACAGTACGCAGAATGAAGAGAGCCATTTCTGGTGAAGTCATCACTAGGAGACACAAATATATTAGTATATGCGAGTTCTCGTCATATTTTTCACTCATAGACGCATGAATAACAGAGATACGAGGATACTAGTGTACATACTGATGCTTCCATGAATGATCAAGTCCATTGCGTATAAGAAAAGTTCGCGGGACACGTACTGATTCTCTGTTTTTCTAACTTTTGCATGTTTCCTTCTTCGACGCTGATGGCTCCACTTGAGTCCTAATGACAAGAAAGTGATACTCTTGTCTGAGTCACTTTTTTCTCGCCAAGATACTTGCGAGAAGAAGCACGATTATCTCTGATTACAACGAGGCGTCTTTCTTCTCTCATTTCAGCTTCGAGTTTCTCACCCAGTACGCAAATTACTCATTTCATCATTGATCGGTTGCTTCTCGAGCACTTCTTCTTCCCAGATTTCGCCCACACATTTGCTCAGGAGCACTAACGATCTTCTTCATTTCCTATCTCATTTTACCACGCTCTTTGGTTTCTCAGGGAGAGCAGATTATGCATGAGACAGCAACGGAAGATAATCATTGGTGATCATGAGAACGATGTAGGCGTTAAGTGGGAAGAAGAGCAATAATTAAAAGGAAATGCGCAATCACATTCCGCCTTGCCAGTTGTACTGGAATGCATCCCTTGCCGTCTCCTTTGGATGCGATCTCTAGTCCTGCCATACCTGGCATTCCCACCTGTCTTCTCTCCTCTCTCTCCTCATTTCTCATGATATTTCCCCTTGAATTTCGCTCGCTCGTGCCTTGACTCTCTCAAGTTTACGTGCTCTCTCGTCAGATGAGAAAGAGCACTACTGCTCCATCCCTTGCGTATTGGCTAGACTCTCTCTATTTCGCGTGCTCCCTAGCTATAAGATAGAGCAATCTATCCTCATTTTGGCCGCTCTCTAGTCTCTCTAACTGGCGAGAGTGTGTAGAGCATTCTAGCGTTACCACTACCGCTCGTTATTACGACTGCAGTGCATGAGATTGACTCTGGGGCTGAATGACTACTATTCAGTTATTGTTCATCCATTGTTATTCGAGTATGTTTTCATCATTTTGCGCAAGTTATTCAGTGAGTCGTTGTTGCCAAATAGTCGATATTCTCACCCGAAAGTTGCTTGAAAGTTGCTTGCTTGGTATCACTCCCCTTTTTTACGACTTTAGCAGCTATCTGGTTGACTTCTTAACTACTATCTCGATTTTCTCGAGTAATTACCTCCTTGTAAAATGCAATTTTTATAGGAATTAGTGCTATACAAGAGAGATGGTCGTCACGATTGGCTAAAAAGGTAAAAGGGTAAAGGTACATCCCGTCTTCGAGACTGGGCTCGCGGGAGAACACTGCTAGGCCAGTGTCAATTTGGGCAGATTCAGTCAGGAGTGCCCACCTTTCGCCAGACCTATTTACCTGCGTGATCTAGTCACGACTACCAATTCCCCCTCCCCAATGGGTAGGCGCCTTGGTGAGGCGCCTACCCATTGGGGACACGATTGGCTACCTCGTCAAAAGTCTTAGGGAGACTGAAACATATGTGAATTCCGTAAAATATCACCCTTCTAGTCAACATTGTTCTCGCCTAACTTAATACAAGTTAGGCTTATCTTTTCACAATTTACGAATACAAATTCGTTCTATTGACTATGAACAACCCTAAAGCATCAAAATGCGCTGCAATACCACCACGATGGTGATCCCAAGTGCGCCATCACGATTCTCTGAATTCATACGATTATTCCCACAATATTTTACCATTTGGAATGTGAAAATGGCCAGAACGCTGTCGTTTGCGCGTGATAATTGGATTGCAATCAAAAACCGTTCATAACGATCTCTTTCGCATTAACGGTTTTTCCTACTGGTTGAATGTAGAGCATGTTCGCTTCTTTCAGTCGATTCTAATGCGTGATGACTATTAATCAGCGCCAATATGTTCTAAAAATGGATCCTAATCTCTTCAAGAACGGTTACGATTTGTTTGTCATCAAAATAGCTGGGCATTAAGCTTATCGTCTCCTCATTTCGCTCGATCTCTTCTCTTAGCGACCGTAAATCATGGTGAGATTTATTCCTAGTACGCACTGTAGTCACCAACCATCATCTCAGCGAAAAATACTCTGGTGTCGATGAAGTTTTTGATATCGTTTTTGTTACAATTAGTTCATTATATTGAGATTAACATTTACAATTTAGCTGCATTTACTCTTTGCTTGAAAGCTTTGTGAATATTGGTCTAATGAGCAAATCGGATTTTTTTCTGCAACCTTTGCTGACTTTACTCATTGCGCGATTTTGCTTTCTCTCCACGTAATTAATATGTCACCGTATTTTCACTTTACATTGATCGATACTTGCATCAATGTATACTGTACTTATCGCGTCGACGATACCGTCACCCATCAAACACTCTAGATGCCGTAATGGGTTCCTCTCCCTCTCGTGCATCTTCCGCGACGGTTCGGCCCTACCGCCCAGCCTTCACCCACCTGCCCTCAGCGATCTCCCATGACCGCATCCACTTCCCGACGAAAAGACATGCTTGTAAGCGAATGGATGAATCGACCATTGTACATAATACGTGATACATGACATATGCGATACGTGGGGCAGAAATATGCTAATTTTCTTTTGCAGTGATAGTAAAGCTGCATAATAGATGAAGAGAATATACATCATGCTAGAAACACTAAGGCACTATTCATGATCATTTTGCGTTTTTGCCTTCTAATGATCATCTCACCTCAGCGATCTCCCATGACCGCATACACTTCCAGACAAAAAGGCATACTTGTAAGATAGCTGAATTGAAATTTAAATTTATGACAGGGAAAAAGCGAAGAGTTAGACAAATGAAGCGATGTTAGGAGCCATGCTGAATTGCATGTTCATTGCCAAAAAATACTTTTACAATTTTATTTTACATACTGTGCCGGCGAATCACCATCCTTTACAAAGCCGTAAACTTTACATGTTGAGGCTGAAACATAAAGAAACCAGTGTGGAAAAAATGAAAAGTGAGAGATGTAGCAAAAAATGCGTGCACAACTGATGAAGATCTGCGTGCGCCCTCCTGGTTTCACACGCTCTCTCGCTCTGTCTGATCGGTGAGAGAGCACACGAAATGAGGAGGGCGCCGTCCGACATCCTTCCAACACTAGTGTGCGCGCGAAAGCCTTTCTCTTCTCATATGTCTACGAGTTCAGTCTCAAGTTTATCGGCGCTAAAGCTGTTCCTGACGTATAGTGCAGCGCACCGATCTACTTAAAGAAGGAGTGTCAGCAAAGTTAAATTTTTGACGCTGTCTTAACCATGACCTAGACAATCATCCCATGATCATAGCGCGAGCTAAGAGGATAGGCAAAGGTCAATCGCATAGCTCAGTGGTAAAGCAGTCGCTGCTTAATCGGAAGGTTGCGGGTTCGAATCCCACCAATTTTTGAAAAATCTTCTAGTTATTTGAATTCCCGCACGTCCCTTCCCTTCAAGCCCTCCTTGGCATTCTGCCAACTAATGATAACTCGGTTCAAAATAGAGATACGCATTTAAAATTTGCACAATCTCTTATGGTTGTACAAAGGTCGGTAATGGTTATGACAACGTCCAAATTTCAACTTTGCTGACAGTCCTTCTTTAAAGCTCGCGTTGTTACTGTAGAGCAAAGAAAATGAACAGAGTGAGAGATGCAGTTCGATCGACGTCTCTCGCGTGTTTATGAATCAGAATGTATGCAGCTGACTTCGAGTGCAGTCTCGTGTCCACCCGAAATGAGTCAGAAGCTTGGTGTGTTGTCAGCTTCTTCCATCGAGTAGGGTGCTTCCACAGGGGATACGCTCTTTGAACAGAGCGGAAGTGCTAATTGAAGCACAGTCAGAATGGTCGAAACGCTAAGAGCACCTTCTGATGCTTAGAAAGTGCCTACGCATTTCTTGAGATCAATGGATAAGTGGTAGCAATTAGAATAAACAAGCAGTACTTGAAATATCTTCTGATACGGTCTGGTTCTTGTCTCGATAGGCTGAGATGACTCAGCAAACTCGAGATGTTGTTACCTTCTTCTGTCTCAAAATGAAATGAACACAACGCCAGTGCTACTCGAAATGGGCGTCTCAAGCGTGTTATCTTTCGCCTCTCAAGATGACTCAGAAAGCTTGAGATGTTATGAGCGTATTCTTCCTCTGTCGTGTAGAGTGCGAGTGCACTCCTACGTTGATAGTTCACACTCTTTTCTAGAGTGAAAACAACCTATGCACGTGAAAAAAATGGCGATCGTAGCCAAGAAATCAATTCGGAGTTGTTGAAATCTGAGACCTTATGCCACGCTGCTACAATTCGAACTTCGAGGCTTCAGGGAATTTTATGATAACATTAACTGAAAGGAATACCATGGATGATATAAAAATGCCCCGAAAGATCAGAAACAGCACGAACATCAACATAGGAAAGGTGGTCCACGCAATGAACAAGGACGAGACTTCACCAATCCATCCTGCATGGTACACCCTCCCTCCCTCTCCACCTCCACTCTTCCACTCTTCCACTGTTGCCTGGTTTCCTTCCATTCCCCACTTTGCTCAATTTCCTCCGTCCCTTCTCTCTCCTCTCACCTCGCCTCTTCCTAGTGTCAGTTCTTCTTTCTATCGCCGCGCCCTCAATTTTCGTAACCCTAGTAACCCGCGGAATTTCTTCCCTCCTCCTCTTCCCCTACTGCCAAACATTCGGAGACATTGACTGGTGACGAGAACTGCCGACTCTCTAGTTTGACCAACCTACCGTATCCCCCGACCTACTGTGTCCCTGATCATCAGGATCAGACCCTACCTTACCCCAACCCTACCGTAACCCTGGCGGAGATTCTGGAAGAACCGTGGCGGTTGTTCCGCGCGGTGCCCTACAAAGACCATCTAGTGAAGAGTCCCTCGCTGTCTGTGGGATCACTTCCATTGATCTCCTCGCCGATTGCCGGAAGCCAGAAAAGACGGTCGAAGAAGAAGAAAAGTTGGTTAATCTCAGTTTGGAAAGTGCTCGCGTGACGTCACCTTTGATCAAATTATCCTGTATTTTTCAATATCTGACATTTGTGTCAGAATAATGCCAAAACAATCGGGAATGGGGCGTAATAGATACCTTTGCGAGTGAGCAAACCCAGTGCCGTGAGCGATAAGAAACTGCCGAAGAGTTGAAGTTACATATTTCTTTTCCTTTTAGTTATTATTGTTACGCCAAGAAAATTACTGACGAACATTTTTGCTATGCAATAAACTATTATGGGCGGTTGCTGGAACATATGTGAGCACGCGCTGTCTCGCAGCATTGAAACAAATTCATAGATGAAATTGGGATGTGATTTCGAAGCAGTGTGCGTAACATATTAGTCGAAATACCGTATTGCAGCCCTTGGTTATAACGTCATATTTTAGCAACTTTTCAATCAATCGAGAGCTTTCTAGTTTGCAGCTCCAATTTGCAGCCCTCCAGCACCCGGCTAACTCCTCCAACTCGTGGAGCTCCCCGCTGCAGAAGTTCTCCTCTCCTACTGGAACGACCAGGACGCCCGAAGCGAACAATAACAGTGAGACTTGCATGATGTTTTCGAAATGGGGGGTACATTTATGCCTAGACACATATGTGCGTTTTGATGAGAAAAGTATTGAGAAATAAGAACCAAAATTCTCCGTAAGCGCATGGCATTTATGCAATTTAGCGGAACAGAATTGGCTTCGCACGAAATGGCTTATCTCAATATTAGTTTCTCTCGCTGATTAGAATTTTTTATAGAAGAGGGAAAATAATTCTGCAATTTCAGAGCCCGACTTCACCGTCACGCCTGAGGTTCGCATTTGTGTTCATTAATAAATATTTTAATAAAGTTGCAGCTAAGCGCCTCTCTAGACCGGCTGCGATTCATCGCGTTTCAAAAACGAATCAATTCAATAACAAACCAAAATGAAAATAATGTCAAAACAAAAACAAACCAAAACAAAAACAAGAAACGAGCAAGGGCAATTCAGAGAAAGCCTTCGCAACCTCAAATCGATAGCAAACCATCGCAAGCCAATGTAAAGAGCAGCGAAGAGAAGCCGAAGAGGGCTCAGCTGGGCAGGAATAAGGTTTGTTGTTATTTTAAAAAATAAATGCAAAATAATTTCTTATTTTTATAATATTATTTTGTTTTTCCCCGGACGAAGAACTGCGTTCGTAGCGATCCTCCAACAAATGATGATTTCCTGAAACTTAGTGCAATTTGTTGCTTCAATTTTCACAAATTGTTCAGAGATTTTCACAAATAGCTGAAATTCAAAATCACATCAAGATTCATGGAAAACAACAATTCGATATTTTGGATGCCGAACGGCCAATTCATTGCTTTCACAACGATCATCCAACAAATGTCCACTTCCTGAAACATAGCGCAATTCGTTGCCTCAAATTACACAATGCATCGAAACAGAAAAAAAAACACTTTTTTAATGCTTGAAACGTGCCAATTTTCGGCTCCTCTACTTGCGATAATCAATGGCTTGCTTCGCTCCCTTGCCTGCTTTCGAAAGGAAGGAGAAAGAATTTTTCTACTAGGGATCATAGGGAAGAAATCGTGTGTTCTCTCAATTCGGCTAGGCAGATGAATAGAATGATTTTGCCCCTACTTTCGGCTTCTTCACTCTTTTCTATGTCAAGTGGATAGCATGCACTCGGGATCTAGCGCATCAGAATAAGCACAGACAATAACATCTCAATCATTATGAGTCACTCGACGAGATTCTGTCTTATTCACAAACACGAAACCTGACACGCATCCATATTCAACAACCGGAGCGTTGCTAACATAATATCACAACTTGACTCGGTCTCTCCATTCTATTCACTCTCACACTATTCGAAAGCGTGTTATTACTAGAAAGAGTAATGAAGAGATCTCAAACGCATTCATTCCGCAGATACTTTAACTGATTGAAGAATAACTAAAACAATATCTAGAACGGGACAATGTGCCACTAAGATCACAAGAAAAAATATATTGTTTAGCCACTAATCTCCCGTTTCAGTCCGACCTGAACCGTGCCCGCAGCGAGACGACGCTCTCAGACGAGAGGAAGGAGAACGTCCCGCTCTCGCACGATGACACCCCGATCAAGGGCACGAAGAACGGCACGTATGATGCTGGTGAGTAATGCTATTCAAATATTTTCTCGTCGCACCAGCTTATGAATAGGAAAGGTCCGCCGCGAGAACAAATGAGTTTTACAGATCTGGAACGATATGCGCTATCCAGATTTTATTTTTTTCTTAGATACATTAATAGCGCATCACCTCTCCAGGGAGTTGTAGTCTGCTCTGTTCCATTGACGCTTGGGATTCTGTATACAATGTTACTATGCATTTCCAATGTGCCTGATTCTAGTAGCCTTTTGGCGCTATTCTAGGATGTGCTATTCTCCTTTTAGCTTCTTCTCAGTCCTAAAATATCTTTGTTGTCGACTGTCAGAATCCTGCACATTGTTGCCACTAGTGCTATGATCTTTGCATCAGTTCTTCTTTTCAATCTGAATGTTTTCCCGTCACGCTCTATTCGAATGTCAAGCGAGACACGGGGGCGTCATGGATACCTCCGGTGCATCGAGCAATGGTCTGACTCTATTCAGTTTGCACGCTCTCTCGTCTCTATGACCGGCGAGAGAGCGTGCAACTGAAGAGTGTCAGACCATTGCTCGGTGCATCCGTCCTTTAGCATTTCTTGGATCTTTGATTCCTTCTTTTCGAATCCTCCTTATGTCTCCATCCATCTAGAGAACTGCATCGCCCCGGGAAATTTCTCATCTGAAAACTTGTTATCGCTCCGAGAATGAAAGGAAATGGGTGGGTGATTGCCAATTTCCCGTGTCTCTTTCTCCTTTTTGGCGCGTAGTTTCTAATCGATCGCAACGCCAGATTGGGTTCTCACGCGGGGACATTCTATCATCTCATGCTCCTTCTCACTCACTTGCTCGTTCTTGCTGATTGATGAAAGAATACGCAAAGTTTGGAGATATAAACTAGGATTGATTGCATTGCACGGAGAAACTCTCCGTGCTCTATTACGTGCTAGAGTGAGCGAGAGAGCGCGCGAAAAGAGGAGAACCAGAGAGCGAGAGAGAACGAGTTTGCAGTTTCAAGGGTGTGAGAATTTTGGCCGCGGGTGTGTGAGTAAGCGCAACACCATATCACCTGCGATTGTAGACAGAGAACACTAAATAGGTTTCGGGGACCGAGATTGGCGTTGACACATGATATGCTTAGTCGCTAAATAACTTCTTCTGCTTCGTTCATCGATCACAATCAGCTAGCGCCTAAACAAATTTGGGAATTACTCGTCACCGACTGATAAGATGGGATCGGCTAAGTCACTAACTTACTCATACTTCGGGTATAACTCTGATTATGATCATGACTCATGAGCAAAAGCACTATTCTAACGCCACAAGAGAGAGGAAATCGAAATAGAACTTAACTTCCGATTCGAATATCGCCTACAATTTCATTATACTTCGAAAGTTCAAGTTCGTAGACGTCATCGTTCAAGGAATTTAGAGACTGAGTTGTTGACTCCATTCCACATCCCCGCCAGTAGAAGATTGCTACTGGTGACGTGGCTTTTCAAGTCCAATGATAAACACCCCCGCGTCGATGAATACAATTCGAAACTGAAAACATGTAAATCTCTTCTGAATCCCTTTCCTTCACACATTCCCTTTTTGCTTTAAAACTTTGTATTCACTCTGATGGCTCACTGGCCAAAAACGATAGATGGCAGTGATAATCTCCCTTGGTCATCTCTTCCGATGACGTGTACTAGCCCCCCTAAACCTCATGTACCCCGCACAATAAACATCGGTCCATACGGACCTGAAAGAATCGGGAATGAGGGACGAAACTATGGGTATATCCCCCGCTTCTATATCTTTCCAGTCAGAGAAAGCTAGATGGCATGCAAAGAGGAGATAGTGGGGTCCTCCCTTTCCAACCTCTGGCTCTTCTTTCTACCTGAACAGTAAGCAGTCAGATACAGCGAGAGAGCATGCACAACGAAGAGATCATGTCTCCTCCCTCCCTCCCACTCGGTCACCATAGCCGCGAAATGGCAGAGGGAGCCCACCAACTCTTCTCATTCTTCTTCTTTCCCCATCCCTCCTCCTTCCACCTCCTTGTGGTCACTGCTACTGGCAGTCGCGCACTACTGCTACGGGTCGTCGCTGAGCTCCATCATCGCGACTTCTCTCGCCTCAGCCATAGCGAACTACGTGACCATTGAGACCATTTACAGGAATTCAATGTCCTATCCCCTCCTCTCATCTTGATACGACTATGGTGGCATCCTTCCGGAACAGCTAGACCCGAGTCACGGCGTCACTACCGTATTCCTCCAACACCAGAGACCGTCCGCCACCAACTACCTCAGCCCTCTACCCATTCTTCTCGTCCCTATCTACAGTTCTTCCGACAGTATTCGGCAGACCGACTGCAAATCGGAATTATTCTAACCCATTTCCCACTGATTCCTCACCAACCACGGCTCTCCCCTTCTCTCGCTCAACCAATCCTCAACCCCGCCCGCTCCGCTCCCTCACCAACTCATCCATCTACAGACCAGTAGAGGGAAAAGGCGGCTACAGTACTCCGATTCCCGTGACGGCAGCAGCGGTGCGCAAGGATAGTGTGGCGGTGGGAAGAGGCGGCTACAGTAATACCGGCTACGGTAATCCCTCGATGTTCACCACTTCCTCCCTTCCTCCCATAGTCTCCCCTCCGGCCTGGACCGCGCGTCACTTTCTGTGGAGTGGAGGAGCAGGCAATCAGCACAGAGCCAGTTCGGCCTTTGGAAGTGGGAAATAAATACTTTGTTTACTATAATTTCCGTAGGTTCCTTGATTAGATTTTTTTCTCTCTTCAAGTTGTGTGTCTATTTAATTAGAGACCGTTCATTACGCGCAGCATGATTATCGTTGGAGCTTGTGGAAGTATGATCTTCCTGGTTACACAGTTGTTTTACTTCCAAGAAGAAGTGTTTTCGACGTTCGTAAATCATCGGCGAAATGGCCGCTAGGGGCGTCGGCATGGCACCGCCTTGTGCACTCGAGACTAGACTGTACCCTCGCGTAGTTTGGATGCTTGGGTTGGTGACATAGACTAGTGTGCCGAGCTAAATTTTCCGAAAAGTATGTAATTTTAAGAAAATGCACAATTTTAAATTTACAATTGCAAGCGCTGAAAACGCTGCCACCCACCTTCTCTTTGCAAGTTTCTATGGGTAACCAAAAATCGTTAAGGAAGTGATGAAGACTAGGAAAATTTACGGAACAAAATTTACAAATTAAATGTAACAGATTAGAAACCCTGAAATGCCGCACCCCCTATTGGAGCCAGTGGGCGATCTGCAAAGCATCATGGTGGCATTTTTGCAAGTATCTATGAGCTACCCAAAAATCGTTATAGAAGTGATAACTGCTGCAAAGTTCAAAGATCAACCTGTATTGCAGATCTTCATTCCCCGATGGGCGCGATGTCCGCCAAGTCGGTCTCGCACCACAGCCTGCCCATCACCACGGCCGCCCACACCTCGCTCAGGTTGGTCTTTGATATTTTGTCCATGCGATCCTACTCCCCCTCTCTGTTTCTCGTAAGAGCCTCCTTTTATTATCAAGGGTGTTTTTATGCTTTAAAATTCATGTAAATGTCTCGTTATTTCGATCGCCAGAGAGCATAGAATGTAATATAATTCAATAATGCAAATACCGTGTAATATTTTCTTCAACTATGAATCTGCATGTGTCAACAATTTCTTGGAGTTACACATACAAATAATAGAGAAATTAAACATTCCAGGCAACAAAACTCGACCCCAGCAAAGAAGGCGCCCTTCCTTCGGGCGGGATCGAATAACAGATCGAGACCGGGCAGTCTGCATAAGAAGGTACGCAGTCTCTAAGCAAGCAAAAATGCATTGCAATGAGCGAAAAAAAACATTTTTAAAATTGTTTAGAGAGGGCCAAAGTGGACGAAAGCAGTTTTACTAAGACTCACTTGCCTAAAGCCCGTTGTGAAACATATTGCGCGACATGACACTTCTCTCAAGTTTTTAGCATGAAAAAAGGAAAAAAGCTAAATTTTTTCATGGGAATAATTTTCATGGATATGCATCTAACGCGTTGTGAAACAGTCAAGAAACATTACAGCACAAATATCAAAGATTAGAAACACTTTGTTTTCAGGGGCCGCCCGTGCTTGCGCCTCGCCAAGCAACACAGGCCATAATCAATTCGGAGAAAGTAAGCGTCACCCTATTTTTGTTAATTAGTAGCAAACATTAATTAACAATTGATTCTTTAATATATCTCAGGTCTCCGGCCCCGTATCCGTGCCAACTGCGCTGAAGAAGATGGACAATGAGGACTGGTGCGATTTTACAGCAAATAAATTACAAATACTGTCACGATTTGTTGTTTGTCAACTTCCGAATTGAACGACATATTGATTAGGGAATGTGAAATTTTGAAATTCAGGAACGAGAAAGTGGAGGGCATCAACATGATCTCCGAGCTGTCCGAGCGAAACCCGCAGTCGATCGTCGACAATCTGGGCGATGTGAGTTGACGGAATGTCTTCATTTCTTCCGCTCTCTCTTCCTCTCTCGCTGTTTCTCTCCGTATCTATCCTTCTCTGTCATACCATCGCTGACCGGTTAAACTGAAGAAAGCGATGTAATGGGAACTGGCGATATGACGAGAGTGAGAGAAAAGTGAAGGAGTAGGAATAGAAAAAGAATCTCAACGAAACAACTTTTCCAGGTATCAACTGCACTTCTGAACGAGTGCAAGAACCTGCGTTCCTCGGTCTCTCGAGCGGCCATTGCCTGTCTAGGCACGCTCTTTTAAACTTATTTTAGTGCTTTGTTCGAAATATTTGAAAATTTCCATCGTATCTCTTTCAGGAAGCCTGCACGTGAATCTGAAAGGCAAGATGGACCCGGTGATCGAGAAGGTTAGTCAAGTTTTTTTAACAATGATTTAGAAAATAATACAATTGTAATTTTCAGACAACATCTGTGCTGATCGCGCGCAGTGGGGACGTATCGAACGCGTTCATTAGAGGTACATCAAATATATGAGATGGTGCAAAATGAAGTATTGGTCACGATGAACATCACCTTCGATAACCTGTTCTAACATGTTAATCGCCGTGCCAACCCCTGCATGTCATTGCTTTATTATTAGACGACCGGTCTCATATAATGGCACACCAAATTGCATAACAATCAGAAAAAAAACAATTATTAAACTTATTTTAGATGACGCGACGGAAGCCGTCGAGAACGTAGTCAAGTACGGGTCGCCCAATCGAGTGCTTGCGAGTATGATTCAGCATGGAGCGAAGTGAGTCGCAATTTATTGTTATTTTTTGAAAAGTGCATGAAGTGCAAATAGAACTGAATTTCACATGTATCATGTAACGATGTTGAAACATACATGAATTGCATCTGAGAAATTCAGTTTTAGCAACATTCCATATCGGTTGACAATTCTCAAATTATGTTTAGTGGGGTAAACTAATTGATTTATATCTCTAATTTTTGTAGATCAAAGAACAACACGATCCGATGCGTCGTCGCCAACTACGTCTCACAGCTGCTTACTAGGGTTTGTTGTGATTGTTTTGGTTTGTTTTTGAAAGCAATAACAATAACACCAAAAGAATAACAATAACAACAAAAACATTTCAGATCGGCACGACAACCGCGCTGCAGAACGGCGATTTCCTGCAGAAGCTGATTCCGTTGCTGCTCAATTTCGCCAAGGATCAGACACCGAAAGTGCGCCAGCACGCGAAGCTGTCGCTCTGTTCACTCAGCCAGGTGAGATATAGGGCATCACTTAATGGTCACGTGAAACGCGCCAACAAATTGGAATGATTAGATGTAGTACACTGCGTAGACACCCAATGCACGTCAAACATACCCTCTCTCAGGATTCCTCATTCGATCGGCAGATGCGCAAGCACTGCTCCGAGGGCGAGCTAGCTGCGGTCAGGGAGATCGTAGGAGACGTGAACAAGAAGGTGAGTATTTGCTGGCGCAGTTGCAGTGTCTCGATCTCTATTTTGGAGTGTGGTTGACTTCGTTTCGAAATGACTCTCTTCATTCTGATCTCGAGTGTAGAATGAGACGACCATTTCACAGCGACCATCCCTTTACTGTGCCTTCATGTAGAATTCACTCAAATTGGGTTATAAAATATCAACATAGATCTGGAAGTAATTGCTAGCGCCGTAATCGCGAACGTCTATTCCTTCAGGGTGGCGTCGACGCACTCGACTCATCATCTGCGTCAATATTCTCCAGGAACGGATCCGTGCGCAAGTCCGTCAACCGGAAGTTGCCTGACAACCTGCAGTTGGACCTCGACGAGATCAAGTATGGTAGCTTATTGATTGGATTCTAAAGCCCTCGATCTACCGTATCCATTCACCCTTAATTCCAGGGAGGACCTGAATGCGTCGGGATGGGAGCGAAGATTGGCTGGGTTGAAGCGATTCGAGGAGATGACGACCACGTCGGCGAGGGCCATAGCTACAAATACTACGGTAGGTACTGCTAGAGTACGGTAGGGCGATCGATAAGTGAGACAATAGTGTGCGTCCTGTAAGTAAAGTTGGCGTAGATGGCAGAACAGCTGTTGTGTGCATACATTTAGTACACCGAAGCTCATCCTTGCATATATTTTCTCTCTCCCTCTCTCTATACTTTGCCGTTGCCAACCAGAATGAATGTGGTCTGGTCTCTGAGAGATTGAGAGAGAGAAGACAAGCTATACTCTGAAATGGAAAGACCAACATTGCACTAGGGATGTGGCCTGGCCTTCGTAAGGGTAGCGATAATCTCTTTCCTTCTCAACAAAAAAACCGACCAATCGCTCAATAAATTATCATAATGACAAAATAGTATTTCTTTTGAAAAAATGGAAAAAATGACAATATATTTGTTTTTCTTTCAGCTCGTCGAGGCCTTCATCGCTCGATTGTCCGACATCAACAGCAAAGTATAAACATATTAAGAATATTTTTAGAAATTAATACGAAAATCAATTATTTTCAGGTCTCACTTGCCGCAATGGAGACGTACATCAAGACGCTCCCGTCGATGGCTAAGTGAGAGTTTTTTCCTGTTTCATATTAGGAGATTAATCTGCAAAATTGAATGCGCTTCACTGAATGAACTTATTCGGTTGAATTTTCTGCAGAACAATCATTTACCATCTCGTGATTAAAAATAAATAAAAACAATAAAATCGTTGAACCACCAAATAATTCCCCAGGTTCTACTCGTCGGAGCCCTCACTGAAAGCAGTGCTCAATCAACTGCTCCTCTCTTTGTCTTCCCATCTTCCCTCGAGGAGCGAAGAACACCGACATCTCGCTCAGACTTCGCTGCAGGAGACGTTGAAGCAGATTGGTGAGGATCACTAGCCTCTATGGTTCCGCTAACTAGACGAACGAAAAATTGAGTGAGGGAAGAAACAGAAATTGCATGTGAACAATAAGGGCAAGATAGCAGTTGAGGCGAATCTTCCTGTAAAATTATAATGGAACCACTCCCTCTCAGATTCTGCCGCACTCTCCTCTCACTTCGCTGCAGTTACGAAGAAAGCAAACGTCAAGCAGCGACCCTTCCTGCTCCATCTATTCACCAGTCAGTTGATCTTTGATCTTTTTTTAACTTTTCTTTCCCCGTTCATTCTTGCTTTTTACGTAATTTTGAGAGGCAAAATGACAAATGAATTCCAGAACTCAACGCGGACCTGCACAAGTCGAAGCCCAAGCAGGTAATTTCTTGAAATATAAATATTTTAAATTAATTAACAGTAATTAATTAATATTAATAACCTCAATTTCAGGTTGAAGTAGTCGCCCTGCCCATCCTGTGGGAGTGTCTCAAGAGTCCGGCGTGTGATGCGGACAATAAGAGAGTGAGTGATATTTGTTTGTTTGTTTTTACACCTGCATCGAGAACAACGTCAAATTTCGATTGATGCGAATGGACTATAGTGTCGATGAAACAGATTTTTCCCAGCCTCGGAACGATTCAATTTCGCTGATCTTATCCACAATGCATAGGTTTCACTGTCTGTAAATCAACGACGAGTTCGAGAAACGTTAATCCCTCTGGAATTTTGAGTGAAAACAATAATTAAATTTGATCATTCGGGAAGTTTTTAATTTATGATAGCCTAATCCAACTATTCCCTCATAAATAATCAATATTCCAGGCGCTTTCCGAGTACTCTCGAGGACTGCAGCGACTGTTGGGAGAGAGGTGAGTATTATCTTAATTAATTATTTAAGTATTTGTTTAATTAATACGTAATACATTAAATACGCTACTTAACAAACGCATTGAGAGCCCTGGGCGACGCGGCCACCTCCTCTCTCGATCCCCACAAGAAGAAAGCCCTGGATGCGATGCTGGCTGGGTGATTTTCGACGACCGTAGACCTACAGCATCCCCTGCTACCGTAACCAACTGATTGAATACATATAGATTACCATACCCTGATTTACAGTAATTCATTGTGCATGCGATTGAGCCAAGATTTCGCTATCCAAAACATTCGTATTCATTATTGTCCCTTACATTTAGCAACCATAACTTGCTGTTTCTGTTTTTACGTATCTTCGTTTTTTTCGCACAGAATTTTAAGATACCATCACCTAATGTACCGCTTGTTTCTCATTATGGCCTAAAATACTGTATCCTACAGCAGCTTAACATAATCCTTGCAGGATTATTGATAGTACATCGATTACCGTATTCTTAGATGTGGTACCGTAATTTGTCGTAGCCACTGGGGCTCTAATCCTGTTCGTCGTAGATCGGAAGTTGTCCTCGCTCGAACTCCTCGATCTCTTTAATGCTCATAAGCAATCGATAATCCTTCACTTCTAATCAATAACTGTCTCCATCGAGCGGGTTTTTGATCTACTATTTTTTTCCTACATAATTATTCCGTTTTCGACCCCATTTGACTTCATTCAGTTTCACTCTTTTCGCTCTCAAAGTGCACTGTGATTTGCCATAGTCGTGATATATTTGTGCTTTTTTGATGTTGGAGAAGAAATGAAAATACTGAGAATACGATTGATTGCCCAATTTATTTGCCTCATAATGTGCATTATGATCAAGAAATTCGAGAATGGTTTATAAGAAATATTTTATTAATCAGATATGTGGGAAACAAATAAGTAAACGATTATTTCACGTCTTCTGCCCTGGAATCCAGAGCCAGCGCGCGGACGATATCAGATGTTTCTCGGCCTGTAATCTATAATTTCTTAATCGACTGACAATATAAAGCTCCTTGCCTGCCGTCTCAGGAAGATACAGGTAGAGGACGAATATGAATAGGAATGAAGGAAGGATGAATACGAGGACGAAGTAGAGACCTCAACACGGATTGAGTTTAATGGTGTGTTTATCGTCGCGGATCCCCCTCATTGCTAGGTCAGAATGACTCGTCCAGGGGGTTAAAGGACGAGAAATGAGGGGTTGTCTTCTCTCGAGGGGGTCAGAATGAGCGGACCTAGCAATGAGGGGGATCGGCGACGATAAACGCACCATAACAATGGAAATGTTGTGGAATCGTCTCAACAAAATTTTAAAATGCAAAATGAAAATGTAAATCGACGGAATAAATTAGAGATGGCTTGGCAAGAAACGGTCTCTTCATACTACACACTCTCTCGCCGGTCTGATTGGTGAGAGAGTGTGTAGTTTGAAGAGATTTATTGCGAAGCCATCCCTAGAATAAATGACGCATATCCCTACCTCCCATCACATCGAATAGAGGCAGAGCGAGGAAGTTCGTGAGGACAACCATGATGGAGTGAGTGGCGAAGCACGTGCAGAACATTATCAATCGATGGGAGAGGGGAACAAGCTCGGGATTGAGGCACCATGCGACTGGCTCGATTCCTACGCTGAAGATGGTTGATGATAGATCACTAGATAATAGAAAGCAGCCAATTCCATCCATTTTAGCGTTATCAATTTACGCTAAATATCTGAGCAATGGTCTGAATCTCCTCATATCACACACTCTCTCGCCCACTCGTATTGACGAGAGAGCGTGTGGTTTGGAGAGAGTCAGACGATTCCTCAAATATCTACACTGGAGATGCATACGCTGCCGGGACTACGTACTACTAGGTCACTAGCTCGAATGAGACCTATGAAGGCATGTCATCTTAGATGTATCAAAGGCATAATGACGTTATACTTTTCTTCGGATGTAGTGTTATATTAGGTGCTCCACCTTACCCATATGCGAATTGGAAGAAGAAAACTGCGAATGTGGCGATATTTGGAAGTTTGAATTGAGCTGCCAACGAGAAGACAAATAGGGAAGAGAAGGCAAAGATCTGGATATTCAATTGAATGATGGGTACAAAAAGTATGTGCCGCGAATATGAGTAGCATCTTTCGACGAGGAATGACATCCATTAGTGTAGTGGAGATTAGGCTAGAGACAGTGTACAGCACCATGAGCAGTGTTGACTGTAGTTGGGCACGAGGTCTGACGATAGATTATTGATTGAAGACCAGTAGATCACTCACTTATCGATGCCTATCGCGACGAAGAAATGAGTGGAATTCTGCTGTATGGGCACGAATGGGAGAGTCAGGAAGAGAGCCGAGATAGAAAGGAAGAAGGCTCGACGGAGGTGGGGAGTTGATAAGAGGGATTTAATCGATCCTTCCCCCGTGTTCTCCTCTTCGAAAGCCATAGCATTCCATTCCTCAATCGTCGATATGTGGTCTTCTTTCTTGCCTTGGAAGAATGCAAGTGACCGAAATGCAGCCTTCTTGTCTCCTTTGCTTAGTAGGTACTTGGGTGTCTCGGGAAGAAAGATGAGGAATATGACTGAGATAATTCCGATTGGGACTGGAATGAAGAGGAGGAGAGGAAGGGAGTGGTCGATCAACGATCCAAGAGCCATTCCTAGCAGATACATGACTGCATAGCCAGAGACAAAGAGTGAGGATAGCGTGCCTCGAAGATGCATTGGGGAAGATTCCTGAAGATAAGATTGCGGAATCAACGAGGAAGATTACGGTACCTGCAGATACAGTACTAGCGATGTATCGGAGAGTGGAGAGAAGAGGGCTATCAGTGCCCTACTTCCTATCAGCAGTTCAGGGCATAGAATAAGAGTCGAGAGGGTCTGAAGGGCAGAAGCGCCAGTCATCATTAATGTTGCTGTGATATAGGCAACTGCAAAAGTGATATCGACGAATAATCGCATTCTCAATTGTATGTTTTCGAAATCAACAAAAAAACCGGCGTTTGAAGTTCTTCTAATACAAAATCTATGACTTGAATTCTACATCGACACAGATTAAAGAAAAGAGCAACAACTCACATTTCCTTCCCATTCTATCTGCAATAAAAGCCGCCGGGATCGCACCTAAAATCTGCGCCGCGTACCAAACATTGTTCAGTGTCGATTTGAGAACGGCGAGATCGGGCTGTTCGAGGGGTGAATCTCTCTCGATGAATGAATCATTGAGGAAGGAGTCGATCAGATGAACGGCGGTGTTGAGGGAAGTGGCTGTGAATCCGGAAGGAAAGTTGGAGATTGCGGTGAGGACGCAGCCAATGGAGAAGATACGGAGGAAGAGCGCATGGGATGTTTCATGGGGGCACCGTTGGGAGGAATATGTACTCTCACTTGGCAAAAAGTGGACAATGCCACTCGCTGATGTGTAAGCGGCGGGAAACGAGAGCGAACCTTTAAGAAATATCGCCCTAGGTTGGACAACCGAGATGCGCATCATTTGTCGAGAAGAGATGACAACGACCGATGATCATAGCACAATGATGTTCATTGCTGATTCATTCGTTCCAATCACAAGAAAGTTGGAAAATATAGAACAAATCTTTATGAGAGAAAAGGGCTATATGAAAATGTTCAACTCATGAGGCTGTGCTGGATATGAAAGAAGGTGAGTGGACACGAAGGGAATATTCGATAATAGGTTAACAATTAATTTCCTGAATCTTTGCAGTCCTTTTTGTCATCACTTTCAGAGCTGTCATCAGATTCTTCTTCCGAAGACGACGTCCAATCATCATCATCAGAATCCCCCTCATAATCGTCGTTCTTGCGATTCCCGCGTTGACGCTGAACAACCAATATGCCTAACTATTGCTTATTTTTCATGCTACTTTCGTGTTACCCCGTTCATTAAAATATCATCACTGAATGGACCTCGTATTGGTTCGATTTCCCAATAATGCCGGACAGCCGCTTCATCGATCGTGCGACGTTTGTCTTAGCGAGTGATTCTTCAATTAGTGCTGTTCAATTAATCACTTATTTAGCTTGCAATTGTGACTACAGCAATTAAATTACAGATTACATAGAGGTACATGAAGTGTCACATCTAGGTTTCCTTAACTTCGAAAGATGCTCAAGACTAACCGGGATGCTTCTGTTTCTTGTGTCTCATGACAGCGCCATGCTCATTGTACCTCTTGTCGCATTGATCACAGTTGAACGGTTTCCGATTTTCTACTCCTTCTGAACAATTGACTTTTTCAAGAAAAAAACTTAAACCAAGTGTTTACAACAAAGGCTGATCAAGGACAAGTTTAACTGTTGACACTGACACTGTCGTCTCCTCAGTCACAATTTTTGAGCAACAGGACGCACCCAGGTGACTCAATCGATGAGTATTCAGTTGAGTTGCTGTCGGATACTTCCTCCCGCAGTCCATGCACTCGCCTACGCCTTCGTCTTCACTCGACGAACCAACTCGGCCTTCTTAATTAGACACACATGAAGCAAGTTCATTCTTATTGGAAAAAAAACATATTTCTTATGCGTCTCTTATTGGAAAATGTTTGTTGCTTTTTTTCAAATCTGTTTCAGGGGCTATGTATAGTTTATCCGCGAGCACAAGCTTCATTAGCAACCAGGTCGCTCTTTCAAAAAATGCTCTGAAAGCTCTTCCCGAGAGGAATAAAATGGGTGGTCGACGAATTATGTTCGACCCCACTGAATAGGTACCATACACATTTTGTAGTGCTATTTCTATTTCGCTTTACAAAACTTGTATTCTGACCTACACAGATAAGTCAGACACAGTTCGTAGGAAAACTTCAGACACAGTTCGTAGGAAAATTTCTGGAGGAATCACGTAGGAGTCAAGTGAGCGGGGCTTGCGGAAACCTCTTTTTTCTCTCTCAAAGAATAACTCGCCTTCATGTCTTTTCATGTGTACACGCAGTTTGCTCTCTTTGTTAAATCGTCGTGGACAGAGAGTGCACTGCTTCGCTGTTCGTATCTCGAAGCTTCATTAGCAACCAGGTCGCTCTTTCAAAAAATGCTCTGAAAGCTCTTCCCGAGAGGAATAAAATGGGTGGTCGACGAATTATGTTCGATCCCACTGAATAGGTACCATACACATTTTGTAGTGCTATTTCTATTTCGCTTTACAAAACTTGTATTCTGACCTACACAGATAAGTCAGACACAGTTCGTAGGAAAACTTCAGACACAGTTCGTAGGAAAATTTCTGGAGGAATCACGTAGGAGTCAAGTGAGCGGGGCTTGCGGAAACCTCTTTTTTCTCTCTCAAAGAATAACTCGCCTTCATGTCTTTTCATGTGTACACGCAGTTTGCTCTCTTTGTTAAATCGTCGTGGACAGAGAGTGCACTGCTTCGCTGTTCGTATCTCGAAGCTTCATTAGCAACCAGGTCGCTCTTTCAAAAAATGCTCTGAAAGCTCTTCCCGAGAGGAATAAAATGGGTGGTCGACGAATTATGTTCGATCCCACTGAATAGGTACCATACACATTTTGTAGTGCTATTTCTATTTCGCTTTACAAAACTTGTATTCTGACCTACACAGATAAGTCAGACACAGTTCGTAGGAAAACTTCAGACACAGTTCGTAGGAAAATTTCTGGAGGAATCACGTAGGAGTCAAGTGAGCGGGGCTTGCGGAAACCTCTTTTTTCTCTCTCAAAGAATAACTCGCCTTCATGTCTTTTCATGTGTACACGCAGTTTGCTCTCTTTGTTAAATCGTCGTGGACAGAGAGTGCACTGCTTCGCTGTTCGTATCTCGAAGCTTCATTAGCAACCAGGTCGCTCTTTCAAAAAATGCTCTGAAAGCTCTTCCCGAGAGGAATAAAATGGGTGGTCGACGAATTATGTTCGACCCCACTGAATAGGTACCATACACATTTTGTAGTGCTATTTCTATTTCCACACTTGCAGGTTATCAACCCACCGAACGTTGAGGGCAGCGAGTGGTTCGATGGCTGTTGTTCGCAGTTATGCGACGAGGAAATGGACTGTCGCGCGTACGAGTGAGTTGAGAGTTGAGAATTCTCGAGAACAGAGTCTCCATTTGCAGGTAATTTGTTTCTCTTCCGGGTAGGTTTCAGGGCTCACTAACACACCGTCTCGGAAATAACGCAAACTTACCTGATAATGGAAACCCTAGAGGTCAGAATGGTCAGTCACAAATCGATATTGTAGATGGCATCAGAGAAAGAGGACGTGCACTCTCGGACGCGCATATGAGATGATTGGCGAGCGTAAGAGCCAGCTGGTCGACAACTTCTTGAAGGTGTTGGGTAAGATGCACACGTGCTGCTGACTTGACAATTCAAATTCAGGAGATATCGATTACCCCGAGCCGGAGAAGAGAGAGAGTTGCCATCAGCAGGATACGGTGGACGCATGGATCAGTGGTTAGTCGAACCTTCCTTAGCTCACTCAATTGTAAAATGCAGAGCTCGAGGGAGCGAGACAGCGTTCCACGGAATCGATGAATGCTGAGGAGAAGGGAAGTGAGCCAATCAGATGTCATGAGTAGGATGCAAATGCGGGAAATTCTGCAGAATCGACTGCAGATATTCCGGCAGATGAACAGAAGACAGTTGCTCACAGCACGATGACATCCACAACATTCGCAGCCCCCACCACGCCGGACTATTGTAAGTTCATGATAGTTCAACGAGTTCTAACATGTCCTCGTGTCCATATATAACTTAGGTGCCTTTTCTAGACATCTTCGAAGACGTGCTGGTCAAGAACTCAGTGATCTGCCTGGGTACCACGTGTCATTGCCGAGACGGCTCTGATCTTCGCCTCGTGCTTCCCCATAGCGTCCGTGTCACAAATACCGTCAACATCAATTTGGGCTCTAGAACTTGGTGAGTGAGCATGACTGATTTGTCTAATCAAGATAACTTTATAGGTTCTATATCAAGAATGGCAACCAACATATGAACGTGAAAGGAATTCTGAAAATTGAGTGTTAGCTACTGATCTTAAGAGTATTTCTTTCCTGTACTTGCAATATATGTCAAAGACCATAGTCATGTCTGATAGCATTGTGATGATCTGATAAAAATATTCTTGTTGTCCATATTTACTAATATATCTCATTTACTAATCAGCACAAGCATAGTGAGGTTGTGCATGAAATAAACACGATCTATCATAAATAGCATCTATTCATCCGTTTATGTAGTAGAAAGGGAAAGGAATTCGTACAGATCATAGAATGGATTATGAGATGCTTCTTAAGGCGGCGGAGCGCATGCAACCACAATCTGCTTGAATTAATACGCCTTATTTTCATTGGTATCGATCATATCTCTCCATGTTTTCATTGCATGTTGGTAGATTAGTGAAAATTGCGTTTGCCTGAAAAAAATGCAACGTTAATAAATAAAAGACATGAAGGCGAGTTATTCTTTGAGAGAGAAAAAAGAGGTTTCCGCAAGCCCCGCTCACTTGACTCCTACGTGATTCCTCCAGAAATTTTCCTACGAACTGTGTCTGAAGTTTTCCTACGAACTGTGTCTGACTTATCTGTGCAATGACGTCGGTGATGCGGAGCGTCTTGAGGATGAAAGTGTTCTTGTGCACCTAAACATTTCTAGTTCGCGCCAGGTGGGAGTACGGTACTAACCAAGTCAATCTTCAGGTGGCCCGCCTCGCCCTCCCTGCACAATTCCTTATCGACGTCGCCTGAAAATGTACTGGTCATAATCTCTGTGGGATGCGCTCCTCAACTTATAATTATTCTAATTAATTACTAATTATAATTACTAATTACTAATTAATTATTACTATAATTATAATTACTAATTATAATTGTCATTTCAAGTTTGAGCACAATGATGTGCGGTATCCCGCTTAAACGCGAACGTCTCTGCCTCAATGACTCTATATCATCCTTTCTCTGTCTCCATCTCCTCTCTCCCCATCTTGCATTCCTATCTTATCCGTATCTTATTCCCGTCCCTCTCTCCCTCCCTTCCCCTCTCTCGCAAAGTTGAACTCACTCATCCCCACTTAATGAGTCACCATCGCCCCACTCCTCTTCTCCCTCATCTGTCTGTTCCTCACTTCCGCTCGCTCCATCGCCTATTAATGAAATGCGAGTGAGAAACGCGAGTAATGGTCTGGCTCTCCTCAATTTGCATGCTATCTCGTCTCTCTGTCCGATGAGAGAGTGTGCGGTTTGGAGAGAGCTAGACCATTCCTCGTCGGAGATATCTACGTCCACTCACGAGAGCGGATTTGGCATCACTAGTTCACATGCATACATCAATTCGCATGCGCGTTTATACTTGCGTCTCAACTCGCTCGGTCCTGCTGAACCTTTCAACCGACACTTTTCTGTTCAAAACTGGCAACAATTCGCATGTTGATTGTTTTCTGCCCCGCACAATGCAAATACACATAATACCAGGAAATGCAAAATCTCAGAGTACAATTTAGTTTACAGTTATGCATACAGGATGAATAATCCGCACACGTAGGTCGATCTGGTGGTTCATACTTTGTGCTCTGTATACGAATTTCGTTCTCGGTACCCGAATCCGTCAGAGTCATCTTGCGAAAATGAATTAGGAGGCTGGCAAGATATGACTCTCTTGATTCTGCGTGCTCTCTCGCATATCTGAACGACTAGAGGGCGCACAGAATGAAGATAATTATTTAGTGTAAAGCTGCCTCCACTAAATATCAAGTCCATAATTTAGACTACGTCGAACATTACACTTTTTCTACCTATCAATCGAGAAGCATGACGACTTCTTCTTCTTGATATCCGGCACGATCGCTTTATTTGTTTTGATGCAGAACGAGAAAATCAACAAAGCAATTCCATTATGTGATTTGAATCGCACCGTTCATGCAGATGTGTCAGATAAAGTTTATAAATCTATCATGGTGCTATTTGACATACAATTGTCAAATCATCGCGGCAACAAGTACAATGCACATTTGGAATATTTCCTGAATTTCGTCAGTATACTGATTGCACATAATGCTTTCGAAGTGATGAGATCCGCCGATTCTCTCGATAAATCCATTTACGCGTTTGTTGCGCACCTTTTCTCAAGAACAATGACCATGAACCCACAAGTTTCCAGCTGTTATTTTCTTTGTGTGTGTGTGTGTTTCTCTCCCTTCCTCTCCCACTCCCTTTCAGGACAAAGTCTGACTCACTGGGCGCTCAGCGGCTCTCTCTTTCTCTGCCACCCTCAGACGGTGCAACGCTCCCTCCTCACTCTAGAGAAGTAGTAGAACTGAAACAAACTGAGAACAACTCTAAAAGAAAGACTATGTTTTTGCACTGTGATGCAAACAACCGACCAGTTATGAGCAGTGGCTCGAAGTATGCTTGCGAGTCTAGTACTCGCTTTCTGTGATATTCACGATAAACCACTGTCACCTTCCATCATGCACTGCTATTGGGCAACGACAACGTTTCTTTCCATCACCAAACTAGTAATTGCAACTTTCAAAATTGATTCGAAAGAAAACTCGCCGAGCAGCATTGCCTTGTCAAGGTGTAACTATTAGGTTGAATAGAAAGTCTTTATCCACTTTTTATTTCCCTTCTTCTGACAATAAAGCACAAGAGCAAAATCAAACATATGCACCATTGTTATCTACGACAAATCTCCAACGTTCAGGCAACTTATGGATTCCCTCCTTATAGAACCCATCTCGGCGCGAATTAAAATATTGCTTGAGTGCGGCCTCGATCGCCCCACGGGAAATGAAGGATCTCTGATCGAGATGACGGGTCAGATCCGAGAACAACCAATAATCCGAAGGGGCCAAGTCAGGAGAATACGGTGTATGAGGGAGAACCATCCAGCCTTATTTGGACAGCTCCTGCTTGACCTGCCGTGCAACATGGGGTCGGGCGTTATCGTGTTGATAGTACACTTTCTTGCCGTTCAGGGCAGATTGTGCGAATTTCTTCTTGAGATTCCGTAGTTGTTTAGTGTAGACATATTCAGTAATTATCCGCTTCTCGGGTAGGAGCTCCCAGTAAATCGGGCCATCCACCCCCCACCAGGCAGAGAGCAAGATTTTCATAGGGTGAAGGCCAGGCTTTGCGACGTCCTGTGGGGTCTCATTGACATCCACCCACTGTGCCCTCCTATGGTGATTCTCATAGCAGACCCACTTCTCGAGCCCTGTTATGAGACGGTCCAACCATCGATCTCCAGCGTGAAGAGTGAGTAGAGAAAGGGAATCGTCGACACGGTGGTCAAACTGGTCTTGGGTCAATTTGTGGGGTATGAAACGGCCTAGCTTCTTCTTCTTGCCAATGGAGACCAATCATTTTACGATGGTGCTTTGCGATACCCCAAGTGTGGCTGCCATGTCGCGGGTATTTGGGAAGGATCCAATTCCACTACGATCCGTAGCGCATCCAAATCCAGCTCGGGTGGCCTCCCAGACCGGTCATGATCATCCATGGAAAAGCCCCCCTTCTCGAAGAGTTGGTACCAATTGCGCATGGTCTGGTAGTGAGTGGCATATGAATCGTACACTTCAGCCAACTGACGTTCCTATTCCTTCATTGTAGTGTGAGAGAGAAATACGAATAACAGAACGTTGCGGATGTGCAAGGCCGTGGGAACAAACATCGTGGTCTTACTAGTGGCAGAATGAAAGGCGTGGAATGGGGAGTTGTTGACCACATAGTCCCTTTGTCATGTGTTATTGACTAGAGGCGAGGGAACACCAAAGGTATCCTGCACTGAGCAGTGATCGAGCAAAACAGTGGATAAAGACTTTCTGTTCAACCTAATATATCTTGACAGACCTGAAAAGTTCAAATTAATTTAATGTGCGCTTATACCAAACATTTGGTGATATCTTAGCTATCCGTGAAGGGACGCGAGCGATTGCCAATGACCGGTTCGTTATTTGATCCGGAAAGCGCCCCTTTCCAGCAATCTCCTTTTGTCTTTATGGCACCGTATGGTCATTTCCAATCACGCGAACAATAAATTACGGGAAAGAAAGAAATCGTTTTGAAGCATATTAGTTCGTTTGCGGCTTTGCCACATATATCTGTGGGTTCGATGAATTTAAAATGATCTCCGCCATTCGTGTGCGGCGTCTTTGTTTGCAGTTGTCATTCGTCCGATCTCGAATACCCTTCCATCCAACTTCTTCACATGTCGGAGCCACGACAACATTGGAAAGACCAGTACCCGTGACCAGTGTAAACGCAAGTTAAAGGAAGAGTAAAGGCAAACGCGCGTCCGGTTGAAATATGTTTCAATTAGTGACGGAACTCTCTTCAAGGCGCGTGCTCTCTCGCTCGTTGCCTGCGCTTTCCCTGATTTGGCTACCAGCCAACTACCCATATCTCTGTTCGGAATGGAGCTATCAATGTGAACATTTCGGAGCTTCTTATCGTTGAGGAGATCTAGGTCGTGCGTGTGAAAACTTTAAAAATTGAATTTTGCCTTTACTCCTCCTTTAAAAATATTCCAAAGGAAATATGCACGTATCTTACTTTGTTGACGGCATTCACACGTATTCGCCAGCGTTCCTTGGAGAACAAACCTATCGAGTGTGAATAATCGTGTTGAGGCGTGCTGGTTGCTGTTCCATCAATTCTGCACAGGGAAAATAGGCCGAAGAAACTTTTGGAAGAGGAAGAAAATGCCGCGTACGTTCGATCCACTCGTTCATCTTCCCGTCACGACGTTATTTATCCCATTCATAGGGCTCAGGGCATAGTTGCCCACGCCGGCGGCGACCCCCATGACCCCCTATTCATGGTTTCGCACTGCTCCCCTCAAATCGAGGGGAGCAGTGCGAAACCATGAACCCCGGGTCATGATCAAAAATCGGTAGGTAGGTCAATGGTAGGTCAAGACTAGATACCGTACCCAATCAATAGTACAGTACTCCCAGATACCGTATACCACTACCGTAACCCTCGAGTATCATGAACTGACTTTATTTTTTAAAAGCCCTGGTACCGTGTCCAATCAATGATACAGTTCCCAAGTGACTACCGTAACCCAGTTCCTTGGGTCAGAACCAGTTCCATGGGTCAAACATTTTTCTAAAAATGTCATATATTTTTCTAAAATCCGAAATCGATTATTAAATGATTCTTCAGTAATGGAGGATACTGTAGGATATTTTAAAATATTGTACTATTGATTTTGAATTTTTAGAAAAATGTTTGACCCAAGGAACTGGTTCTGACCCAAGGAACTGGGCAACTGTACTCACTTGGGTACTGTATAATCGATTGGGAACGGCACCAGGGCTTTTTAAAAATAAAGCCATTTCGTGATAATCGAGGGTTACGGTAGCCATATACGGTATCTAGGAGTACTGTACTATCGATTTGGTACGGTATCTAGTCTTGACCTACCATTAACCTACCGACCGATTTTTCACCTTGACCCGGGGTTTATGGTTTCGCACTGCTCCCCTCTATTTGAGGGGAGCAGTGCGAAACCATGAATATGGGGTCATGGTCTGAAAACACCTCGCCGCCAGTGTTGGGCAACTATGGCTCAGGGTCATCTTTCCTGGATATAAGTTCCAGTTGAGTGGTGTTTTTGGATGGATCTCACCGAATACTTTGATGTATGCGACGGCCAGATTGTTCTTCTTTCGGTAATCATATCGAAAGCACTCCAAGTGTTAAACTGCGTTTTTTTAAAGATCAGACATAGTGTCAAGACAGTTTTGGAATGAAATTATGTAGCTATCTTCATTCAACACCCTCTCTCTTTGGTCACAATGAGCGAAAGAGTGGGTTGAATGAGAGAGAACGAGACAAACGAAACCTTCCCTTCTAATCTCGCGTTCAAATCTGACACGGTCAAGGGCACAGTGAGGGGAGTAGATGAATTCACGGTCATTAGCAGGCACAGTATTGACCAGTTCACTTGCGACACCCACCTCCGTGCGCGTGTAACCTATTGCAATTTGCAATTTACGATCTCTTCCTTCAAAAAGTAAGCTTTTTATTTAGACATATTCGTAGTTTAACTTGTGATTTTTTCCTGAAAACTTCCATTGTTTGAATTTTATCCAACAACACCTGTTGAGGTATATTAGGAAAACTCGATTAATCAATGTGGCTTACGATGCGCGCTAACTCAACAAGTACTGTAGCCGCTTTGCCGGCTCCGGTTTTGCAGCTAAATATTATTGTTCGAATTATGCCTTTCCGTATTAAATATTTCTTGATGACTTCATACAATCTGAACTAGTTATTGTTCGGAGCCTACGTGTGCCTAGCTTGAATACGCACTGCTCACGTTACTCTAAACGATGAACATGTTTCGTCATTCCATTCCAGAAAGTTCGCATTGATTTATTTCAGATTCCCAATAGATATGGACCAGAAATTGATGATTTTCCGAGCAGAAATCTATCAACGGGATCGAACGGTGAGCAATTTTACTATGAACCGAAGCCTACAAAAAAGGATTACATGAGGATACAGCTGGTAGAAATGGTTGCACTGTTGGCTGGTGTAAGACTTATCATTCTTTCATTCTCCTCGAAAATCCTTAGATTTCGATTGAATTGACTCCGTTTGCATGAGAATAGAAAAAAAGATCTATGCGAATATTGGCGAGAAACAGCTGAGTGAGTCATTAATCGAGTTGGACATGTCTTTCTCAATGCTCCAAATCTGATGCTACGAATTTTTGCATTTCAGGATGTTTTCTCCGTTTTGTCATAACTCAGCTCATGAGGATGATGATGACAACGTGCCGGTGGAGCTGCACGTCAGCACGAGAAAAGTGAGATGATGGGTAGTTTCTGAGCATTGCCCAGCACATTGATAGTAGGATTATTTGGAACTATGGTAGCAGTAATTGCTTCAATGAAGGATGCTATTGCGATGTTCAATACCACACTGGAATGCATATTGTTTCTGTCATTCCATTCTTATGCTGTTTCAGGAAGAACTGCTTTGCCTGCGTTGTCTCGGATGCTGATAGAGAATCTGAAGCGTGCCCTCCGTGGAATGATTGAATGCTGAATAATGAAAAGTGAGGAAAGGTTTGCATATTTTCGCGAATATATTGCAACCAATTCTTGGGATCGGTAAATTTATCAGCTAAGGGTACAATAACGATAGGATTATTCTCAACTGCACTTGCAAATTGATCAAGCTTTTTATTGCATACCAGTTTCTTTCGAAAAGTTCGCTGCTTCTGATCTTACTACCATAAAAACTTTCACGGCATTTATGCTCATTTCAAGCAACTATTAGGTTGATTCAAAAGTGTCTCCCTTTTTTCAGAATTTTACATTATTGATTCCCCTGACCTATAAAGTTGACCAATTCTTAAAAGTTCTTTTGCAATACATAAGTGCTTTAATGAACTTTATAAAAAGCCGTGTCACATTGCTACCCATTTAGCTAGGGCGATACAGCAGTCCGACAAATTTCGCAAAATTGATTATCAAACATAATTTTTATGCATACATAGTTATGTGGAGAAACGAGATAAGGATTAAACAAACATACTAGTGTAAAGCGTGATTACTGGGCATGCTCGTGAATGCAAGTCAGTATTTGTACACCGTCACGTTAAGTTCAGATGAGCGCCTGATTAGATATTAGCTCGAGATGCATTTCTGCAGAAATACTTTTCATATCCCCGAATGGTCAGTTATTGACTCTGTAAGCCATAGTGCTGTGCACAATGAAGTACTCGCCAGTCTTAGTATTACCGTTAAACTTGAGATGAACACATCTACCTACTCGGTAATAGCACCATATTACAACAAAATTACGAAATTTGAGCAACGAAATCAGCACTTTTTCTAATTCTCATCTTCCAAAGCCTCTTGAAGGTCGGATATTCTGTAATATTCTGGAAGAGCAACTCGAGTGGTATCACTCCTCAAATGGGCAGAATCGATTGTTAGCGCGTATTCAAATGGTTGGGCCCAGCAAAGTACACCTAAAAATCATCATATTTTGAGATTTTGACGATTTCTTTATTTATTGCCGCAATACGCGCCCCAGAATCGAATCGGTCCGACGAGTGCAATCTATCTATATGTCCAATACTTGTGTTAAATGGAAATTCCGGTCAGGCAACAATGGCTCGAGATAATTTTAAAAATAAAATAAGGAGAAACTTTTGAATCAACCTAATACTATCCTCATAATGTACTGGATACGATGCGGTGACAAGGTTGCACTTCTTGAACTGAAATAAATTAAATATTTTGTGCATTTTTCGTTGTGAAATGTACACTTCTTGCAGCCGTCCACTGCTCCGGATCTATCCCTCTCCTTCCCGGCTGTCACGAGTGCGATGACGTGGAACGGTCTAATAGCCCCCATCTGCAGACTCCGTGATTCAGCTCCTATTCACGTGAGTCTCCACTGTTTCAATGGGCAAATCTGGCAATTTTTGCGATTCCCACTTGGCTAAGATATCTGAATAAGATCTATGCTCAGTGCATTCCCGTAGTTTCATTCGGTGTTAGAGTATCTCATAAAAAAGAGTGGGTTTCCTGTATTCTTTTCGAGGGATTTTCACATTTGACGAGTGTCCTTCGAATGTTTCCCGCTCTGGAAGTTGAATGAGTACCCTCGTAAAACCGTCATAATTAGCCAGATGGACAATTTGACCTGCACTAGGGAGCAGAAGATAGTGGGTAATTGAAATGCTCGTGTACAGAGCAATGGAGTTGTTGTGGCGTAGAATACCTTTGTTCAAGTAAGAAACAATATGCGCATCGCTACTCAATTTCGAAATCTTAACCCATATTTCTGATTGTGTTTTCCCCTCAATTCCAGAAACGGCATCAGCATTCTGCAGACATTATGCAGTAGAATTAGTCACCCTCGAGAGAAGCCGGTCATCCTCCTCTCTTTCACAATAGATTCGCACTGTGACGTTTCCATGGACCGACCAGAAGGGGAAGGACGCCAGACCTGTCACTCAGTCATCCGACTCCCGTTCCCTCCCCAAGTTCCCTTCCCTTCTCTCCCATCCAAAGCGGAAGTGAAATGCACTAAGGGTTTTCAGGACAGTACTCGGAATAATGGGACTGAGTTGCAACACCTATTGGTGAAAATTTGAGGTTATGCGCTTCTGTATAGCTGCCTTTCGGTGTTGAACGTAGCTTGTTCATTTGCATTACATAGTCAATCTCCACTAAGGTGTGTTGCTACACTATGAAATGTATTCGCTCTGCTTCCCTCCATTAAGATGCACATTATGAGGGCAATTCATTCGCTTCCGTTTCGAAGCTAAGAAGGCTCGCACGCTTCGTGTACAACCTACGTTTTCGAGCAATCGTCTGACTCTCTTCAGTTTGCACGCTCTCTCGCCGGTCAGGGAGACGAGAGAGCGTGCAAACTGAAGAGAGTGAGACAATTGCTCACGTTTTCATTTCTGGTCACTCCCTGGAAACTGTAGAGTGATGCGAGCTTTCTGCACTCAGTATGCGTCTGAGAAAGACATCTTCGGTTGAAACCTGACGTAACTAGTGGGAGAACGCTCGCAATTGGTAGCGCAATTTGTATTGTTGCGTTTCCGGTGCACAAGCAGTACTTCTAGTCAGTACCGCAAAAGCCTCCGAACTGTCCCATGAAAATTGTCATATTAATGAGGCTTCTTTCCCTCTCCTGTAGACTCATCCCCCCCCCTCTCCCTATTCGCCAACTCTATTTCATCTTCCCGTTCTGCCCCCCCTCCCCTCATCTCCTTCTCTAAGCCCATTTCCAGTACCGTACTCCCTCCCTCCTCGCCCGAGACTATGGGGGTCATCACCTTCGTATCTTTTGCCGTCATAGCGGCAATCTCGTTTCATCTCCGCCTCTTCGATCCACCGAGTGCCACCTGCCAAGGAGCCAACTGTCAGAAAACGCTCCATCGTCTGGTGTTGGTGAGTAACGCTTACACGGATTGAATATTCGAGGTGACGTTGCAACACTAAACTCCCCCCTCCTGAATCAGGCGAATGAGAGGTAATGTAACGTTGCAACAATACCTCGAATAGCCAATCCTAATGCTTACGATCTGTAGTTATGTATCGTTTCATTAATTCACTTTAGAAAAACAATGTTGGATTTGCTCGAGTGACTGGCGTGAAGCTGATCGGTGAGGTCAGCCATGGAATCGTCGACGAGCTCGACCACTGCACCCCCCTCTGCGACAATTCTCCGGAATGCAAGGCCTACATGTGAGTACTAGTTGCATTAGCACATCACTGGAGTTCGTAATATCACCTGGGGGGGGGGGGGGTGATTAAAGTCTAAATACTCATTACAGGTATCATCTCGGCACGGGCGAGTGCAGAACGGCTAGTCAATGGGAGGTAGGCATACCTTCCCGAATACAATGAATCTGACCGTTCAGTCGACCGGCCCTCCCCAGATGATCACCAAGGAGCAGACCAAGGAGCACGAATCGATCCACGTGGCCATCAATTGTGAGTGGGCGAATGAAATTCTTCGTTTTCTGACATCCATCCCCTGTCTCATTTATCATTTTCCTTGGGAATCATCCACAAATGGTAGTATCACAGAAAAGTTAAAGATTCCTAGAAATGAGTGGGGACACCAAGCAGCAAAGACTGTGATGGTACCGTAATTTATTAGTCTCTCATCTCTTCTCAGCCCTACTCGAGGAGTACCCCGATTGCTTGGATGATGAAATGGAGCGGGAGCTATACGAAATGCACCTCCTGCCCGTCCTCAAGAAAGGTGAGTATGCCTAGCTTAGCCTAACCTCTGCAGCACATCACTTAAGGAAGATCTGCATCCACCCAGCCTACCTCGACCTCGGATCTCGCTGTCCTACCTACCTCTGTAGAGGCTACCGCATCCACCGCACCTACCGGTTCGCGTTCCTTATTCCTCTTCCATCGCCTATCTTTGTTGACGCAGACTACTGTAGACTCTCCCTCACGCCCGTCCCCCTCTCTCTTCAACACATATATAAAACAAACTACTTTAGCTGACTCTGCTTCCACCGGCCCCTCCAGCCCCTTGGATATCGACTTCTCTCCGTCCACTGCTATTCAGGATGCGGGATCAAAGGCACTTCCCGGTTCGTTTTCCTTGTTATCCATCTCTTAGTTTTCCACGACTCATGCACAGGTCATATCATTTTCCCACCTCTCCTTGACCATTTCTGTTCTCACTTCCCCGCTCTTGTATATGCTCTCGCATACTAATAGAGCACATTAAGATTCTGCGTCGGAAACGTCGGAGACGGCCACCGAGCTCTCGTCCGTCACCCTCAGCGAGATGACTTCCGTGAGTTCCATCCATACCGATCATCCCTCAGCAATATCGCATCTTCACGATTCCCATCGCAGACTCTCACTACTATGGACAAGCCCACTTTCACTTCCAAGGCGAGCCCCAAGGACACCATCACTCCGGAGATGCCGGAGACTGGTTAGTTGAGAACTCACCGCGGGATAGATTGGGTGGATTCATTCTGGAGTGCCCACCTTTCGCCCGGGTAGGATAGAATGGGATTGACCACTACGCCACCTCGTCTACACCCGGGAGATACTACTGCTATTATCCTTCAGTGGGACAGACGGCTGGTCATGCTGAACTGCTCACTACTGAGCTCTCCCCTTCAAGTGATTAGACTACCGGATCCACCGCGCATCCCGGTTCGCTTCATTTCATCTTATCCCTTCTATCTTAATCGTTCACGACTACGGAAGGGACTTTCCCTTTCCCACCTCTCCAGTACAACTCATGTCATCTGTCCCCCCTCTCCTTGCCCCTCCCTCTTACTCACTCACTTCGTGAGGATACGCTAGAATTATAGTTCATTCAGATACTACGGGTGCCACGGTAGGCGCCATGGAGACCTCCGTGCCCACCTCCGTGACTCACACCGAAGAGATCAGGGTGAGTTGTAGTGATAGCAAATCGGCGCGTGCTCTCCACGTTTCACACGCTCTCTCACCGGTCAGACATAGCGAGAGAGCGTGTGAAAAGAGGAGAGCGCGCACCGATTTGCATCACTAGTGAGTTGCATCCAGACCGATCTCTCACCATCCGCTATGCCGCTCTTCGTGATATCAGTAATTTACGGTTCTCATTACAGGCTCAATCGCCAAGCTCGGAGGCCACCTTCTCGTCTACCGCTTCTTTCCCCGAGGACACCATGGCGTCTGGTGAGTTGCGAACTCGGAGATTTTAATGCGATTAATTTCGAGTGGCAGACAACACTTCGAGCCAGCCGTTGACTACCGATGAGCTCACAAGTAGTAAGTTTTCTTACAACTGAAAATGGTGTTGCATGCTCAAGTGGCATGTATTATCGTACGTGATGGAAATTTAGGAACATAAACCGGGCAATTTCCAAAAATATCATGCTTCGTGGATTATGGTGAATTTTCATTTCTACGACTTTTGCTTTTTTGCATTCTTTTTTTCTTATGCGTTTTCATAAAACGGATGCGATTTGACACGGAAATATGGCTAGAAATGCAATAAAAGTTCATGAAAAAACATGACAAATTGATGAAATAGTGCTAAAACCCGGTTATGGCTATTTCGTCAATATTTCTTTTTGTTTCACGAGCATTTATTGCATTTCTAGCCATATTTCCGTGTAAAATCCCCTCCGTTTTATGAAAACGCATATGAAAAAATGAATGCAAAAAAGGAAAAGTAGCAAAAAGTAAATTCGCCATAATCCACGAAACGTGATACTTTTGGAAATTTCACGGTTTTCGTTCCTATATTTCCATTACGTACGATAGGTTGGTGCATAATTTTCGTTACAAGGTATTTTCCAATTTTCTGGCGAATGCATCATCTGTATCAAACCTCGCTTGGGTATTATCTGAGGCAGTGTTAGATCAAAACAATGATTGGTTTATACCCGATCGATCCAATACCAAACCGCCGAAAAACAATAGTAAGTAAAAATTGGCAAAATTTCAATGTTTTTGGAGTTTAAACATAAATCATCGCAAAAATTAAACGAATACCAATTAGCTCTCACCCTTCTGAGAAACTAATTAGTAAGGTTGGATGCTTCCACTGACAACGTGAAACCGGAGTTTCGAGCTTCCACGGATAACTAGTAAGGCGAAATGTTCCGATTTCGTCGTTCAAATTTGACGGTTTTGCCAACAATTGTGAAATCTCTCGAATGGAATGATGAATCTTCACCAACGTTCCGTGGTAGCATCCTCGTGATAGTTCTTCTTACTCAGCATCTTTTGAGACTACAAGCTCATCCAGAAAAAAATCCCTATGAATATCTTCTAAACCGGCCAAAAGCAACACCCCTCAATTCCGGAATACGTGCCTATTTCGATAGATTGTTTTAAGACTAATCCAGTTCACTTGCCACATTAGGATAACTAGTCAACATACTTCACAAAAATGGTGTTGAATCGGCGCAATTTCAGCCGCGCAAAGAGTGCTAATCAATCGAAAAATTCACAAGAAATTACAATTCTCAGATTTTAGAGTGATGTCTCATCGGTAATTCTGATTGATGAGGTGCGATTCAATGTGCGCTACGTAGAGTTCACATGCACTAATACCATAAAAGAAACCACATGACCACATGAGGATTGCTCAAGACCGAAGCTAGATAGTGCTCGAAAACCTTAATCAGGATTTTGTTACGAAAATTATGCACCAACCTGATACTACCAATGCAATAAATTGCAGGCGTCGCTATCAACACGGCGAACCCCGAATCATCGACGAATATCCTGCCTACCACGGCATCCGCGCCCAATCAGAGTACGTTTTAACATTATTTAAAGCGATATACGTCGATTACCATGATTATTGATTAGCACAATGAAATATTTGAGAGAGGGAGGCCGGCACTTACCATCAACGGAAAATTGTACATCGTGGAAGCCGGATCCACCCTCTCCATCAACACAATCTTCTCCACAGTGCAGTCAAAGGTTTGCTAAAATGCATTTCATGAAACTGTGAATGATTAGTCCCGAGAACTTTTCATTCTTTCTCGATGCACAACTAAGTTAATTAAGCAAACACAATTCTCAACGCCCCAAGCCAAGTTGAAATTTCTGATTTTTTCCCTATTATGTACACGCATTTGCCTTTATTACAGATCGTTACGTACACCGCGAACACTGGCTGCAAGATGGAGATATTGATGAGGACATCCTTCAGCGGACCCCGCAAAGTTGTCTACGGAAGCCCTCACTCGAAGGGAGACATTGACATGACCCCCTATTCCGGAATTACAAGTGTGACCGGATCTTGCCAATAATAAACAAGCTACGCTATGCTATAATTTGTTAGTGTTAGTACTTAGACTTTCCGGCCATGAAGGCGGCCATGAAGGCCATGAAGGCGCATTCAGTTAAAACAATATTTAACATCTATCTTTGACAATTGCAACAATTTGGGTATTGATCATAAATCATTATTTAATTATTTTGATGCAATCAGTGTTGCTACATATGCTTGAAATATTCTCCACATCGTCATCATTGTAGTCCTATTGATAAAATGAAACATAAAAAGAACACAGGGTGGCAAGTGAAGGAAATTTATTTTAAAATTGTTAGTTTGTTCTTCTTATCGATACCTTCTCTCTTCTCAAAGCGAGGTCTGTATGTGTTACACATAACGCATTTGAGCTCTCTATAGATTTATTCAATCGTTAATAAGTTAGCGCTCATGAGGAAGCTCCAAGCAGTGCACCTTTTTTCAAATAATATACGTTTATTCAAATAAAATCACAAAATATGAAAAATAATATTTCCGATATGACCATTTATTTCCGTTTTGCACAAGTTAGTTTAACGTTGCCTCCAGTTGTTCCCATAACTGTACTTAATGGAGCGTTGACATTTGCATCGACCCAAAATATCCATTCTCCAGCATAGCAAGTAAGTAGTCTAAACGGGCCAGCAAAATCGTTCTAAAATGTTCATAATTTATTTGTCAATGATTTATATTAATATAATGAATTTATTTTATAATTAAAGAAAACCCACTGATCCGAGGGCGAATATTTCATCTCCAGAGGTTGCACATTTGATTTCCCTTGGTTTTTGTTCCAGAGAAGTCGGACATTCCCATTCTTGTGAGATTAATGTGCATTGATCGTTCGTCCACACCGGAAAAGGTGTGCAAACTGGAAAGGTAACGATTCCAAAAATATATTTTAATTTTGTTTACTTGATAGAGTGCATCGGCGAAGAGATACATAATGCAAAAATCAAATCTTCTGACTAACTTTGTAAGTACCATTTGATTGTTCTACAGCTGAAAAATCTTCTGACTAACTTTGTAAGTACCATTTGATTGTTCTACAGCCGAATTGTGAGTAAACAGCTTAGGGAGTTATTTGTCCCTAAGCTGTTTACTCACAATTCGGCGGATCAGTTCGCATCGGGAGACAAGCGGAAGAGACGTGCAGTATGGCACTCAGCAGAAGAGCTGCTGGGCAACGCATCCTGAAGGGAGAGCGATGCGACCGTTCTTCCCTGCTTAATGCAAAAGATGGATCACTTTATAGCCATGAACTTGATTGTGAGGGCGCGAGGCGCAGCGCGGAGAATAAGTGTCAATAGGGAACGGAACTTTCACTGAAATGCAGATCTCTCTCGAACGTTTTTGAGAGAATCGAACATTTGATTAATTCCTGATTCGTCTTTGGTCTCTTCTTTTGACGAACTGTAAGCGAAACGGCTTCAACAGGATGCGTATGAGGTAACCGTCGAGGGAGTGGCCGAAATTCAAGCAAATATTTTTAAAAAATGGAATATACAAGCACGGGTTGTTTCGACTACACTATAGTCTTGCGTAATCAGAAGCGTGTTTCGACTGATTACTGTATGGATGTATGAGTGATGCACTATGAGAGATCTCCCTTTGCTCCTCGGCCGATGGGAAGGTGAACCGGATCGGAGAAAAGCTTGAAATAAGCGCAGAAAAAGCAATCCCAACTTTCACTTTTGATAAACGTCCTATGTGATGAGCGATCACTATCACCTGGCCTAATATTACTACTATTTTAACGAAACGATCATGAAAAATTACAAACAATATTTTCAAATGGGTAATTAATATTAGACGGATAACTCGAAGAAGAAGGTGAGATATTTCCACTTAGGCTGAGGTCATTCGAGAGCAACATTCTCAGTAGATCATTATCAACTGATCGATGATCAATCACTTCCTTGTTCTCATATCTTTCTCATGTTCTGTTGTCTCATGAAAGCTTGGTCGTCAGTTGGGAGCCCTCTCCCTCCTTATTACATGCTCTCTGTATCTCTGACCAACTACCAAGTTGAAATGAAGTTAGAATCATTATCAACTTCGAAATTTGTTTGATTACAACTTGGTATTCGGGCAGAGGTACGATTGAGCATGTAAACATGATAGAGAGGGCACCCAAGCGACGACCGCTCCACTTGTAGTGACACATTAGAGTGAGAATCTCTACCGAGGTTAACGATGGCTTCGCAAATTGCGCGCTTTCCGTATGAAGAGGATGGCTTCTCAAGAAATCGTGTGAAGAGACGATTTCTTGAGAAGCCATCCCTAGTCGAGGTTAGACAGAAAGAGAGACCGCATGCAATTGCGAGACTGAAACCTTGACTACCTCCTCCATTTCCTTTCCCTCCATTCGCTCCTCTTCCTGTCTTCCATCTACCTACTCCGCTCTCCGACAAGCATTGTTAATTTTGGCCCTATTATGCTCTCGAGACGATTGCCTATCTCAATACTGAATATCAC